>OY987242.1:9538430-9980264 GCA_963920765.1 Ulota crispa | reverse complement strand
CGTCGTTCATCCCCTTGTCCATGCACCTAAAGTGCTCAATTGAGCTCATAGTTCATCCAATGTAGTCAATTCAATGTTTTTTTTTTAAATGATAAAAACAATAAATCTTTCTTTGTTGGTGGCACTCATTGTTGCCAACATGAAGTCAAAACATGGATTTAATCAAAGTCATATCAAGCACTAAAAATGAGAAATAAATAACTTGATTCTTCTTATTTTAAATCAAAAATCCTAAAATGTCCTAAAAACATAAGTGGACAAACAAATCTGTCTGTGTAGTTCGTTTTGTGCGTCTACTTGTGTTTTTTGATAGTTAAATCTTGCCTGAAGTAATAACCATGGTTTTGCTCCTTGTAAATTTTTACAAAAATTTCATATTTAATTCAAATTTGACAATTGAAAGTCTAAACACTATTATTCTAATTTATTTATTTTGAAGATATAAGCAAAATCCACAAAGATGATTTGATTGTTTTGCAGATACATTGGGAGATCTTTCAATGTTTTGCATGAAGGAATTGATACATGTACCAACCCTTCTTGACTTTCCTACCACACTCTCCTATATATGGTCAATATTTATAATGTTAAAATAAGTGTGGAACTTGGAATAAGCATCAATAAGTTGAAAATTCAATTTGGCATGGAAGATGCAAATTTCATTTTGACGTTTAACTCTTAATCTTGCTCATAGTATTAGTTTTAAGAAGTAAAAATTAAACTAAACATGATATAGATTTTTTAATTGATACTAAGGTAGGAACACCCATAAGCATGAAACTAAGGATTTTGGAGTAGGAAAACCAATTAATGAATTTTGAAAAAAAATTTGTTAAGTAAGGAAGAGAAAATTGAAAATTTGGCGCTAATTAGAAAGTTCCAATTGCAAGCATTTATTCACAAAGATTTTTCAAAGTCCAAAATCATTAAAAGTGTATAGTTGTGTGGAGGAGATGCTAAAGAAGAAGCTTAGTGAAGTCTTTAGTGTGCTCAAACGCTCATAATACTAACTTGAGGAGTTTTTAAATAGTGAGATGGGGCACTCAAATCAATCATGCCAGTCACCCAAAATCATCAATTTGTCATCCACAACCATCATTTTGTCACCCATAACCAATTTTTTTTTCTTTTAATGGTGGTCATTGACATCACTTACACAAGTAGGTATTGGGGACTTGGGGACACTCACAAAGAGGGGTGTTCCTACTTTATGAGCAAGATCTAAAGCTAAAAATAATAATTAAAGTTGCAACTTCTATGTCAAGTCGTATTTTCAAATTAGTGATGTTTTTCTTGTGGTCCACACTAGCAGTAATGAATTTGGCTAAATTTAGCAAATTTCCATCTAAAACTTGGTTGCGCTAAAACTGTATTGTAAAAACAAAGAGGAAATTTAAAAAGTAGCCAAATTTTCAAGATGCAAAATTGATTTTGAGGTGAGGTGCAATTTGATGTGCTCCCTTGTTGCTGATGGGACTTTAGATTAAGACAACTTGAGTAGCCATCAATCATATTTGATTCCCTCCCACCTAGCTATAATGCAAAGTGTAAATGTGCTTTTTATTCACTTGCCCTCCCTCAAACAACTATGTGTAGTTATTGTGCCATGGCATGGTTTGGAGCTTGTACAGTGGGGGGACAAAAAGATTGGGAACACCCTGTTAGGCCATTCAAAAAATTGTGCCTAACATACAAAGTATAATTGATATTTTATTGTCTTGCATTATTGGTGTTGAATTCTTGTGCAACCCCCATCAAGCATACCAAATTTCAGCTCCTAAAAATCAAAAATCTACTTTTGGTGAATTATTTTACACAAAATTCAATGTTTTACATGATAATTAATTAAAAAATATTGGTGATGAATTTTTGAGATTGGATAGTATGGGGATGTAAGAAACATCCATACACACATCTTCCCTTCCAACAAGCATCTCCAAAAATCTACAAAATTTCTTCTATAGAGGTTTTAATGTTGGGATGATTATGACCAAATTTTGTAAAATAGATATAATCATTTTTTGATAAGATTTTGGTAAATTAAACATATTGTTGTGCTCAAAGTTGCAAACGTAATCATAATGGACAAGTCAAATTGCAAAATCTGATTACCATACAATTATATCTATTTTACAAAATTTGGTCATAATCATCCCAACATTAAAACCTCTATAGAAGAAATTTTGTAGATTTTTGGAGATGCTTGTTGGAAGGGAAGATGTGTGTATGGATGTTTCTTACATCCCCATACTATCCAATCTCAAAAATTCATCACCAATATTTTTTAATTAATTATCATGTAAAACATTGAATTTTGTGTAAAATAATTCACCAAAAGTAGATTTTTGATTTTTAGGAGCTGAAATTTGGTATGCTTGATGGGGGTTGCATAAGAATTCAACACCAATAATGCAAGACAATAAAATATCAATTATACTTTGTATGTTAGGCACAATTTTTTGAATGGCCTAACAGGGTGTTCCCAATCTTTTTGTCCCCCCATTGTACAAATGTACTAAATAGTCTTTTAGTGGCTTCTTGATAAAATTGTTGATGTACACTTTGCAAATGTCCAGGTTTAGTATTATCCCTAAACCCTAAAACAACTATGGAAGATTGATGTTAGACATCACCAATTCACATAACACCAATTCACATAATTGAAGAATATATGAAATAAACTTAAAAGTTGCCATTTATAACCTAATAAGGTGCCATGCATGTAGCTAAAAGTCCTTATGCAAGAAAAATCTTGTAGACAAAATACTAAACTAAACAAGAAAGTATTGCAACCTGCCTACTACTAAAATTCAAGGTAGGTTGCAAAAGATCCAACCTACAATCCACTTCTTTGGCAGGTAATGTTGAAAACAAGAAATGAAAATAATAGAGCTAGTCCACATTTAGTTTAACCCCAAAAGGACCAAGTGGTTGTTCAACAACCACTTGAGAACTCAGGTAGGGTCATATGGAGTCAATTTTTATTAGATGTTTTCAAAATTGTTACACAAGGTGCAAATATGTATCCCATAAGTGGGAATGTAATTTTTTCCCCAATCGGATGCTCGGTTCAAAAGTTATGTTGCCCAAAAGAATTTGGGCAACTCGGGCAACATGGGCATCTTTAGAGAATCTTATACTAAAACTCTCCTTAATTTTTGAAATTTGGCAGGTATGTAACTAAAAAATCATAATGTACAATTATAAAAAATAAAATAAAAATTGAACTCTCACATCACATTTAGAAGGGCGTCAAACTTTGTTGACTGTGTTTGGGTAGTTTCAAGAAAGAAAAATCCCTACTTTAGGCTCTATTATCTTTCAATTTATAAATCCAAAACACTTGAAAAAGAATTTGCATAATCCAAATGATTATCTCTAACTTTTCCCCATTCAGATTTTTAATAAAAGAATTCTTCATTGCACAAGAAATCATGAACAAATGACTAATGTATTCCCAATTCACTAAACCTCCTTGCATTGCAAGGTGATTTAGAATAATGTAAATTCTATCTTTGCATCAAAAAATTGTCATGACTGAACCTAACATCATGTACTTGTGAATGGTCAAAAATCTCAAATTTGTGTAAAGCAAAAATTTTACTCTAGGAAGGCTCAAAGTCTACTGACCTTGTTTTGTAGGATTGAAAAAAAAGCTGTTTTTCTCACTTCAAACGTTATAATCTTACAATCCGCGGGGTCAAATGGGCTAAAATTTTTTGCACACATTAACTTATCTATTTGACACACTTTTGTATGGTTGGAATTGAGAAAAAAGATTTTTATTTTCAATTTTGGGCAATGCACTAAAAGTTGGCAGTTTCCAAGAATTTCTCTAAAAAAACACCCTTGGTCCTTTAGAGGTTAATATTGTGTAAATATTGACCATATATAGGAGGGTTTGGTAGAATAGTCACAATGGAGTGGTACATGTATCAATTCCCTTTGCATAATCTTGAATAAAATGAATAGTCATAAAAGTCCAAATTTACATGCAATTGAGTAGTTCACATCTTGTTAATGTAGCATAGCAAATTTTAAATGAGTTGCACATATATGAGAAGAACATATATATATATATATATATATATATATATATAAAATTGAATTTAATCAACTTTTGTCCGAAGCTCAATCCTCCACCACATTGGCAAAAGACAAGTTCTGTGTAAAAACATGATAGAGCACAAGTTTAACCCCTAAAGCCTTGAGCACCCTTTTTTTTTAGCAACATAGCAATTTTGGGTAGTTCACTATCAATAGTTTTTTCTTTTTTTTATTTGGAATTTTCACACATGATGTATCCAAGGAGTAGCTTTAAGGACCAACAAATTTCATAACTTTAGACTTCATAGTTCAAAAGTTATTGCTTGATATGTTGTCTGCTTTGCTCAGCGGGCAACCTGGGCAGCTTACAAAATCAAAATCAAAAATCACATTTTTTTTTGAAATTAGCTTTTTAGATTTATATAAAAGTGAACAACTTTTAATCATCCAATTTTATTTAATGAGATGAAAATTATGAGAAGTTGTAGTTTGCGGGTAGTCGGGAATTTTTTGGGACTACTTTTCTAAAGTTATGTAGTAATATACTATATTTAGATTCTTTAGTAAAATTTAGCCAATTTTTTTGCTGACAATTTCAAAATACAACCAGTTTGTTCCCAATTCCTTTGGCTAACTATGAACTAGCATCTAGTTTTTCCCACACATTGGTATGGAGTCTCTCAAAACCATACCTATTGGCAAACCAAAACTCCTCATATCTTTCATCTCATTGATTAAAATTGGATGATTCAAAGCTTTCAACGTAAACATATATCTAAAAAACTAATTTAAAAAACAAATTCAAAGAAATTTAATTTTTGAAGAAGTTTTTGTGAGCTGCCCGGGCTGCCAACCAAGCAAAGAAAACAACACATCATGCAATAACTTTTGAACCATGAAGTTAAAAGTTATAAAATTTGTTGGACCTTAAAGCTATTCCATGAATACATTGTGTGTGAAAATTTCAAAGAAACAAAATTGAAAGACCTATTGATAGTGAGTTGCCCAAAATTGCTATGTTGCCAAAAAAGGGTGCTCAAAGCTTTAGGGGTTAACTAAAGTCAAATTTGGATGTCTACCTAAAAGTAAATGTAGAGTAGAGTACAAGTTTAACTAAAATAAATTTCAAATTTAACTCTGGATGGCATGAGGAGATGGGCCATACCATGGGGGCCATAGAAGGCATGACCCCGTTGGTACGACAGGGAGGACACCAGTATATATTTAAATATGTTTTACTTTTATTTATTTACTTATTTACTTATTCATTTTTATTTATTATTTTTGTGTATGTATGTACCTATGGAGACTTGTAGTGATTGGGATATATATATGTGTTCAGGTACTTAAAAATATGTGATGTCCAATAGCTTCTATGATACTAATCACATTAGCAATCACAAGTTATTAGTTAATTTGGGAAAAAGCGTACAAAGTGGGACTTCTAGCTTTTTTTCCCAAACAATGCCATATTCATTGAATTGGGAATTCTTTTATTGTTTTCCAATGAAATGAGATATACATATTCCAGAAATATGTTCTTTTTGGATAGAAAGTTCTTTGACTTCTAAATTTTGGACAGAAGTTCATTAACTAGGTTTAAAGTGGCCTCCTTAATTTAATGAATATGGTTCCATTTGGTTAGTTGACATAAATTGAGGTGGCTATTTTGGATTACGGTGAGGTACAAAATAGTACTCATTGTTTTCCCAAATTAATGAATAACACATTCAATTACAATTACAACACTTCTCCGTTGCAATTGTTAATGGTTGCTTGCTTGCTGCTATTGTTGTTATTGACACCAAATGGAGTTCTATGACTTTCATGACAAATTAAACCCTTCTATTGATAGAATGATACTTCCTTTTACCATAGCTATGAGATTTTCAACCCTAAAGAAGTTAGGGGATATTATATCTATGGTTCAAACATAAGATGTGACATGCTATGTAGGCTTACTTATGATGATCAAGTAGATTGGGAAACATCCGATCCTAGGAAGTGCTAATGTATGTCATTACAAAGAGGAAAGAGTATTCAAAATGAATGCTTTACAAGCATTGCTAGTTATAACATCTATTGCGTAGAATAGAATTATATCCAAGGGTTAGACTTCTTGTGTGCACACTAGCACGTATATCTTATAAACACAAAAGAATACACTTGCATTTTGATTGGCTGAGAGAGTGTTATGGTGCAATTGCTAATGATTTGTTGTTGACATTTGGTGAAGCGGCTCAATCCATTATTTGTTAAAAGAGAGTGTTGTGGTGTAATTTCTATTGATCTATCATACTTTTTTGTTAACCTCCACATGAAAGAGGGGTACATGCATAAAGTGGTTTACATTGAGTCCTTTTAGCAAAGATCAACAAAAGAGAGGGAAACATGCATAAAGTGGTTTACACTAAGTCCTTCTAACACAGGAACAATAGGGGGGAGAGGGATACAAGCATAAAATGGTTTACACTAAGACTTTACTTTGCATCAAGTTTTTACCTTAGTTGGTACAACAGATACCTAAACTTATATATATATATATATATATATATATATATATATATATATATATATATATATATGCATATATATATATATATATAAGGAATTACTAAAGCCACACCTGAAATTGCTAATGCCACACCCCTGTAAACATGTATTTTGCAAATTTGATACTTCTTTTTTTGTTCAAGTGGTATGTCATTCACTCAATCAAGGCATCATTACCTTCTTTCAAGAAGGATAAACAATGTAGTTTTTTGTTGAACTTTTATTGCACCATTACTAGATTTTTAATAAGTTTTTGCTTTAAATATTTCAAACATCCTATATTTTTCGTTTCAAAATTAAGCACACCTATTTTTTTGGAGTATAGACTTAGAATGATCAAGATGAAACAAATCTTTTAAACCTAAGTTTAAAAAATCAACATTCAACTCTCATAGTTCATGCTCAAAGCACACCTTGGGGTATGGCATTAGCAATTGTGGGTGTGGCTTTAGCAACTCCCTATGTATATATATACAATGACTCCCAAAATTGTCTCAATGTTTGCTTTGACGCCAAGTTTTTTTCAATATCTCCACTAAATACAAGTGGCATTTTATCCTCAAATTTGTGTGTGATCCTTGTGCAATCATGATCAAGCATATTAAATTTCAGCTACTAAAAACCAAAATCCTATTTTTGTTAAATTGTTTTGTGTCAAAATCAAGAAAGTTGATTAAAAAACATTGGTAATGAATTTTTGAGATTTGATCTCATGGGTATGTTGGAGACATCCATATGCACATCTTTGCTTCAAACAAATATTTCCAAAAAAAATCTAAAAATACTCTGGAAATATTTTAATTTCAAGCCAAATTTAGTACAAATGATAATTCTTCATGGAATCTATTTTTTGGCAAAAATTGCATATCATCGTGTTTAAATGTATAAACCTAATCACAGCGTATGAGTTATTTTGCCAAAAATTAGATTCCATGAAGAATTATCAATTGTACTAAATTTGGCCTAAAATTAAAATATTTTTAGAGTGTTTTTACAATTTTTTTGGAAATATTTGTTTGAAGCAAAGATGTTCGTATGGATGTTTCTAACATACCCATGAGATCAAATCTCAAAAATTCATCACCAATGTTTTTCAATCAACTTTCTTGATTTTGACACAAACACTACTAGAAAAGGATCATTTTATGACTAGTGCATATAACTCTTGATTGCCATCCAAAATTAGTCATATTTTGGAAAGCATATAATTTACACTATATATGACTCTCCAAAATATGACTAATTTTGGATGGCTATATATATGTATATATGTTATATATGTATATATGTAATAATGTATATATGTATATATGTATATATGTAATAATGTATATATGTATATATGTATATATGTATATATGTATATATGTATATATGTATATATGTATATATGTATATATGTATATATGTATATATGTATATATGTATATATGTATATATGTATCTATGCATATATGTATATATGCATATATGCATATATGTATATATGCATATATGGATATATGTATATATGTATATATGTATATATGTATATATGTATATATGTATATATGTATATATGTATATATGTATATATGTATATATGTATATATGTATATATGTATATATGTATATATGTATATATGTATATATGTATATATGTATATATGCATATATGTATATATGTATATATGCATATATGTATATATGTATATATGGATATATGTATATATGTATATATGTATATATGTATATATGTATCTATGTATCTATGTATATATGTATCTATGTATATATATATCTATGTATCTATGTATGTATGTATATATGTATGTATGTATGTATGTATGTATGTATATATGTATGTATATATGTATATATGTATGTATATATGTATATATGTATATATGTATGTATATATATATATATATATTTATATATATACATAGGGAGTTGCTAAGCCACACCCACAATTGCTAATGCCATACCCCAAGGTGTGCTTTGAGCATGAACTATGAGAGTTGAATGTTGATTTTTTAAATTTAGATTAAAAGATTTGTTTCACCGTGATCATTCTAAGTCTATACTCCAAAAAAATAGGTGTGCTTAAATTTGACCTAAAAATATAGGACGTTTGAAATATTTAAAGCAAAAATTTATCAAAAATCTAGTAATGGTGCAATAAAAGTTCAAAAAAAATTATGTTTATTTTTCTTTCTTTCAAAAAGTGATAATGTTGCAAAATACTTGTTTATAGGGGTGTGGCGTTAGCAATTCCCTATATATATATATATATAGATATATATATATATATATATATATATATATATGCGCGCGCATATATGCATATATGCATGTGTTTATGTGCATGTAATTCTTTATATTAAATTTATCATTCTTATTGTGCTTTGCATTTTGTGCCATTGTCCATCATAAGCCAAAATTTAATTCTGGTTATATCTGGTGGTATTTCTATATGAAATCCGTATCTCCAAAAAAAAGTATATTCTAATTGAAAATTTTGAAATTCAAATTCATATGCAGATGCAGTACACTTTGACTTAAATTTGAACCAATTAAGTCTAAACCCATGGAGTCAAATAATTCCATCAATGAGGATTTGGAATTCTTTGATTTAGGAGTGTACTGGAATATAAAATACTTCCTACTATAAAACTAAAATCTGTACTAACTCTAAATTCATATAATAATAGATTTAGTGGCTGTCATTGGCAATGACTACCGGTTTTCTGTGTTTTGTTTATATTTCCACCTGAAATTTGATTTATAAAATATGGATTCGTTATCAAATTAGTATTTTCAACTTGATTTTTAATTTTTTACAGAAAGCCCCGGGGCCTTTATTTTGTCAAGAGATACTCAGAGCAAAGAGTGAAAAAGTTTGAAAATTGGTTTTGTTGTGTATCTAACCGTAAGATCTAGTACTACATTTGTATGAGAATGTGTACACAAAAAGCCATAAATTTTGATCGCACAAATTGTACGATATTTGTGTTTCAAGTGTGAAAAAAATACATTTTTGCACCTTGCATGATTAGATTATTTGACTTTAAACTTTTTTAACTTAAAGTTTTTGCACCACAAAGTTTTGGGGTTTATTTTCTTATGGTGGACAACCGAGTTGAGAATCTTTGAAAAAAATAAAAACAAAAAATATTGAATTTGCACTCTTAAAAAAAACATTAGATAGAAGAAGGTATGAGATTGAACCAAAAGTTAAATTGTTAATAACCATGCAATGGAATTGAAATACAATAATCCCAATGGTGAGATTGTTCTAAAAAGTAAACTTCACCCTTTCCAATAGTTTTTTTTTGGAAAAATATTAAACTCACATTCAAAATGAGGTTCATAAGTTATTTTTTCAAGAAGATGTTTGAATTGCCCAAAAATCATGATTGTCCATAACTTTCCCATAACTAGTCCAAATGGAATGGATCAAAGCTTCAAATGTAGAAAAAACTATAGCCTATGAGAAAAAATAAATAAATAAATAATTCAAGTTTTTGTGATTTTTTTTGCTGCCTAATCTCCATAACTTTTTGCTTATCTGGGCATAACTTTTGCTCCCAAGCTTATATTGGAATAAACGTTATATTGCCCAAAAGCTAATGTGTTTTTTTGTCTCCAAAAAAAGTATAAAAAAACTAGGACAAAAATTGAGGCCGTAGATACCTACCCAAAATCCCATTTGTCCCCTGAGGGGACAAACATGGCTTTAGGGGTTGTAATACAATATTTGGATTTAGTTTTAAGTTTTTAATTCATGTATTCAACCAGATGTATTTGAAAGGATGCACATAATTTAACCCCTAAAGTACTAAGCTCAATTTTTCATCAAAACCGCTTCAAAACTGCCATCTCTAGGACAAGTGCCAAGTTTTAGATTTTTTTTTTTTTGACAAATGTAACCATAAGATCTTGTACTACACTAGAATCAAAAGATGTGAAAAAAAATTATAAGTTTTTACCATGTAGACTGTTAGATATTTGAATTGCATTGACAAAAAGCCAATTTTTGTCTCTGCAAAAATCGAGGCATCTGCATTTCACAAGGTCATATTTGTATGAAGAAAACTCCAAAATGCTTGTGGTTTTCTGGATTTATTCTTCAAAGCAAGTTGGGTACAAACTTGAAAATTTTCAAATCATTTGGAATTGTAAAACATATGGAAAAAAATAGTAAGTAAAAAGAAGTAGAGAATGATTCAAACCATTAAATTGTTAAGAACTTAATTATGGAAATGAAAAATTCCAATCCCAATGGTTGTAATGTTGTAATTAACAATCTACATCTTTTTGTTTTATTTTTTTACAAAATTATTGAAAATTGAGTAAATTAGTGGACTTCAAAGTTTATTTTAGAGTAGAGAATCCATAACTGCCTGCAAACAAAATTTCCTCACAGCTTTCATCTCATTGATCAAAATGGAATGATTCAAAGCCTCCCAAATATATATAATTCTAAAGAACCAATTTTAAGAAACAAAATTCAAAAAATGTGATTTTTGAAAAAGTTTTTGTGAGCTGCCCAGGCTGCCTGCCTAGTAAAAAAAACTACATGTTATGCAATAACTTTTGAATCATGAAGTCAAAAGTTATGGAAATTGTTGGGCCTTGAAGGTACTCCTTGAACGCATCATGTGTGAAAATTTCAAAGAAAAAAATGGAAATCCCATTGGTAGTGAGCTGCCTAAAATTGCTATGTTGCCAAAAAATAGTGTTCAGGACTTTAGGTGTTAAGATGTTTGTAATTAGAAAAATGTTTTGCATTATGAGTCTGATGTGTTTGATTTAGTTTGAGGTCTGTAGTAAAGGTGCTCGAGAAAATGAAACAAAGGGGGTGATTTGCAACTTCTAATAATCTTTTGACAAAAGTTTGTTAAAAAAATTGTTCCATACATTTTAACCGGCAAATGCCCATAACTGGAGACTTTTCCTCAACTCCTAATAACTTTTTATGTGATCATTCTTACCAACTTTTGTCATGTTGACCTTACTTTGAATTTGTTTTATTTCAAAAGTACACTTATATAACTCGTTACCACAACCAAGTTGCAATAATACGTAAATGGTATCAGCAATAATATTGAATGAAATAAGCGTGGATGTTTGCAATCTTAAGTCATAGTAATTAAAATGAATCTGGATTCTTCATCTTTAGGCTTGGTGCCGGGAAAAGGTTGAAGAATGCAGACTCATGGCAACTACAATAGAATAAAACATCCACAGGCCTTTCTAGATTTTTCTTTTCTTTCCTTTTTTGAAGATAGAGATTTAAGAATATGGACCTTTGCAAATAATTCAATTCCTTGCTAGCGAATGGAAAATCGTGAAATAAAATGGTCATAGATTTCTTCCCAAAAGTAATATTAAATCTACAATATATACAAGTACCATACATGTAATATAGTTATAATAGATTTTAGGGAATTTATAAAATAGGACACAAAATCACAAAACAATTACAAATGTTGGGCATATTCTGCAAAACTTTAACACCCTTCACATTATTGATACGCTTTATATTGTTCATGCCTTTGTTGCCCAATGACAACTCTAGGCATCAACTTTTGTTTGACGCCAATTGTTAGTATGAGCCTTTGTTGAGTGGTCAATGTAAAGTACAAAACAGCCAGTGTTGATATCTGAATAAGGCCTTTGGTATTAGGAAAAAAGCTTTTAATACCAAAATTTGATATTTGGTAGAGAAACAAGGCTTTTACTTTTCACTTGCCAACAACCATCGGAATTACTTTCATCATCAATTAACGGTATTGGTCATTGCTCACTTCTTGTAAAGCCAAGTATTGGTGTTGACCTTCATTGAAAAGCTCAAATCTAAATTGACTATTGTTTGTTACTTGTTTTCAACTATTACACACTAACAACTTGGTGTTCTTACAAAACCTTTGGTACCCATAAGCTTTAAATGCCGGGCTATCAACCGTGTCTGTCTTCTAATGAAGCGCTACAACGATGTGGCTAGTGTCCACCCATTATGTTTCTAAAATTTGCATAAATTAACATTGCATGTTGTTTTCATGAAAAATGCTAGAAAGACATTATCGGACCTAACACCATATTTGTGAATTCTTCTCACAATTTGAGTTACCTAAAAGTCTGAGTGCATTCACATGAGGTTGTTTTTTGCCTTCCATGAGGGACCATGCATTTAAAAAAGAAAGAACACCTCATTGGGAGCACTTCTCACACATGCAAGCACTATGTATTATCTTTGCAATTGGGGAGCAACCCTTTTTTTAGTTTAACCCTTAAATAACTTGCTAGTCATTGTGACTAGCCCCTCTACAGTGCTCTAGAGTGTGTATACATTGGTGTAGCAACTGCCCAACCATTATAATATTATTTCCAAAAGTTGTAAAAGTCAACAATGCATGGTGTTCTCATGGAAATTGTAAGAAGGGCAACACATGACCTAACACTGTGTCTATGAATCTTCTCACAATTTGGGTTAACTAAAAATATGAGTGCATCTAATGAGGTAATTTTTTGCCTTACATGATGTCTAATGTGTTTACGATCGCTTTTGAGAAAAAAACAAATGAAAAACAATTTTTTTCTGTCTTGCTGAATGTTTAAGCACAGCCAAATGACAAAAAACATCCGCCTTTACATTTAGGGGTTAACCCCTGAGCGCTCAGGCCATATTCACTCAAATCCATACCCTTATGTACTTAGTCCAATAAAAATATTACATAAGTAAAGTCAAATAGCTTGAATTTTTTTTGGAGTGGTAGTAGACACATACCTAAAGATACATGAAAAAGTACAAGTCCTTTGACTTTACCATTAAGAAGAAAATAAAAGTCAAACATGGACATTTTTCAAAACTGAGCGACCACATAGTAGTCGCTGGGGCGCTCAGAGGTTAAGAAGTAACACGATAACATACTCAAAACATGCCTCTTATATTTATAATTAATTTGTGATTTTATGCCATCGTCTATAAAGTCCACTTGAATAAGCGTTTCTTTAAAAACCCTGAATTTTCTGAGCTGGCGCGCCACGTAAGCATGACGATTGGAGACTAGGAGCACGGAAATAGGGAGCGCAGGAGCCAGGGTGCCAGCAAATACTGGCAAAGCGGACAGTAGAAGGAATAATAAATCTGTACATCGCGGAATAGTTTTGTTGGGCAGGCAAGGCAGGAGGGGCAGGCTGGGCAGGGGGGCAGGCTGGGCAGACTGAGCAAACTGGGCAGGGGCGGTCACACCCCAGAGCCCTTTACGCCTGCAGCCTCTGACAAGCGTGACAGGCACGACGGTACTGTGGTGACTGGAGCAGCAGGTCACAAGCTCCTCGCTGTAGGAGTCAGAGTGGTAGTCACTTGAGACGTTCAGAAATGTCCTGCCCTGCCCTGCCCAGCCCTGCCCTGCCCATACGCGGCAAGTTACATCATAATCAATTTTCCCATTAGGATGCTGAGCTTCAATCTTCCTTTCTAATCCAAGGTCTGCCCTAGTCCCTTGACTCCATGAGGCTCCCAGCACCACTACGTACAGCGTATTTACAAGCTGTCCATACCGTATTGTACGGTACGAGACATCTTCCCCCCAAGTGCTGTACAGTACATCCTGCCATTTATAGTAGTATCCCTAATGCTGTATTGATTTCCTTACGTTAGCCACTTTTAAGCATGGCTGTGTACCGGATTATTCGGTGGCACTTTTTCGTGCACTAATGTAAATCAAATTGGGTACTATAAAAACACCAGAAATTAAAAACAAAAGTCCATTCTCGCCTATGAAAGGATCTTTTTGAATGATGGGGGTGAGAGCTGAGAACCAGTTGCAGGCAAGAACCCAAAGAAAGAGAACTGAGAAAGAGAAATCCATATACAGGAGTCGGTTTACTGCACACATGTCGAAGTGGGACCAGGGTTAAGTAACTCAGATTTGTTTTTACAAAATAAGAGTAAAAGTAACCATCTGATTTTCTATTTTAGCGTTGGTCAATTGTATCCTCCACCGCGGTCTTACAGTAAATCAGGATCTCTGAATCCAAATGTGAGTTCAAAATTCCCTCACTCAATCTACTGACGATAAATATCTACACTCTTACATTTTATAGCTGGGGAAAAATTAGAGCTTTTCTACCCTGGATCCACATTGACGTATTTGCAATAAATCGAGCCCAAATTCAGTACACTAATAATGGTATTTAGTGTTGGCAACACTAATTACAAACCCCAACACTAAATTTTATCTATTCTCTTAACGTTATCAACACTAAATGTCAACAATTCTCTTACTATTACCAACACTAAATGTCCACATATACACTATTTGTCAATTATAATAATTTTTGGAAAAAAATATCAAGTTTATATTTAGTGTAAGAAATCGGTTCATTTTTATTACAATAATAAAAATTATGAATTAAGTTTATGAGTTAATATATGGACAACTCACACAAATTCCCATATTTGTATCCAAAATCCTAGTTATTGAAGTGGCATTGACAAAAAACAATGGCTTTTTTTGGGTAAAGCAAGGAACTTGAGAAATAAGCAATTGGTGAAGAAGCAATGGGTATCTTCCCATGTTGATTGCATGAGGAGGGTCACAGCCCATGGAAAGCGAGGGATTGTATTTACATTCTAAATTTGTTTAAATAAATGCACTGCACCCTTGAAGATTGGAAGGAACACACTAAAATTGAAAAAATCCAAGAGAAAAATCACCTACTGAACATTGTGGCTCTCTGGCAATGTGAGCAATGCAAGGCAGGCAAATAGAGCAGCATGGAATAATAGGCGTGCAAGAGACAAAACAAAGGTCAACCTTCCAAAGCAGCACAACAAAGGCAAAGTCATAAGGGGAGCAATGCAACTGAAGCAAGCTAGAAGGAGAGAGAGGCACAACTTGGATTGCAAGCATAAAGGTTGAGTAAACTACAAGCGATTCAGGACAAGGAGAGAAGACAACAAATAGGAGTGTGCACAACAAAAAAACAATTATAAATGCAAACTAGTTGAGATTTAAAATGAATGAAGTACAAATGTAGGTAACACTATTGGTAACATAACACTAAATACCATTATTAGTGTAGTGTAGCCAAGAGAGTGAAATTGCCGAGAGGGGGTGGGGGTTAGTCTGACCAATCCAACATGGCAGCCTGCCCGGAGCGTCTTAATCTTGGATTGCATGTTGTCATTTTCAGTTTGCTTGCTATTGCTCACTTGTTGGCCACGCCATGAATGGGCCGTATTTATTAGAACTGGCAGATGCTCTCCTTTTCTCCTAATCAGTGACCATTTCCAAAACCCCCCAATTATGTATAATACGGGCAGTGCATGTTTGCCCCCCTTCCCCCATCATGGATTCTACTGGTAACCTACTGTACATTGTCACAACGTCCATGTGCTCGCTCCCTCTTTGTCTCTATGTGAAAATACTCATCAATACGGTTTCGGGTACTCACTTATTTTCCTTTTGGGCGGGAGGGGGACAATTTTCTAAATGCCTCTAATATCTGAAAATATCCCAAACCACCCCTTGTTCATATCTGAAACTTTCAAACTAATTCATGACAATCCTACCATTATGCAAGGTTAACTCTTAAACAATCATAGGGCATAGTATATATGCTGTCATATAATTGTCATTTGTTACCAATAAAAAATTGTAATTTGGGATCTCAAGTAGCTTACTAGAACTGCATTGATCTATTCTCCAATTTCTTTGTTGGTCTCAAATGTAGCAGAGGTGTGGATCCATTCCAAATACAAGAAAAATACCTCATATTGTACTAGTCGCAAAAGGCCTTTAGGTCGTTTAAGGGTTAACTCATTTTTGAAATACTAACATGAATGAAGCGTTGGTTGGGAACGATTCAACTATTCAAGCTTCAAACAATAATTCTCAAATCCCCACGTGATGAAGAGGTCAATTGATCCCCACCATAGTTGGATCACATGGATGTATTATGATGGTATACACTCCCCAACATCAAGATTTGAATTTATGATCACCTCATTACTGTGCCAAGGCCAAAACCACTAAGCCATAGTCAAAAGCACCTTCCTTCTTATTGTATTGCTTGATGTCGATCATTGCAATCTTCTAAAATCCCAATTACTACGACCTATGATAGGTATCTACTTGTGGTTCTAAACTAAAATGGTTGCTCACATTTTTCACAACGTAAGACTTTGTGTCTCTTAATTATGCTCCAATTCACTTAAATCATGCTTTGCAAAAGCTCTATGTATTTATCTAAATTTGAGTATCACATTGGGAGTGCTTTGTCTAGCACAAGTTATCAAACAAAAGATGTATCAAGAAGGGAGTAGTTGTATTTTGGATGTTTGGTGCAAGGGAACACTAAATATTTGGACTTTATTCTTATGGCAATGTGTTTGTGGAGCTAGACTGAAAAAGACTTGCTTTTTCAAATGCCATAAATTGTAAGAGCTTAGAGATTTACCATCAAGAGATTGAATTTGGAAATTTTGGAATTGTTTTGGATTCAAAGGCCCAGATGTGATTGGAAACCCTATAAGAGAAAAAATTTACCAACTCCAAAATAAAGGCCAATTTAATCATTTTACCCTCGTTTGCTAAAATATGAAACTTCTTCACTCTCAATCCACAAACACATTGTCAAAGCCATTAACTCTAACATGAGATTTAGGAAAGCTTTTCACTAGGAGTTGAGGTTGGTTTGGAGCCTTTGACACTCCCAATGCTAGCCTTGTATTGGTTGAATTTCTAAATTCAGTTCCAAGACCATTGTAGGAGGAATCAAGGCCAAACTTCTAGAATGCATTTTAATATGTAAAAAATACATACCTAACTCAACCTCAACCTTAGAAATTGGATCCTCCAAAAGAAGACGCTAATTCTCGGCCTCAAGCAATTGTCAAGTTCAATCAACTTGACTTTATTTGAATAAAAACATTATTGGGAGATAGTCAACACCATAGGATGGAATAAAAATATCAATGACTCTATTTGGTCCCTTTTTTTTTATCCCTTTTCTCTTGAAATTTGTGGTTTGCACTAATGGCCTCAACTTTTTAACCTCAAGGCTTTTACATACAAGGGGATTGGCCCTTGTTACACTCTTATTGTAACAGGTGCTTGGATTCATTCATGAAGTCATTTGGATTGAAAATATAGTTGGAATGGTTTCGAATTTTCATGACCTTGACTTCCAGTGTAAAGCAGCCTTTAACCTTTTAGGCCACGCAACCATAATTTTTGGCCTACAAAATAAAATTGCTCAAAAATTTGGAATTTGGTCTTGAAGAATGCACTTGATCACAAGAATTTTGCATCCAATTGAAAAGACAATAATGAAATTTGGTATGTGAGTGGACAAATAATGGTGTTTATACTATATTGCCTTAATATGTATGCTTTTTCTTGTTTGTTAAAGATTGATCAAAGAAACAATAAAATACATCAAATATATAAAAAAAAGCAATGTTTGAATTGCGCAGCCCTAAAAAAATTCAAATTGCTTAAAAGATACTCTCAAGTTGTTTCTTTGTACAATAGGAGCAACAATATAATTGCAATTTTTGAAAATCTTTTGAAATGGTGTTGTCATTTCATCTCTAAAATTTTCTATCCTACATTTAAGGGCAATTCTTAATTTTTTTCATCAATCAGATTTTCCATGACGTTTTTCAAATTCCTTGTAGGATCCTTTTAGGGTGGCAAATAAAATGGGAACTTGACTATTTTTGTCTGCTTAACTACATCCTGAGATTGCTAATTTTATCTATTTTGTGTGAAATTGGTCTTATGAGAAAGGTGGAAAATCTTGTATTCTAAAGATATAAGGCTCTTCTCAAGTACAACTTACATAAAGCATGTACATCCAAAATCACCTAGGCATGAAAAACTAGAGATTTTCCACCCATAGCTTACCCATTCATTATAATACTTCACCTCTAATGGTAGATTTGGTTGAAATCTTGATACTTTGCAATAAGAAAGGTGTTACATTGAATCTATATTTGATTCAATTACACGTGTAAGTTTACCACTCTTGTTTCTAATAGGTCTTGAGAAAATGTATGTGGGTTTTAAAGGGTTAATGATCTCCTTTGGTGCAAGCTACAGCATTTTGGGAACCTTTCACAAGCAAAGAATAATCTAGGATATAGATATTATTTGCATTATAAAAAAAAGGGTGTGCTAAGCAGGGCTCAATTTATTACACATATGTTGGTGTGGGGTCAGGGTGGATTTTTTTTTTTCACCCACCAAAAAATGTGAAGGTTTAGATATTTACCATTGGGAGATTGAATTTGAGAATTTTGAACTTATATTTGGATTTAGAGACCCAACTTTAGCCTAGGACCTTAGAGGATGATACAATTGAATAACAAAAAAAATAGGGGGCAAGTTGTTATTAAGGCAAGAGGCTCTAATTTGGATCAGGTTCTAGTTGTGATTGTTTCTATAAATGGGTGACATGTTCCTTCAAATATCCGTAACTATTACTAATGAGTTAGGATTTGCTAAACCCACCTAACCCATCAACAATTGTCATAAATATTTGAAGGAACGTGTCACCCATTTCTAGAAGCGATCACAATTAAAACCCTTATCCAAATTAGAGCCTCCTACCTTATTACTCTTGTTATGAAAAAAACCTGATCTTTTGCGCCCTGACCCCACATTGACTTGTGTGCAGTAAAACTGAGCCGCTGAGCAGGGTGGGTCAAATAAGTTCGAAAGTTCTACCTTGGCTTGTTACTCTGATGCAACTGTTGCGGCAAGGGTTTGTCCAAATTCAATAATTAAGAGATTCACCAAATAGTCCAATACCACTCGAGAGCGTCCAAACAGGGAAAGCAGAATATGAATGTTACAACACCAGCACCATTAAGTGGGCGTGGTCTCACTAATGACTACCCTACAAATTCAACAGCCAGCCTCATGATCACATTGCAGGTTACAAGCAAAAAAACAGGGTAGATCCAGGATCCCTCTATTCCTCATCCCTCCCTGTCTTAAACCCTAAATGCCTGAGGCACCCAATTTGGGTGTCCGGGAAACTTTGAGACCTTGCCGCAGGAAGAGATTATGATTTATTTATTTTTTTGTGTGGAAAAGTTGTTGTTTGAAGTTAGTTCCAATGTCATTTTTAATTTCCTTCATACTATTTTTCAATTGTTCTTTGTGGAAGTTAAATTGTAAGCATGTCTCTTGTGCATCAAAAAGTGTAATGAATAGTGTCACTAAAGACCTATGACAAGCTACCACATTGGAAAAATGGGAGCAAGTTGAGAATACAGTGAAGATTTCCCTTGGGTTCTACCTTGGGTAGTGGGACCCTTTTACTAAAATGTTATCATCTAGCAAAATCTAAATGTATTTTGTGCTAATTTCACTTGGAATACTTTTGTTATACACATTGGAATTCATTCATTGTTGCAGATTCTTTCATTCAAAATTGTTTTTGGTCAATAATTGGAGCTGTTTTTTTAGGTGGTAGCTTTTTGACAATTGCATTGCAGGCTCATTTGCAAAATTGTGATCATGGATTTGAAAGGGGAGGGTTTAGTTTTGAAGTAACAACAAAAAAGTACTAAAGCATCATAAGTGGTTGTTTCCCAATTTTGTACTCAAAAGTTGCCAATTTACAAATCAAATATTAGGCAGCTCCAAAAAAAATCAATTTTTTTGTACTCATCCACATTCAATCACAAATGTCTTAATATCCCCGTGATTTTTAAATTTTTTTTGACAACACCATCTATAAGCCTTGAAGTTCAAAATCCTACAGTTACAATTTTTTGTCAATGTTCAATAATGACATCACAATTCCAGTTCAAAAACTTCCAAAATACCTTCTTGAACTGAGAAAAGTACCCTCAAGCATTTAGGGGTTAAGGAATTTCCTTCCCCATTCTCTCAATTTGGGAGTCATTGATTTTTCCTCTCTCTTTCTCTTTGACACCAGAAATCTAGGAACTGCCATGACTCTCCCCATTTTGGATTTAGCTTTTTTTTTCTTATCTAAAGGTACTAATCTATCAATCCATTCCTTACTCCTTCAAAACCCAGTGATTTTGCACATTGGTCATGCGACTTTCAAGCAAACTTAACCCTTAAATGATGGGTTGGTTAATGTGGCTGCCCAGGCGCTGCAGTAATGTGGCAATGTGCTCACATAATTTAATACTATTGTTAAAATTTGCATAAGTTAACATGCAACGCTGTTCTCATGAAAATTGTAAGAAGAATAGCATGAAACAAAACATAATTTTTGTGAATCTTCTCACAATCTAAGATACCTAAAAATATGAGTATATTTAATGAGAATATTTTTTACCTTCCATGATGAACCATGTCTTCTTGATCACTTTTAAAAATTTAAGGAAAATAAACTTTCCTTCATCCAGCGGATTGTATTTTTGTCACCATTGAACAAAAAACATCCGCATTGGCATGTAAGGGTCTCGGTTGCAAAGTAACTACATTTCCTACCCACATGATTTTGAACAAATCCTATTAATTTGAACAATAAAATCGGTTATACAAGAATCCGTAACGCCATCTTTGTAACTACAGAGGAGAGATTACACGACGTTCAAACCACACAAACATTTTCAATATAATTACATCAGGCAATCAAAAGAGAAAGCTAAAAACTCAGAGCAAAATCAAAGCCACAAAGATATAAAGACACGGGCATGATGTTAGATCCAAAGTTAACCCCTAAAGCATCAAGTCCTTTTTTCTGTCAAAATCACTAAAAACTGTCACTTTTAGGAGGTTTAGAAAAAGGGGATTTTAAGTTTTGTTTTTGGGAAATCTAACCGTAAGATCTTGCCCCATACTAGAAGAGGTATTTATGGAAAAAAAATCAGCTCATTCCAAATGGAGAGGAGTGAGATATTTACATTTAAAGTGAAAAAAAAAAAGATTTTTTCCATGCTCCCTAAAAATTTCAGAAGCCTT
This sequence comes from Ulota crispa, assembly GCA_963920765.1. Lineage (NCBI taxonomy): Eukaryota > Viridiplantae > Streptophyta > Bryopsida > Orthotrichales > Orthotrichaceae > Ulota > Ulota crispa. The sequence goes on along the minus strand of OY987242.1, from coordinate 9,958,716 downwards.
TAACCACTCTTATAACAAAAAAAGTGCTCTATCCAAAGTTGCACTTTATTTTTTACATGTAGGAGATCAAGTTAGGTATGCATGAGAGAATTTTCAAATCAATTGGAACTACACAACACATGGGAAAAATCAATAAGTGAAAAGAAGTAGAAAATGAGTTAAAACAATAAATTGTTAAAAATTTCATTATGGAAATGAAAAATGCTAATCCCAACAATGATATGTTGCAATAATCAATCTACTTCCTTTTTTTTTTTTTTCCAAAATATTGAAAATTGAGTAAAATAAAGGATATCAAAGTTTATTTTAGAGTAAAGATTCCATAACCGCCCACAAACAAAAACTCATCATAACTTTCATCTCATTGATTGAAATTGAATGATTCAAAGCTTCTCACCTATATAAAAATCTAAAAAACCAATTTCAAATTTTAATTTTAAAAAAAGTAAGTTTTAAAGAATTTTTTGGGCTGCCCGAGCAGGCAGTCCTCCCCAAATTTTCATAAATTCATGCATAACTTCTTCATCAAATGTTAGAATGAAGAAAAAATTAGATGCCCACGTAAATCTTTGAATTCCCCACTTTCAATAAAAGTTTCAAAAAATCACACAAAGTAATTTAGCCATAGGTACATGCCCAAAGTCCAACATGTCCCCCAAATGGACAATGGTTCTTTAGGGGTTAAAGCAATTCAAGGTGCAAAAAATACCATTGGCAACCAAACTGAAAAAGGATTTTTGGTTGCAATTGCAGCAATAAGACAAAGCAATTAACCATAAATACTGGGGCAAAAATAAAATTCCCTAAATCCAACTATAGACACAAATAAAGAAATAAAATAATTCCTAGTTTCACTTATGTCTCTACCATAAGAAGATCACAATCATTTCCAACCCTTCCAAAACTACACTTGCATGCATGTAAAGAACCAACCAAAATGAAACATAGAATATGCACTTCTTCCATAAAATGATAAACCATGGAAAAAAATAGACACAGAGGAAATTGAAAATATAAAAGGATTTGAGAGAATGCACTAATATCATGGCTATTTTACCCCTCAAGCCCGAAAGGTGTTGCAGAGAAAAATAAGATCAAAACTGTCATTTTTTGATGATTTATTTAAAATCCAAATTGAAAACTTTTTTTAGTTTCAACCATACAAAGTGTAGTATACAAGTAAAGAAATTTGTGAAAAAAATCATAGCCTATTTGACTGCGTGCATTCTAAGGTTATAATGTTTGAAATGAGAAAAACAACTTTTTTTCATTGTTGCAAAACAAGGTCACTAGACACCAAGCCCTCCTAAAGTAATTTTTTTGCTCTGCACAAAAATAAATTTTTTGATCATTCACAAGTATATGATGTTAGGTTCACTCATGAAAGATTCTAGAAGCAAATATAGAACTAGCTTATTCTAAATCACCTTGTAATGTAAGGAGGTTCAATGAATTGGCAATACACTAGTCATTTTTTCATGATTTCTTGTGCAATGAAGAAGTCTTTTCTTTGAAATATGAACCAGATAAAGTTAGAGGCAAAAATTTGAATTATGTAAAAAAAGTTTTGAGAACTTTGAATTTATGAAATGCAAGATAATAGGGCATGAAATTAGAAGAAACTATTTTTTCTTGAAATCATTTGGACGTAGTTAACAAAGTTTGACTCCTCTTAGATTGTGATTTATGAGCTTATTATTTTTATTAATTTTTGACAATTGTATACCATATTCTATTAGTAACATACATGCCAAGTTTCAAAAGTTGAGGAGAGTTTTAGCATAAGATTCTCCAAAGATGCCCAAATTGCCCAAACTGCCCAAGGTGCCCAAATTCTTTTGGGCATCATAACTTTTTAATTGAGCATCTGATTAGAGTTCTTTTTTTTCACACAAAGGTATTCATTGTGTGCACCTTATCTCAAAATTTCAAAAACATCCGCCAAAACCGACTTCATATGAACCTACCTGAACTTTCAGCCGACAGTTGAACAAACTTTTATGGTTTAGGGGTTAAAACACTCTAAAAACAGTTTCAAGCAACATTGAAGATAAGCTCAAGATCTGCCACAACCTTTTCACAAGATGAACATGAACATCATGTCTTTACATGGCATGGAGGCTTTTATTGACTATAACAATTTTAAAAATTCAACTACTTGTTAGAGGTGCCATGTGACACTAGTTTCCAAGTCCATTCCTACTTTTAGGCAATGTCTCCCTCTCTATGAAGTATGGATGCCCAAAAATATATGGAACTTATAGATGATAGTGGCAAAATTATGGTTTGGTTGGCCCTGTTGCCGCGCAAACGATACTCCACAATTTGGCAATTTGAATTGATGCCTTCTATCGAATGTACTACGCAAGTTCCCACTCTTGTGAGCATTGTGCTCTCCCCTTGCTGCCCTGCTATACAAACTCCAACGGCCAAATTTTCAGCAATAAATGTCACATTTTAAAGTGTGTTTTTCATGTTCAAATTTTTGTCCCTTATGAGTAATATCGCTATGGAGCACTTTTTTGTCCCTGGAAAAACACTGGTTCTAACAGTTGGATTCCTCAAGTGTGGGTGGGAATGATCAACTTAAACTTTGATCTTTATTTGACTTAACCCCTGAGCGCCCATAGTTATTTTAGGATTTAGGAGAAAATGAGGGGTTTAATGGCCACCACAGCTTGAAAAATTACATTCAGAAAAACTAACCATAAGATTTGAAAAAGGACTACCTTCTCTGCTGATGGGGACCAGCCATGACTATTTTCACCATACCAATTAAGAGGAAATCTAAGATAAAGTTGTGGGCCCCAATGACAAGATCTTGTCACTGAGGCGCTCAGGGGTTAATGACACATATGGCCCTTCACACTTATTAATTCGATATCTTTTGAGGGAAAATTTTGGGGCCGAGATCTTATATAATTTGGACACGAAGTACCTTAACCCCTGAGCGCCCAGAGTTATTTTAATGTTTAGGAGAAAATGGGGGTTTAATGGTCACCATAGCTTGGAAAATTACATTCAGAAAACATGATCGTAGGATTTGAAAAATACTATCTTCTCTGCTGATGGGGACCAACCAAAATTGTTTTCACTGTACAAATTAAGAGAAAATTTGAGATAAAGTTGTGGGCCCCAACAACTAGATCATGTCGTTGGGACGCTTAAGGGTTAACATTTAAAAAAAACTCGATGTATAAGTTGACAAATTGCCAAAATTCCTCTCGAGGAAACACTTCTGGCACTAAGCTTTATTTTAGTGACGAACATGCACATACGCATGTTTTTTTATCCATTTATCCTGAACCCAAAATTGTTGTAGTAACAACAACACTAATACAAAATAATATATTTCAGGCCACACTTAGCTAAAGATGACTGCTCAAAGTCCATAAGTAATAATCCTGAAATTGTTTTGATTTGTGAAACAATAGTTGGTAATAACAAAATATTAGGAGATATTTGCAAATCATCAAGAGGTACGTCCAAATTAAAAAAAACATGCAAAATTTTGGATAAAGCATATGCAAAACATTGGGAAATTTTCAATGTTTAAGAACATAAAAAGTTCACTTTTACATGTATAGATGAATATGTCATAATTACTTGCTTGGAGGCTTTGGGAATGGATAATACAATCTTAGTTTCAAGAGTGGGCATTAAAATTAGTACTTTTTCCTAAGGATAGAATTCTTGGAAGTTACAAGTGTCATATATAGAATGAAAACCAACAAAAAAAACTTTGATGCCCCTATTTTAGCTAAATGCAACTTTTTTTGATGACAAGGTGAGAGATCCAACAAAAGCAATTCCAAAAACCAAAAATAAAATTTCAAAAACACAACTATTTTCTTTATTTTTTAAAATGCCCAAAAAGATTGGAATATTCAATGATGTCGGTTGATTATCCTAAACTTCAGGTCTATTTTTTAAAACTTGTTTTTATTTTCCATCTTCCAACAAAAGTTCCAACTCAGCCGACCCTTGATGTTTCAAAACAACAGGCATATTAGGACTACCTACTGTTTTAACCCCTAAAGGACTAAGCCCCCTTTTGGGGGACAAATGCGATTTTGGGTATGTACCTATGGTTAAACTATTTTGCGTAATTTTTTGAAACTTTTATGGAAAATGGGGAATTCAAAGATCTACATAGGCATCTAATTTTTTCTTCATTTTGACATTTATTGAAGAAGTTAAAAATTAATTTGTGGAAGAAGGTACAGATTGGGCAGCCCAAAAAAATCTTAAAAATTGCATTAAAGTAAAATAAAAAATAAAAAAAGGTTCTTTAGACTTATATATAGGTGGGGAATGGGGAGCTTTGAATCATTCAATTTTCATTGATGAGATGAAAGTTATGAGAAGTTTTTGTTTGCGGATAGGTGTGATTTTGAAAGAAACCATACCTACCAACAAACAAAAACTTCTCCTAACTTTCATCTCATCAATGAAAATTGAATGATTCAAAGCTCCCCACCTATAAATAAGTCTAAAGAACCTATTTCATTTTTTTATTTTACTTTAATGCAATTTTTAAGAATTTTTTGGGCTGCCCAATCTAAACCTTTTTCCATAAATCAATTTTTAATTTCTTCAATAAATGTCAAAATGAAGAAAAAATTAAATGCCCACATAGATCATTGAATTCCCCATCTTCCATAAAAATTTCAGAAAATCATACAAAGTAGTTTAGTTGTACGTACATGTCTAAAATCTCATTTGTCCCCTGATGGGACAGTTGGTCTTTTAGGGGTTAACACACACCTCTCAAGGTGTCCTTGTGACCAATACAATACAATAAAAGATATTTTTCTTGTATTTGGAATGAATTTACACCTTTACTATATTTGAGACCAATAAAGAAGTTGCAATATAGATTGATGCAATCCTAGATTCCAAACTAAAACTTCTTGATGGAAGTAAATGCCAATTATATGGCAACATACCTATTATGCCTCGGGGACGTTTAAGGGTTTAGCGGCCCTTGTAGTTGTATATATTTTGTGAAGTGTATTAGAGCATCTCCACTAGTCTAGGTTCTTTCCAAATTTTTCATTTGTTTTGGCCAATTCTCAAGGCCCTTGATCCCCACCCATGCTTTTCAAAAAGGTGGCATTCCACTCCAACATGCCCCATAAATAATCAGTTGACCACTTATTAAGGAAAGTAGAAGATAAAGTTCACTAAACTTACGATCAATAATTATGAATAGTGGCTTGAAGGGCCCTTACTAGACACAATAAGATAAAGTGTCTTGAGAAGGTTTTGAAAGGGGCTTCAACACTTTTCATCCACTTTGAGCGTGTTGGAGTCACCAATGAAGCTGATCTTAGAGCATCTCCACCGGTTGGCTCCGGGCACTATTTCAGCGTGGTCGCAAGGTTGTTTTCATCTTTTCAATCTCCATTAGTGACCCGCTTATGGTTTTTTTTGTGCGGCCTTGCCACTCAAGGCTTTGGGGCCTTTAAGATGTTGGGGTAGTTTGGTTTTTTAGCGCACTTGTTTCTTGGGATTTTTGAGACTTCCAACAATTTATAGCGGACGTGTAGTAGGACCATGTGCTATCGCGAGGAATATGCTTTGAGAATTTAGCACCCCAGCTGATTTTAGCCAAACTTTCAATCACTAATTCTATGATGCATACAACAAAAAGCAAACGGGTGGACATCGGCGTGATTCCTTGAGCCATTTCACTCCAAAGGGGCCGCTCAACACCATCTGGCATGTAGAGGCTAGAGCCAGCCGGTGGAGACGCTCTTAGACTTTGAAGTGAACTGGTGGTAACGTAGACATGGTTACATTTTTGGGGTTTTGACTCCACCAATGTCCTCAAACTATGATTCCTCCATTTCAGACCCTATTGCATTCCCAAATTGTTGAAATGATCAAGATTTGAGGACACGTGTATCTGGTATGCAACTTCAACTAATGGATTTAGAACGAGGTTCCAAAACTGGGCGCCCACACCCTTTTCTTTTTTTACACCACAACCCCAACGATATGACTATTGGAACAAAAAATGAACAAGTTCAAATTTATGGCCCTTTAAAATGTGCGTAATCTGAAATTAGTGAATTCATATAGCTGATGACTGATGAGCATGTGGAAATCTGCGTACATCAAAATAAAAACCATCCGTTTCCAAAAACAAGTCCTGCTGGACCCCTTCTGAGATTATTTTTCATCCGTTTCCTTATAAAATCCATAGAAGGTCTAGTGAAGAAAAAAAACATTAACCATTGGTTATTAAGCTTATATACTTGTTATGTGGTAATAAACATATGACTTTCACTTTTGAGGTAAACACTTAAAGGCCTAACATTGTGCTTGAAATTGTTCCTTTGTAATATTTATTTGGATGCTAAAATCGAAACATGTAAACTTTTATTATTAAATGTGATTATATTTTGGATAGAAAAATCCATTAATAACAAGTGTTAAATAAACTTGAAATTGATTTACGTGAAACCAAAAACACCGTGGATTACATTATTTCATTAAAACCTTCATTAAAGATTTAATTAAGGACCTTAGAATGTTGCTGGGTGGCTCCTATTAGCTTATGTTTGCACTAGTGTAAGTAATAATAAGATTGTTCTATTTTCTAACTCTTATTGATTACAACACCTCACTCATAAAAATGTCACAAGGCATGTGAAAGCCTCACGATTGACATTTTTACAAGTTCAAGAAAGGTTGGTCAATACAAGTGACAAATGTAAAGTGCATTCTCATACGTGGAACAACCTATTTATATTAAACTTGTCCTTTCACGTAAACAATGAGAAGTTTTGCTTATGAATCCAAACCCATCAAATTTGACCAACCTAAAAAGGACTCATTCATGGATTTCATGTTTCATTGCAATAAAGACATGCACATAGATTAGGGGGTTTCAGATATGCCGTTCTGAGCCAATTTTGTTCACATGAATGAAATTGGTGAGCAAGTTAGCCAAGCCACCGTTCATGTTCTCGCGGTCACCCATTCAAATATCCGAATTGTAATGGACTACTCAGCACTCTTTCAACTCTGCCCACAATCACTAATTCTGTACGGATCCCTTGAACTCTACTATCGTTGTTTCTAATCTAGAACCCTTAGTCTCCACAATTGTTCGCTTCTAATCAAGATCTCTTCAGCTCCACCATTGTCGCTTCTCGCGCATTGCGATTCCTTGAATGACCTTGACCTAGCAATCAACGCTGCATCCAAACTGTCTAAAGGCGCGGAGCGAGAGCCAGAGGCCCAAAGCAAGAGCCCAGAGGCGGGCAACAACACAAACATGCACGAACACGGGCGCGGGAGCTGGAGCAACATGAACACAATCGGAGCTAGCGGGAGAGGCAAGGAGAGAGAGGCTTCACGTTGTTCATGCGTGAACAAGCCATGAGGACCTCCTGGAGGTCCTCATGGGTCGTTCACTTTCGTGACTTGACATTCACCATGAATGAAAACACATTCACGACCATTTGTTCACCGTTTTTTTGAGATATTTGAAACCCCCTATTGATTCCAGGGCCTCACAAGCAAAATCAATTGGGCTGGAACGGGTGAAGAAGTAAATTTTATTTCTAGAAAATTGGGAGAACCATATTACTTAACCCCTAAAGGACCAAGCCCTTTTTTCTTTGAAAATTATTGAAAATTGCCACTTTTGAGGGAATGAGTAGAAAGGTAGGAAAACAAGTTTTTTGGAAGTCCAACCATAAGATCTTGCCCTAGACTCTGGGAGGTACTTGTGGGAAAAATTTCAGCTCATTCTAGAAGTAGAGGAGTGAGATATTCACATTTGAAGTGAAAAAAATAGTTTGTTTCCCTGCTGCCCAATATTTTCAAAAGCCTTTGATTGTTCCTAAATCAAAAAAACTACTCTACGCAAAGTTGAGGTTTGTTTTTTCCATGTAGAAGACCAAGTTAGGTAAATGTGGGAGAATTTCAAATGAATTGGAGGTGTCAATCATACTTTGTTAAATCTTGCAATGCCGTAAGGCCATGAAATCTGCATATACACTAGGCAAAATTGGAGGATTTATGTAAAATTCAAAGAACTGAATTATTTTGATCCAAATGGTGAAGACTAAGGAATTTTGCTCTACTACAGCTTGGAAAAAAAAGTAAAAAAAAAACACAAAGAGCTCAAAAGAGGAAAGTAACAAATTTTACAAGGGGCAAAAAGAATGGAGGTTTGCGAGGTCCATACCTACCCGCAAGCTAAAGCTTCTGAGATTCCCACATTTGTACAAATCTAAAAAACCAATTTCAGATTTTTATTTTAAAAAAATGCAATTTTGATTTTTTTTTGAGCTGCCTGCCCTCCCCCTTTTTCAAGAATTTGTGCATAACTTCTTCAATAAATGTCAGAATGAAGAAAAAGTTAGATGTCTACGTAGATCTTTGAATTCCCCACCTTCCATAAAAGTTTCAAAAAATCTTAAAAAGTAGATTAGCTATAGGTAAATGCCCAAAATCCATTTATCCCCGAGGGGACAGTTGGTCCTTTAGGAGTTAAGGTTCCATACCGATGTTTTACTAAAAATAACCTCTTCACCGTTCAAAGAGGTAAGAGGTTGGAGACAACAATTTGTGAAGACTAAGAAATGTCAATTTGAAATAGACCAAAAAGTTGAATGTAAAAATTCACAAAATCTAGTTTCACACAAGGGAGTAAATGCAGCCAAGCTGCCGCTTGTATTTTTTTACAGAAAGCCGTTTTGAAACGCCAGTTTGTTTTAGTTGTGGATTGGCCTTGCTTTTGCTGGTTTCCTGTGGGAATGGATTCTAGAGTAGGATAGAAAAGCTAAAGGTAATGAAAACATAAAGAAGCGAAGTGCATACTTTTTGTGAGGTTGCAATCATAGTGAAGGTATGGAGTGGTATGAAGTTTATAATGTACCCACATGCACAAAGAAAATATATTAAAAGAAGCTTCTGGGTCTGCATATGGCAGTTTGGCAGGTGCATGACAGGCAGGCTCTGTGGAAAGTCTTGTTTGGTTGCCCTTGGCCCCCACCCCCTCAGCCCCCTGATGATAATTCCATCCTGCCTGGGACCATTTAAGTTAATCATCCATGGCCCCAGAGGAGGAGGCGCATGCAGGACGCTGTCGGCAAAGTGGAGCCAGGTCATTTTGTTACAGGGGGTGGTGCAATTGAGAGTGTCAATTGTAATATGCTGGTCTTGCTTGTCAGGTGGTGTTCTTGTCCTCCAGCCTGTGAAAGTTCCTCTGCCAAAAAATACCCAGAAAATTAAAATACTAACATGGTTGAGTTACAGCTCCTATTTTGCTTTATTTACGTTCACACGGAAATGATGGTTATCTGAACCTCGAGCATCTCCAGCGTTGCACTTCAAACTTGATACTCCAAGAGATTACATAAATTTTAAAAAGACCTTAAAATTCTTATTCTCCACCCTTGCACTTCAATTGGGATCCATGAATAGTCATTTGACCATTCACCAAGAGGAATATAGGATAGAGCTCAATAAACTTAAGATGAATAATGTAGGGCCACTACTTTGACACATTACGATGGATAAGTATTTTGAGGGAATTGGAGTACTTATCATCCATGCTTGAAATGTGTCAAACCCTACAAGGGCAACCCAAGAAATGATTTTAACCCTTGAGAGTGCAAGAGTGGATAGCATGTATAATACCATGCAACAATAATACACACAACCTATTTTGTTGTTCAACGAACTTTGCACAATAAAGAGTATATTTGTTTTTTCTTTTTTTCTTTTTTTCTTTTTTGTCTTGTACCATTCATATATAATTTTTATGCAATAACAATCACGCATACCAAATATTAGTTCCTACAAAACCAAGACCCCTTTTGCCTTTTGGATGAATTGTTTTGTGTAATAATCAGTGTTTATAAATGATAATTTTTTAAGAAACAGCGGTGATGAATTTTTGCAATTTGATTGCCTGAAAATGTAGGAAGCATCCATATGCATGTTTCCCACATTAATCAAAATACTCTTAAGTAACTAAAACATGATCAATGAAAAATTCAACTTATTGGTATGAACAAACTTTATGAAACAGATATCTCTATTTTATAACTAATTTTTTGGCAAAGTAAACATGTAACCATACTCAAAGGTACAAACTTAGTCATCAAATAGCAAAATCTAATTACCACAAAGAAATATCAATTTTACAAAATTTGGGCATGGCCACTCTAACTTCAAAATCTTTACAAAATAAGTTTTGAAGTGTATTAGGAGATGCTTGTTAGAAAGCAAGATGTGCATATGGATGTTTCCTACATATCCATGGAATCAAACCTCACCAATGTTTTTTAATCAATAATCATGTAAAATCATGAGTATTATGTAAAATAATTCACCAAAAATAGGATTTGGATTTTTGGAACTCAAAATTTTGTATGATTGATTAGGATTATGTAAAAATTAAATATTAGTGATACAAGATACAAAAAGGCCAATTTTATTCTATGAAATGCTAAGTCCTTTGAATGATAGAATAAGATGGGTGTAAACTTTTGCAAGAGCACTGCACAAAAATCACCAAGCACCTATGATCAAAGTATTCACATGGTAGAAGAGTAGACTTGTATCATTTTTTAACCCCTAAAGGACCAATTGTCCCCTTGGGGGACGAATGGGATTTTGGGCATGCACCTATGGCTAAACCACTTTGAGTGATTTTTTGAAACTTTTATGGAAGATGAGGAATTCAAAGATCTACTTGGGCATTTAATTTTTTCTTTGTTTTGACATTTATTGAAGAAGTCAAAAAAAAATTTCCAGAAAAAGGTCCAAATTAGGCAGCCCAAAAGTTTCTTAAAAATTGCTTAAAATAAAAATATGAAATAGGTTCTTTAGTCTTGTATATAGGTGGGGAGCTTTGAATCATTCAATTTTCATTAATGAGATGAAAGTCATGAAATTTTTTTGTTTGCGGATATGTATGGTTTCTCTCAAAATCACACCTACCCGCAAACAAAAGATTCTCATAACCTTCATCTCATCAATGCAATTTGAATAATTCAAAGCTCCCCACCTATATACAAGACTAAAGAACCTAATTCATATTTTTATTTTAAGCAATTTTTAAGAAATTTTTGGGCTACCCAATTTGGACCTTTTTCTGGAAATTCTTTTTTGACTTCTTCAATAAATGTCAAAACAAAGAAAAAATTAGATGCCCATGTAGATCTTTGAATTCCTCATTTTCTATAAAAGTTTCAAAAAATCACTCAAAGTGGTTTAGCCATAGGTGCATGCCCAAAATCCCATTTGTCCCGGGGAATGCTATCTCGTGAGCGGGGATCCATGAGCTGTGAGCTGTGAGCCTAGATTTTTTGTCAAAATAATAAATTTCACTTATAACCATATACATAGTGCCTTATAATTATGCATTTTAAACTTTTATCTTTTGAAAAAGTGACTTTTTAAAAGTTCTTCATTAATTTTGAGATTAAAATTGGTTTCTTGCTCTTCAAATCTTGGCTCACCACTCATAGGCTCACCATTTTACGCTCACGAAATAACGTCGTCCCATTTGTCCCCAAAAGGAGGCTTGATCCTTTAAGTATTAAGCATATTTGGGTGAACTTTGTTTGTTCCATACAACTCTTAGGAATTAAAGGTCCTTGCTACAATTACATGGGACTATCCACCAGCATAGTAGTACAATGCCACATAGTAGCAAGGTTGCCATCTTAGCCATGGTTTGTCCACTCGATGTTGCACTTGACATTAAACATTTGATAGTGTATTAGATCAAGTGTTAAGTTCAAGCACTAATTTTAAATTTTAAATCTCTAAGATTTGCTTAACCCGTAAAGACCAAGCAGCATTTTCACTAAAAATTCTTCAAAATTGAAATTTTTAGAGCATCAACCAAATTTGAAAATAAAAACATTTCTATGCATATGTAATTGTAGGATCTTGTAGTAAGTTGTTGTTTAGAAGATTTTGAAAAAGAATCAAAAACTTTCATTGCATGGATTGGAAGATAGAATGGTTGGAATATTCAAAAACATCTTGTCAAAAATCGAGCAGCTATCCTTTAGAAAGTGAAATTCCTAAGGGAAAAAGGCCGTGAGGGTGGTGCTTCTCTAAATTTCTTATTCCATCTAAGTTGGGTACATATTTAAAAAGTTTCAAATCATTTGGAATTATACAACATATGGAAAAAAATAATAAGTAAGAAGAAGTGAAGAATGATTCAAAACACTAAATTCTTAAGAATTTAATTATGGAAACAAAAAATGCCAATCCCAATGGTCACAATATTGCAATTAAAAATTTACATCCTTTGGCTTTGTTTTTTTTCCAAAATAATGAAAATTGAGTAAAATAGAGGACTTCAAAGTTTATTTTAGAGTAGAGAATCCGTAATTGCCCACAAACAAAAACTCCTCATAACTTTCATCTCATTGATAAAAACAAAATGATTCAAAAATTTCCACAATTGCATAAATCTCCTTAACCAATTTCAAATTTTTGATTTTGAAAAATCTGCATAAGCTGCTTGTTAAAGAAAAAAAACAATATATTAGACCATATCCTCTTATTCATACTTCCAAATGTCATGAAATTTAATGCATATGAAAGATAAATCTCATTCCCACATTCTACAAAATTTCAGCCTAAAATCTGAAAATCTCCAATCACAGATACTTGCCCAAAATTGCTATGTTGCTAAAAAAAAGGGGACTTGGTCCATTAGGGATTAAAGGCAACCTCCTATCTTTTGAAAAATGCACGCTTCTTGAAAAATGCCACAAGATAGCAACATTGCATTCTAACACTTAAAACCCATACTATAAGATACCTTTTGAGGATTTCAAATGCATGGATGTTTATTTAACTAAATAAGGACTTTATAAAATTCAAAACGACAGCAAAAAGAAAAAACCAAGCGAGAAATGCCTCATTTAAGAATCGAATGTTCAAACATTGACTTATTTCTTAGCACTTGGCTTGAAATTCAAATTTTCATTATATTTTACCTTGATTTGTCTATATGTATGGGGATATGAGATATCCCAATGTATTGCATAGTCATACTTTATTTTGCAAAATCCACAAATACATTAATAGTCCATATTTATTTGATAACATTTTAAACAAATATTGTGTACTAGATATTTCTGGTGTTGTTTCCAACATTTTATAATGCTACTTGAAATGGACAACCTTGCATTGTAGAATGACTGATTAATTTAGGATGTAGTAACTCAATGCGTAAAAGTGGGGGTGATAATACGATTTTGAAATGACACTAGTTAAATCCATGGCATACCAAAGATCAATATATTCACCCCTAAATTCCCAAGGGTGTTTTAATCGTTTTTGGAAAGTTTTGAAGTTTTTAAATTCTCCTTGTAAGATCACTAGTATTTAGTAAGCATAAAAACAAACATTGTTATTGTAGAATCTTGAACCTCAAGGTTTCTAGATATTTTTGATTGAATGTGGATGAGTACATAATTTTTTGCTTTTTTTGGAACTGTCCAAAATTTTAATGCAAATTGGCAACTTTTGGATACAAATCGGGAAACAACCACTTAGGATGTTTTGGTGTTAATTGTTATTACTTGAAAATTAATGGCCCCCCTTCCAAATCCATGACCATAGTTTCACAAATGAGTCTACAACACAATTGTCAAAGTGTGACCGCATAAGACAAAGAACTTTTTTAGCTTTAGTTATTAACCAAAAATCATTATGAAGGAAAGAAAATTCAATGGTCAATGAATTCTATTTTTTATAACAAAGACATTCCAATTGAAATTAGTCCAAAAGCACCTTTAGATTTTGTTAGATGACAAGATTTCAATAGAAGGACCCTTAGTGCCCAAGGGAGTGCCCAAGGGAGTGCCCAAGGAAATTCCTCCTCTTTTTCTCAACTTGATGCATGTCTTTTCAATTTGGCAGCTTGCCATAGGCTCTATGACACTATTCACAATATTATTCATGACACAAAAGGTATGCTTACGTTTAGCTTCCACCAAAACCAGTTGGAATAAGATATGGAGGAAATAAAAATTGAATGCTGAAGCTAACTTTAGCCACCAAATTCTTAGAAAAGAAGAAGCTTAAAACAATCAAATATGTGCCTCCAACTTGGTTTCAAAGTTTCCTAAAATTTATTTGAACACCAAAATCTGGTGCCTCGGACATTTAGGGGTTAGCAAAGATCAATGAGATGATGTTTCCTGATCATTATCAAACCAAGTATCAAACAAAAAATTTGAATAATGTATCTTAAATCCATACTAATAATAGATTTGACTTTTTATATAACAAACATTTGTCTGTCGGTCAAGCAAGCGCTCAATTGCTCAGGTCCTAAATTGAGAGTTCAAGTCTTGAATTGAGAACTCGAGTCCTGAATTGAGAACTCCAGTCCTGAATTGAGAACTCAAGCCTTGAATTGAGAACTCAAGTCCTGAATTGAGAACTCAAGTCCTGAATTGAGAGCTCAAGTCCTGAATTGAGAGCTCAAGTCCTGAATTGAGAGCTCGAGTGTCCATACGACACGGGACATACTAGTTGACTAATAAATTTCCTTTTCAAAGATTTTGGCAAGCATTGTGATTTGTGAGCTTCTGTTGTCTTGCGATGCTGCTAGTAAAGAAAGAATTGTTTTGGGTGCTTTCTAAAACATTTATTTTCATGTCATCTTTAATGGTAAATTATTAAAAAATAAGTAGCGTCTCTAACACCTCATTTGGGAAGTGATTCCATAAAAAATTGAAGAAATCCTGGATTTTATACAAATATTTGGATTTTTTTGTATCTTCTAAAGGAACTTTAGTAAACTACAAACTTAAAAAACAATAAATTTCTTACGATCTCTTATAAAACTAGTGGTTTGACAATTACCATGCAAATAACTCCAAAATATAAATTATGCAGATCCCAATATCAAAGGTAATTTCCTTCGAAGTGTGTCAAAATTTCTTTTCATACAAGGTAGAGTGTCGAAGTTAACCCAAAATGAGAATCATTTATTTTTTTAAGAGAATATTGATTTTTTTCCTTCAAAATGCAATGCCCTCCAATCTCCCAAAATAATGTGCACTATAGTTATAGGAAAACAAACATGTGAAGAATCATCCTGTTACATTGCCTCCTTAACACTAAATGCTCAAGGCACCAAATTTTGGTGTTCAGTGAACTTTGAAACCTTGCTAAAAGCAGCAGGTTTTTGTATTGTATTTTAATTGTTTTTTGGCAGTAACTAAAAAGCAAGCATACCTCTTGGGTACCAACAAGTGTGATGAATAGTGTCATTAAAGAGCCTATGACAAGTTGCCACATAGGAAAAACAAGCAACAAATCAAGAATAAAGTGAAGATCTCCCTTGGGCACTTTCTTGGGCATTGAGGGCCCTTCTTGTGAAAATTTATGATTTAATAAAATCCAAATGTGCTTTTGGGCTAATTTTTCTTAGATTGATTTTCTTACAACAAATTAAAAATCATTTAGTGCTAAATTCTCTTTGTTCATAATGATTTTTGGCCAATAGGTGGAACTAAAAGTTTTCTTTGTATTAGGTGGTAGCCCTTTGACAATTACATTGCAATCTAGTTTTTGGAATTGAGGTCATGGATTTGGAAAGGGGGTCATCAATTTTGAAGTAATAACAATAAACACTAAATCATGATAAGTGATTGTTTCCCAATTTTGTACACAAAAGTTACCATTTTGCATAATTTTTTTTGAAGGTTCCAAAAAAACTAGAAAATGCCATACTCATTCACATTCAATCACAAATATCTTAACAACTAGATGACTTTTTTAAATTTCTTTTTGACAACAGCATCCAGAAGCCTTGAAGTTCAAGATCCTACAGTTAAAATTTTGTTTGATCTCACAAAGACAATTCTAAAGCTTTAAAACTGCCTTTCAAAAACAAACAAAATACCCTTGGGCATTTAGGAGTGACGTGTAATGCTCCATCTTCTTCGTACGTAAATGCTAGATAGTTAATTCTCAATATTTGCAATTTAAATACATGATGGAACTTATATTCTATTATTATAAGCAATGATGTATATATATATATATATTCTAAGTTTTTTTTGTCACATCACAATGTTATTTTATAGAAAAACATGAAGTTATTGTGATACTCATTATAATTAAAGGAAAATTTCATGGATATCCCTGAAGTTTGCAATATTTTCATAGACATCCTTGTTTTTTCAGAAATTTCACAAATATCCTTGGATCAAAACAATTAGGCGTTTGCTTTGATATGCATGTCACTTCCTTCTCTCTTTGTGTGCACCCTATTTCTTTCTTATCATGTGTGTTCACAAAGGAAGAGGGGAAGTGACTTGCACAACAAAACAAATGCCTAAATTTTTTGGTCCAAGAGTATTTGTGAAATTTCTAAAAAAGCAGGGATATCTATGAAAATATTGCAAACTTGGGGGTTATCCATGAAATTTTCCCTAAAATTAAATATATGTATGTTTATTTTGGTGAATCAAAGTTAAATATCTAACATACGAAATATCAATAATGAACATATTGTTATTTGTGAAATACTAGATCTTTGAAATTTTGCATGTTAAAAAATATACAAAGAATCAGCTTTTCAATAGAATACAACAATGCAATGCCTTCGAGTTTGTAAAGTAAAATCGTCAACAAGCTTGGGTGGTTTTAAGAAATGAGTAAAAAAACCTAGTACAAAAGATGCACATTGGGTCTACATGGACTCGCATTTAGATACCTTAATTTTATTTTCAGTGTACCAAGATGCAATAACCAAACAACTTTTATTTTTGGTATCATGGCAATTTTGGGTTTCCCATTGTGAACAAAAGTTTCCATGTGTTTTATTGAGTTTTGGATAGAACTAGTGTGCAAGGAGTATCTTTTCAATACACTAATTTTCAAAATTATTGGATAAACTGGCAATAAATCTTTATAGTATATATAAGTTCCATTTTAAGATTGATCAAAGGTGAGCAAGACAATTTATAGTGCATTAAACAAAATTTTCACATGATCTTACAAGGAAGGACAAGGCAACTTACACTATGCCAAAAAAACTAGTGCTCAAAAAGTGGACTTAGTTATTAGATCTACCCACATGGTTTCCAAGTGTAGTGACACAATTTGGGATAGGCTACGTTTTGAATTTTTATGTTTTTGAGAGAAGAAAAGTTCTTGAAGAACAAGACATGTTAAAGAATGTGACAACCATTTAATTTTGGGATTCAAGCCCATATGCTAGAGATATGGGGTTCTCAAAAATTTGGTTTGTAAGAAATATTTTGCAATTCTCTACATATGCCACATTTAACAAAATAATTGTTATGCAAAGTCCATAAGCAATAACTCTAAAATAATTTTGATTTGCAAAATACTAGTTGGTAATAACAAAATATTGAGAGATGACAAATCATTGGAAGATATGTCCAAACTTTAGAGAAGTAGATGCAAATTATTGAAAAATCTCTAATATTTAAGAACACAAAAAATCTACATGTACACTACTACATGAATAGTTCAATTTTAGTCTAATATACATTGTACATGTATCGTTTACAATACATTCTACATATCCAAAGGCTTTGAAATTTTTGGGATAATAAGCTAACTTTTTAGCACTAACACTATAAGAAACACAATGTTGGTAATATTTAAACAATAACAAAATAGCAACTAAAATTAATAATTTTAATTGCTATTTAGCCTACAATGGATAATACTTTTCCACTAGCGTAAAATTTTCAACTAGTAGAATCCATACAACCAATTTCAAGTGTACCAATTCCCATTTCATACATAATTATTCAAAACCTAGCTTGTCTAAAAATAAATTTGCATTACAAAGGATTTGGGCTCAAGAAGGGGCCATGAGTTCCCAAAATCATGGGAAATTTGGGCCCATTCCCCACACTTCCACGTGGGCAAAATGCACAAGATTGACCTAGCCAAGAGCTGACCATGTGAGATAAAATTATTTTATTATTTTTTGAAAATGAAATCAATAAATGAAAAAAAATTAAAATTTTAAGACTATTTATTTTATTTTTATTTTTTTAATTAATTAAAATTTTAAGACCAGCAGTGGGCTAGTTCCCAACATTGGGAACAACCAAACTTGCAGCCCCTTGGAAGGCTCAATCTTCCCTTGCAAGTGTTAACTTTCAAATCTTATCACATAGAAGTGCAAAATTCTCTTGTTACATACGAAAGATGATACTTCAAATTTTGCCCACATCTGATCGAGTTATACCTATTTCCCCATTTTGGGATCAATCCCGCATCATGAAGCTAAGACACAAGAACTTTTAGGGTTAAAGTGTAAATGTCAAATAATTTATTTCTCCTCGAAATAAACATAGGCACTGATCGTAGGTCAAAAACTCTCTCGATTTGTAGTCAATTATCCAAAATTTTAACAAATATGATAAGGTGGGGTTAGATGTAAGTTCTTCTAGTATTTTGAGGGATCTAGTACCTTTATGGGTTAGGCTCTTATGGTTAGGCTCTTAACCCTTAAAGGATAATAGGGCATAGTATATACGTTACCATATAATTGGTATTTGCTACCAATAAGAAGTTTTAATTTGGGATCTCAAGTAGTCTATTACAATCATTTTGATCTATTCTCCAACTTTTTTGTTAATCTCAAATGTAATAAAGGTGTGAATGTATTTCAAATACAAGAAAAACACTTTGTATTCTACTTGTTGTAGTGACACGCTCCGTCCTTGAGGGGTTAAAAGGTA
The DNA here is from genome assembly GCA_963920765.1 of Ulota crispa. Lineage (NCBI taxonomy): Eukaryota > Viridiplantae > Streptophyta > Bryopsida > Orthotrichales > Orthotrichaceae > Ulota > Ulota crispa. Next base: position 9,939,970 of record OY987242.1, on the reverse strand, counting down.
CATTTATACATTACTTTAGTATTAAACGTCCAACCACCAATTTCAATGTGGACGGATTAAAGTGGGCATTTAGCTATCCAAGCTGGTTTTACAATTGCTCGGGCTAATAGGTAGTCGCTCAAGGTACCAAGCAAATTAAGCAGTTGCGTCATTTCTTTGATTGAGTTATAAATGTAAGCAAACGATAAATAAAAACAAGAAAACAAAACTCTGTAATGCTAAATAATTTTTATTTTCTCTTTTACATTTTCTCATCCCTTCTATATTTGTCATATTATTTGGTCCAACCTCATACATCATTAATTTGATAAGCTAATACTTTTCACATGTTCACCAAAATGGTTCAAGCATGAGAAGTTGGTTTTGCATTGACCCAACAAAATCATGCAAATGTCTTCAGTGAGTTCATTGGCTTCTTGAGGTTCAAATATGTTGATTCTTTTAATGAACTAATTACTATATTCAATGTTGATAGAATTAGTCTGTGACGAAGTGAGATATCTTTACAAATGTACTCAAAATCAAGTCACATTCTAACCACTTTACTGTAAACGCAAAATAGGTAAATATGCATACATGGAAATTTTGGTAAAATATGGTGATTTGTTTTTATCCTTTTAGGTCAAAACCCTAAAATGCGACATTGGACAAACAAGTTTGTCCATGGTATTTTGGAGTGCTTGTCCACTTATTTTGTTTGATGGCCAAATCTTACTTAAAGTGATAACCATGTTAGAAAGTGTTTGTAAATATAATCATTTCATGTTTCTATTTGTCATTGCTATCATGTAAAAACAAAAAATATGGCTTTGTTTTTTGCTTATATTTTGACAATATGGAAGGCGTATTTGCAAAGGGTTACAATTACTATTCAATAAAGTTTTACTTTTTACATTTATTATAGGAACAAATTTGATTTTAGATTCTTTTTTGTTTTTGTTTTGAAAAGAATGTAATGTCATTTTGCAAAGAGTTGCAATTACTATTTTTACAAAACACTATATTTAATTTGTTTCATTAACTTAATACTAACCAATATGTATAGGTTTACAATTTTTTGTTGTGATTAAATGAGCTGATATTCACCACTAAATGTATTCTTGTAAAAAATTATATTCCTAGAAATTACAATAGTTGACAAATAATGACTTTGTTGATATTTAGTGTTAGTAACATTAATAGGATTTTTGGCATTTAGTGTCGTAATTTGTAACTAGTGTTTTCAACACTAAATATCATTATCAATGTAGTTTGAATAAAGCGTGTGTATTATGACTTCTTTCAATACTCTAGATTTGAGAGACCCTCGTAGACAGCATGCCAGCAAAACAAAACACCAGTGGCTGTAAAAGCTTGGGCTCATAGATGGGTTAAGGTAGGAGGCTCAAATTCAGAGCACCTTCTCAAATCTACTCCTTCTGTACATCTTGTTTTTCATAGCCCTTCAACAATGTATAGCTCAAGTACATTTGAGGAGGTGCTCCATTATAGAACCCTATGGTCTTTCCACTTCAAATATTCATAATTAATTTCACAAAGTTCCAAAAAATATGAAACAACTTAAATTAGATGCGAATTCTTCTTGTATTACAAGGAAAATTTACTAAAAATCATTTCAAGAAGTTTCACCTACCCAAAATTCAATTTCAGCCCTTAGATGCTCCATTTATGAGCCTCCTACCTTACTTAGAATTCAAGGCAATGACATTATTGTAAATATTTACTGGTACTCTGAGAATAGTTTATATTATTGTTATACTTGCTATTATTACTATTACTGGGTGAATTGTAAAAGTAAATAAAAATCTAAAAAGCGAGTAGAGGGTCATCACATGATGAATTATGAAGATGTGAGACATGTGGGACAGTCCATGAAATGAAGGTGGGGAAAGCAGTACCAATGAATTTGGTAAAAAAATGGTCATTACCTGTTGTTGTAGTGAACCGTAATTGTACTGACCACCCTCAGCGTAGCCACGTAATTACCCCAAGCGTAGCCACGTAATTACCCCAAGCGTAGCTTTTATTATGGTGTGCAATGGACCCCCCGGGTAGAAATTTACCTATGTACTTTCAATAAAAAGTCAATGCATAACTTATTTCTAGGGAAATTTTGAAAAGCCACTCACATTTTGGAAAATATAAAAAACAACTCCAACGTATTGTGCACAGGGCGTACGTTTTTAACCCCTAAAGGACTGAGCCATGTTTCAGTGAAAATCACTCAAAACTGCCACTTTTGGGGGTTACTAAGAGGGTAGTTTTTTAATTTTTTTTTTGGGAAATCCAACCTTAGGATCTTGCCCTAGACTGTATTAGGTACTTGCGAAAAAAACATTCGGTCATTCCAGATGGAAATGAGTGAGATATTTACATCTAAAGTGAAAAAAATTTGTTTTTCATGCTGTCCCAAATTTTCAGAAGCCTTTGACCACTCTTATAACAAAAAAGTTGCTCTACCCAAAATTGGGCTTTTTTTTCCATGTAGGAGATCAAGTTAGGTATGTGTAGGAGAATTTTCAAATCATTTGGAACTACACAATACATGGGAAAAATTAGTAAGTAAATAGAAGTAGATAATGAGTCAAATCACTAAATTGTTAAGGATTTAATTATTACAATGAAAATTGCAAATCCTTATGGTCAAAATGTTGTGATAAACAATCTACTTCCTTTGGTTTAATTTTTTTCCAAAATAATGAAAATTGAGTAAAATAAAAAACTTCAAAATTTATTTTAGAGTAGAGAATCCATAAATGCCCGCAAACAAAAACTCCTCATAACTTTGATCTCATTAATTGAAATTGAATGATTCAAAGCTTCTCACCTATATAAAAATCTAAAGAACCAATTTCAAATTTTATTTTATTTTTTAAAAAATTTAAAAAAGTTTTTGGGCTGCCCAAAAATCAGACAAAGTAGCTTATCCAAAGGTACATGCCCAAACTCCCACCTGTCCCTCAAAGGGACAACACTCCTTTTGGGGTTAACCCATAAACAACGAAGTATCCTTTAGTTGTGGTAGTCTAAATACATGTCCTTCAAATTGTCTCAACGCAAGAGGTTTGTTGTTTGGGAATTGATATGCATACCACACCTTTTTGACTGTCCCACCATACCCCAGAGTAAATTTTAGATTTCTACCATCAAAAACCTGAATTTGAGAATTTGGAATTCAAATTTGGACTTAGAGACTTGGATTTTGTCTAGAACCATAAAAAATGTTGTAATTGAACAACACCCAATGAAAAAACTTAGCTTGGGGGAAAAGTATTACTTTTACTTTTTTTTATTAAAAAGATAAGCTTTTTCATTGGGTGTTGTTCAATTGGAACTCTTTTTGTGACTCTAGACAAAATCATGGTCTTTGAGTCCAAATCTGAATTCCAAATTCTCAAATTCAGGTTTTTGATGGTAGAAATCTAAAATTTATCCCGGGGTGTGGTGGGATAGTTGAGAAGGTGTGATACGCATATTTGTTTACATATCAAAATTTTCCATATCTGCTTGCAACGTGCATGTAAGAGGACTGGGAGATTATTTGAAGGGGGCCAGCGGTTACAGGCTAAGGCGACAAGCAAAGTGAGAGGAAGAGGAGAGAAGCGGAGGTGTCATGGAGTGGATACAAGGAAAGTAACTCTAAATGAAAACTTCTCAGAAACTAGAATGAGTATGGTAAAAGTTTAGGTAACACTATCAATAACATAACACTAAGTATAAATACTAGTGTAGTATTCCTTGCATGATGTGTTTTTCTTAACTTTTATTGACTTTCACCCTCCTTTTTTATGCCTTTTCCCCTCCCTTCCCCTTCTCTAAATTTCAAATTTCCTTTTACAAACAAATACCCAATGTTTGACACCCTACGCTTCATATTAACCTCTACACATGCTTCTTTAATTTAAATTTTCAAAAAATAAATGCACAAAATATTACACCCTCAATGATGTGCACAAATTAAGTCCACTCGTTCCCTATAAAAGAAATTACACTTGGCATATGCCACATGGCAGTCACTATGCAACTTCTGTGGCAACAAGGCCACCATGTTCCTTAGCAGCATGGCCACTATTGAATCTCACTTATCTAATATTCTTGAACTTTCAAAAGATGAGCATTGTAAATTGCTGACTAACCTCTCACTTGAGAGGGTGTTGCAATGGAAGCAATTTAATACTTTGTCACAGTTAATATGATATCAAATATGCAATTATAAAAATTAAAATTGTTAATTTATGACAAAACAAAAATTAACTTTCATAATATGCATAAATGCGGCTAATTTGTTAATTTATGACAAAATGCAAATTACAGAGGCTTGCAGCTAAATGTCCAACCTAAATTTTCACCAAAACTATTCCAAACCTGCCATTTCTAGTACAAGTACCAAATCTGAGAAAAAAGCATTTTGGACACATGTAACCATAAGATCTTGCAATATTCTAGTTTGGAAAAAGGTAAAATAAATTCCAAAAAATTACCACAATGTAGATTGTAAGAAATTTGAGTTTGAATTGACAAACAACCATTTTTTGTCCTTGCAAACACCTAGGCATATGCACTTCACAAGGTCCTATTTTTATGAAAATCCCAAATTGTTGTAACCCTTTGGATTCATTCTCCAAGGCAAGTTGGGTACATACTTGAAAATTTTCAAATCATTTGGATTTGTACAATACATGGGAAAAAAAATAGTAAGTAAAAAAAGTAGAGAATGATTCAAAACACTAAATTGTTAAGAGTTTAATTACGGAAATGAAAATGCCAATCCCAATGGTTATAATGTTGTAATTAAAAAAAATTATCCCTTGGTTTTTTTTGAAAATATTGAAAATAGAATAAAAATAAAGGACTTCAAATTATATTTTAGAGTGGAGAATCCATAATTGGTGGCAAACAAAATCTTTGAATAACCTTCATCTCATTGATCAAAATGGAATGATTCAAAGTTTTCCACATATACATAAATCTCCTAAACAATTTTTTTTTTTTTTTCTAATTTGCTTGGATTGCAAGCCTTGGAAAATAATCAACATATTAGTCCATAAAATTTGGCTCATAATTCCAAATATCATGAAACTTAGTGCATAAGAAAGATGTTCCTCGTCCCCACTATCTAATAAGATTTGAGCCTAAAATATTAAAATCTCCAATCAATTTTACGTGCCCAAAATTGCTATGTTGACAGAAAACGTTGTTCATGCCTTTAGGGGTTTAAAATTTAAATTTATGATGTTCATAGAGAAATTTGAATTTCTTGTGGTATATACACTAGAAGAAATCTTGCAATAAATGATTGGTTAACAACAATTGCAAATGTCCTAAATGATTATAATTGAGTAATTTTATAATCGTTTAGGACATTTGAGTTGTTGTGAACCAGTCGTTTAGGACAATTTTTTCTTCTAGTGATAGACACTTCAAAGGTATTTTCTAATTTTTTTGGTTTATTTGTATTGTACTTTTTTGGTAACATTTATTTGGGAATGTTAGCTGGGATTGTATTTGGAATTCAAAAAAGAATATGTTTCTTTTAGGTGTTTATGAAATATAAAATTAGCAGAGAAGAGCCTTTTGCTGAGGCGTCCATATTCCGTCATAGTTAAATTTTCAATTTTTTTTATCCTTTTCAAAAAAAATACCCTTTTTCACCTTTAGAATATTCAACTTTTGACAACTACACCATAATCAACTTGCAGCATTCATTGTGAGGAAGTGTCTTGACTTCTTTAATAATATTGTGCACATTAAAATTACAAGATTGTCTTATAGTATAAAAAAAAATGGTGTGTTGGTTTGATGCATCCATTTTTAGGTTGAAGAATCCTTTTTTGGTTTGATGTCCACCTAAAATAAAGTAGAGTACAAGTTTTACCAAAATAAAATTTGTACCTATGCTAAATGGATGCTAAATGGATTCTCTATGCTAAACAGATGCTAAATGGATGTTTTAAATACAAATCTCAACTTAAGCTAAACGGAGTCACCATTATTCATTTAGCTTTACTAAATAGGTATACAAACTAGTATTATAATAAAACAATGGGCATTGATATCTGTACCACACCCTTTGAACTATTGTACCACACCTGTGCGATAAATTTTAGACTTCTACCATCAAAAAGCTGAATTTGAGACTTTTGAATTCAAATTTGGACTCAAAGACCATGATTTAGTCTAGAACCATAAAAAAAGTTGCAATTCAACAACATCCAATGAAAAAGCTTATATTTTTGTACAAATAAAAGTAAGAGTAACACTTTTCTCCCTAACTAAACTTTTTCATTGGGTGTTGTTGAATTGCAACTTTTCTTTGTGGTTCTAAACTAAAACATTGTCTCTCTGAGTCCAAATTTGAATTCTAAATTCTCAAATTCAGCTTTTTGATAGTAGAAATCTAAAATCTACCCCAGGGTGTGGTACAGCAGTTCAAACGGTGTGATACACATATCAGTTCCCTAAAACAACACTGTTGTTTGCTAAATTTAAATCTTAGAGTAATAAACTGAATCAAATTTAGAATTATCACATTCACTCGTTATAAATTTACAGTAGTGATGAGAGTTGTTCACACGGAAATCCAAGGTTTTAGATATTCTTCAAATACTAGGAAGCTCAAAATTATACAAACCAATATAAAAGGGGTAAAATCTTGATATTTTCAAGTAAATACAATCAAGATGAATAAAAAACAATTAACAACAAGCTGGACAAAGAATTTTAGACCATTCCCACACATTTTAACAAAATGGTCTTCGTTGAATCGAAAAGTTTTCTTTTCTTTCCATGTGCCTTAGGTGATCCCATGATTGTGTTATTTAATGGCGTTTTTCGTCAATTACACAGAGTCAATTTTTTTTGCAGTGGTGCTTCAAAAACAATATATTTTTAAATTTTTGATAAAGCAACTTAGTTGTTTTTCGCAATTAGTTCAAGAACAATTATCAACATAAATTATCCAACATAATTTTTTTAACCAACAATATAAAATTTAAAAATAATGGTTTCTATGAAGTTGAATTACAAGTAATTTGTTTGTTATGAGTTGGTGTGTATTTGTAATCAAATATAGTACTTGACTTAAAATAAAATTGTCATAAAATGTGAGTGAGTGAGAGGTAACATATTTTCCTAAACCTAATTATAATTTGAAAGTGTGTGAAACCTATCAAGCATATGATTTGGAACATATGAAAACCTAGGTTTGGTGCAGTATTAGGTGCATTGATAGAAGATCAGTTTTGTCCACTGTTTTTGAATTTATTTATTGGGAAGATATCAAAAATAGGCCTGACGATTGGCCGTACTTTGAAAACAGGCTTGACAATTGGCTATATTAAAATAGGCTTAATATTTGAAAAATATCAAAAGTAGGCCTCACCAAGTATCAAAAGTTAGCCTTGCAACTATGGAGGCCAAAATATTGCACACGTCTATTTTTTTCAACAAAATTTGGACACAGTCACCCCAATATTGAAATTTTCATGAAAAGAGTATTGAAGCTATTTGAGAAATGCGTGTTAATAGAAAGACGTGTTTATAAATGTTTCCTATGTAGTTATGTAATCAAGTCTCAAAAACTCATCACCAACCCTTTTTAATCAATTATCATGGAAATCATGAGTATTGTGAAAAATAATTCACCAAAATTGGGATTTTGATTTTTTGAAATTGAAATTTGGTATGCTTGGTCAATAAGAATTCAACATTAGTTATGCAAAATAATGAATTGCCAACTATATTCTGTATTATGCAAGTTTTTTGGATGGCATAAAAGGAAAAACTCAAACTTCTTTCCCTGCACTATATATTGCAATTGATGTAATGGTCATGGTCACTATAAGCAAAGTTACCACAAATCAATTTGATTTGAAAATAAATAGACATGTGCAATGTTTTAGCCTCCATAGTAGCAAACCTTAGTTGCAAGGCCTACTTTTTATAATTTTCAAATGTCAAGCCTATTTTTGAAATATTACCAAGTGTCAAGCCTATTTTTTATATTTTCCCATATTTATTTTCATCCAATTGATAGAGTCTAAGGGAATTTCTCAAATATTAATATTCATGAAAAGGAGCTCATATCTTACAGATACATGTACCATACAAAGAAGGCAAGAAAAGATCCTTAATACACTAGCACAGGATTTTTAATTTTTTAACTTTGAGCAAAACAAAAAACCATGATTTTACCCAAAGATGACATTGTTGTTAAAAAAAAAAAAAAAACTCTAATCAAGATGGTTAACTCTTTCGCCTTTCTATAATGATAAACAAAATCTTATTTGACTTGCCTATGTATCCTTTTATTTATGAATGTGAATCATGGAATTTTTACATGTAATCACCACTTTGTTCTGTGTTTGTTACAGCATTTGAGAAGGTCAAGTTGACACTGTTTGATCTACTTTTGAGTTTTGTTAATGCAATGAAAAAAGAATTCCCTATTTTAAAAGATTGAAACGTAATTGGGAGGAATTCTTATAGAGTACCATAATATTACTGTAACTTTGTATTCAAAATATTATGGATATCACAACGAAGTGATGTTTGAAGTGTTAGAAAATTTTTTTTGGATATATTTACATTTATTACACAAGGAAAGAGTGGATTCTTATATATGACTTTTGTGGCTTAATCGCAAAATACGTGGACAACATAGTAGTTATGCGCAAAGAAAATAATTGTATTTGTTTCCTACGATATTTTCTTACAAAACAATGTTTACAGGCTCCATGATGTTGATGGAAAGAAACCCATACATGAGATTTCATTGTTGATTGAAGAGGGATCAAGGTATAAAAGATGTTCTCATTCTTTTGCATATTTTTTTCTATTTGACAAGTGCCTTTTTTTTGTTTTGAGTTTCAAGATTAAAGTGTTGATATTTTGACCAACTACTATAAGCAAGTATATTCAAGAGATGTATTTCTTTCAAGTAAAACAATAACAAAACAAACTCTTTCTTATGATACCCATAATTTTATCATGTCATAACACGGTTTGTTGGATTATTAAAATTATTTGTTATAGAATGTAAAATTGGAGAATACTTTTGTTTTGCTTAGTATCGAACAATGAGTATGCTTTATAACATCACACAAAAACATATAGTTAAAAATAAATAAAAAGATTGCTATAACCTTTTTAATTTAATGTGGCTCAATCAATTTCCTATGTTACTACCATGACAATCCAAATATGCAGTTTCAAGATATAATGCAAAAACTGAGATTTTGGCCAATGAATGTGTTGTTGGCACTATTTTAAAGTTGGTGTAAGATTACAATTAAGGAAATTTCTTAGAACTCTTCAAAAAATCAAGATCAAAATTGAAAATGATGCCTCAAATAAGAGCAAGTTTTGGAGTCAAATTTCAATTAGGAGTTGTTTTGATAATGAAAAACTAAAACAACATAAGGTATGCAATTGATGTTGATGAGAATGAGGGATCATGTCCCTCAAGCATCAATTTATGCTGTAAATAGAGTTTTATAGCTTTCTTTGAACTCAAGCCTCTCTAATATAGTATCTTGAGCCTCATATAATTCCTTTGTTTTGCACTTCAAACAACCTCAAGGGCAATGTGCTAATGCTTCGTTGTTCAAGGCACTTCCATTCCTTCGAAGGCATTTTTAGGAATCTTCTAAGCTATGCTCAAGCATCATTTTTTGACAAATGACCAATTGCCAATTGATATTAAAATGTGCACATATCGTGTGAGTGACAAATTGTTAACAATTTCATAACTCATTTTTTCCTCCAAAATGAATAGTCTTAATCTTAGAGTATCAAAGTATTATATGTAATAATATTAGTAGGTTTTTTTATGTTAAATTGATTCTTTAAAACCCAATTGTACAAATTTTGAACAATGAAAGCATGGAAACATGTTCCATGCATGCAAAAACTTGATTCTACCGTCCATTTATTCGTGATTTGATTTTTGTGTTAGATATTCTTACATTTGCATTATAAGATCTTTAATAAACTGTCTATGAAAACAATTTGTAGGTCATGGAATCCAAGATTGACTCACTTTTATAGTTCAAAATGTGCTCGTGAATTGCCATAAAAAAAACAAGCATGAAAAATCTCTCATAAAATCATCAGAAGTAAAAATTACAAATTTCATGAAAGTTTACAAACAAAGGCACAAAATTGCAAAATGATTACAAATAGGGGCACAGTCGCAATATTGGTGTCCCTAATATTTGATAAGCCATTCTAAGCAACGGAGATTTTTGTTTGGGGATATAAAAAAGAATCTCACAAAACAACCAACCATGGGCATAGTGAATGGTCTCGCAAGAAGGAAAAAAATGCATGCACATGTGAGCAAATGTTGGCTAGAAATTCTTGGAAGTAAAAAAATTTAATAAAAAAAAGCTAGCATCTATTAGTTAGTGGCCAACAACAAGCAATGAATGAAGGGCAACAGCAGTATTGGAGCAATTGTATTAGTAATATTGCAAATGCGCCCTTGTTTGTAATTGTTTGTGACTTTTTGCCCTTATCAACAAATTACCCTAATCTTAAAAGACAAATATTCTTGTGAAAATGATTAGATTTCAATTCATGGTCATTTTCAAAATAAAATTGAATTACTTTATCAGATTTCATTGATAATTATTGATGAATGCAATACTGTGATAAATTCAATTTATGAACCATAATCCACAGCCTTTGATTGAAAATGATCACCTACCTTTTCTTTTTCTAAATTGCAATTAACCATACTTCTTCACATTTTAAAGATTTTAAGCACCATTGAATAAAGGAGCATTAGAAGTACCACATGGGGAACATCTAGAAGGTTTTGCAATTGGTAGGGTAACCATGAAACTCGCAATTTTGTCTTATAAGTTGTAATTTGGATATGCTGGGGTGCACAATAAGAATGCCAAGTTAGGGCAACTGCACTAGTGTAAGCATGCAACCTTGGCAGAATTGGCTTTTGTCGGTCATGGCAAAGGGGAGGGCCGGGAATTTCATTGGGGTACCCCACCCGCCCGGTCCAGCTTTTTAAGGGGATTATGCCATGCATTTTGCCAGATTGATGGAGCAGGAAGGGACAAAATCTTGGGAGCACAAAGCAATAAAATGGAGAACGGGAAAGCAGGGGAGAGAAAGTCAAGAGCAGATGCCGTGCAAAAATCCTACTCAGCAAAACCATGAAATCTCCGAAGCCATAAACTCGGAATCCCGACCCCGGGAAAAGCCCGGGCTAGAAGCCGAGCTGGTGGGTGCCCAAAAAAGCCTCGACTATGGGGAATCCGGCAGTTCCCCGCTGCCAGTCGGGTTTTAAAGGACAGGTAAAGATGCCCTTAGTTTGACAATTGAGCAAGAAAAATCTTGTACGCAACACAACCAAAAATAGCAAAAAATGGGATTACTTTATGGAAAATGTCTAAGAAAAACTGGGGAAAAAGTAGAGGCCCTTCTATCTCTTTAGCAAATATCACATTTTTCCTCTTTCTAGATTGTTGCTGTGTTTGAAAAAAGTATAATGAAATATCTGCAGAATTCATATGGATTCCATTGTTCATGGAATAATCCAAGTTTGTGCAGAAGTTTGTGTTTCTACACTCTTGCTTATGAATTGCATTATGTCTCCTACAACCACAAATTACCCATTTCAATGCTACACTAAATAGGATCGTTAAGTTGTTCACACATTGAATATTTACGTTTATTGTTACAATGTTGATGTAAACAGAAAACTCAAAAGGGCTATGCTCTTGAAGAGCAATATATTCTTCTATGGTAAACCTCCACCAGTCATTCACTTGTCAAGAAAGAGGTTGGATGTAACTTGTCAAGAAAGAGGTTGGATGTAACTTGTCAAGAAAGAGGTTGGATGTAACTTGTCAAGAAAGAGGTTCATTTTACATCTAGGTAAGTGCCACTAAAGGCTTCTCTAGCCTTGCACTTGCAGGGTTTAACACATTTCAAGCATGGATGAGAAGTACTCAAGGCCCCTAAAAATTCTCTCATGGCACTCCATTCTAGTGTGTCAAAGCAATGACCCTTCAAAACACAATTCATCCTAAGTTTATTGAGTTTTATCTCATATTCTCTTCGGAATGGTCAAGTGACTATATATGGGAGCAGGCTTGAAGTGCAAGGGCCACGTTTGAAGTGCATGACTAGAAAGCAAGAATTTTGAAGGCCCTTCAAAAATACATGTAATTAGTCTCAAAGTGTCAAGTTTGAAGTGCAAGGTTGGATATGCTCTAAGGCAACCTAAATTAAAAGACAACTGAATGGGAGTATTTGGTGAATAGGGTCTGGAAAAACCAAATAGGATCTCCCTTGTAGCAACAAACTTTTTGTGTATCCCCGTGTCATGAGGTTAACATTAACTGATTAACCCCTAAATGCCCAAGTGTGTTTTTCTTGATTTTGGAATGGAGTTTTGAAGTTGTTGAATTTCTCTTGAATGATACATCAAAACAAAATTGTAACCATAGGATCTTGATCTCCAAGGCTTTTAAATGGTGCTACCAAAAAAACCTCCAAAAAGGCAATGCGGATTTTAATCCCTAGAGGCCCAAGCCCTTCTTTTCTATGAAATTTACCACTTTTAGGGGAATGAGTAGAAAGGTAGGAAAAGAAGTTTCTTTTTGAAATCCAACCGTAAGATTTTGCCCTAGATTATGGAAAGTACTTGTGGGAAAAAAATCAGCTCATTCTAGATATAGATGTAGATGAGTGAGATATTGACATCTAAAGTGCAAAACAAATTTTTTTTCTGTGCTGCCCAAAATTTTTAGAAGCATTCGACAGCTCCTATATCAAAAAAATTGATCTATGCAAAGTTGGGGTTTATTTCTTCCATGTAGAAGACCAAGCTAGGTAAGTGTGGGAGAATTTATAAATGAACTAGAGGTGTGAATCATACTTTGTAAAATCTTGCAATGCCATACGGCCATGAAATTTGCAAATATACTAGGCAACATTGGAGGATTTATGTAAAATTCTGAAATCTAAATTACTTTGATCCAAATGGTAAATACCAAGGGATCTTAGTTTACTACAAATTGGAAAAAAAAGTCAAAAAACAAATACACAAAGAGATAAAAAAAGTAAAGCACCAAATTTTACAAGGAGTAATTAAAAGGAATAGAGGTTTGGGAGTCCCATACCTACTTGCAAACTAAAACTTCTCATAGCTTTCATCTCATCAATCAAAATTGAATGATTCAAAGCTTCCCACATATATTCAATTCTAAAGAACCAATTTTAGATTTGTATTTTAAAAAATGCAGTTTTTAACCCTAAAGGACAACAACCTTTATTTTGTCAAAAGACACTCAAAACTGCCATTTCTATGGCAAAGTGTACAAAAGTTTGAACATTGGTATTTTTGCATATCTAACTACAAGATCTTGTACTACATTAGTACAATATAAGAATGTGTAAAAGAACTCAAAATCTTTGACTACACAAATTTCAAGATATTTGCATTTTAAGTGTAAAAAACAAACTTTTTTGCACCTTGCATGATTAGATTATTTGACTTTGAACTTTTTTAACTTAAATTTTTTGCACCCTAGAGTTTGTAGGTTTAAATCTTTTTGATGGAAATTTGAGTTGAGAATCTTTGGAATTAAAAAAAATAATACTTGATTTTCATTCCTAAAAAAAATTAGGTAGAAAAAGGTATGAGATCAAACAAAAACTTGAATTGTTAATAACAATGCAATGGAATTGAAACACAACAATCCCAATGGTGAGGTTGTTCTAGCAAGCAAACCTCACCCTTTCAAACAATCTCATTTTGAAAAAATATTAAAGTCTCATTCAAAAATGAACTTTATGAGTTATTTTTCCAAGAAGATGCTTAAATTGCTCATAAACAAGATTGTCCATAACTTTCTCATAACCAATTCAAATGGAGTGAATAAAAGCTTCAAATGTTGACAAAATTATAATCTATGAGAAAAACATAAAACAAAATCCACGTGTTTGTACAAAAATATTTGTTGCCCAATCTCTTCAAATTTGTGCTTATCTGGGCATAACTTTTGCTCCGGGGCATAGATTGGAATAAAAATTATATTCTCCAAAAGCTTATGTGTTTTTCTAATTTCCAAAAAGATTTCAAAAAATCATGTCAAAAGCTGAGGCCGTAAGTACTTGCCCAAAATCTCATTTGCCCCTCAAATGGACAATAGTCCTTTAAGAGTTAAAGAAGTTTTTGGCTGCATGTCCTCCCTTGTTTTTCATAAATTCATGCATAACTCCTTAAACAAATGTCAAAATGAAGAAGAAACTTAACACCCATGTAAATCTTTGAATTGCCCATCTTCCATACAAGTTTCAAAAAATCACACAAAGTACACTAGAAGAAACCCCATGTTTTTCTTGACGCATTTTTTTGGACATCCACTTTTGTATACGTTACAAGTGGTGTTAAAACTAACATTTTAATTAATGTTGTGTATGATGTCAAAACTCACATTTTAATGTTATGTTTGATGTCATTGTTTACAAAAGAAAGTGGATGTCCAAAAAAATGCTTTAAAGAAAAACATTGATTTCTTCTAGTGGTAGTTTAGTTGTAAGTATATGGCCAAAATCCCAATTGTCCCTTGAAGGGACAGTTGGGCCATTGGGGTTAAGACATTTATGATTGGATGTGGATGAGTATGGGGTTTTTTGGTTTTTCTTTAACTGCCAAAAAAATTCTAAAGCAAAAATGGCAACTTTTGTGTAAAAATTTGGGAAACCTCCACTTATGATGATTTAGTGTTTGATGTTGTTACTTCAAAACTTACAACCCTCCTTCCAAATCCATGACCACAATTTCTTGAATGAGCCTGCAATGCAATTGTCAAAAAGCTACCACTTAATACAAAGAATTTTTTTAACTCCAATTGTTGACCAAATATCATTATGAATGAAAGAGAATTTGGTGGTGAATGAATTCTAATTTGTATGACAAGAACATTCCAAGTGAAATTAGTGCAAAAAGAAATTTTAAATTTTGTTGAATGATAAATTTCAATAAAAGAGCCCTCATAGTCCATGGGAGTGCCTAAGGAAATCTTCACTTTATTCTCAACTTGATGCTTGTCTTTTCAGTGTGGCAGCTTGTCATAGATTGTTTATGGACACCATTTGTCACACTATTTGGTGCGTAAGAGGTATCCTTGCAATTTAGCTTCCACCAAAAACAATTGGAATGAGGTATGGAGAATATTAAAATTGAATGTTGAAGTTAATTTTAGCCAACAGCTTCTCCAAAAAAACCTTAAAACAATCAAATCTTTGCATTTAACAAGGTTTCAAAATTTATTGAAGTTTTTTGAACACCACAATCTAGTGCATTGGGTATTTAGGGGTTAAATGCCATTGCAAAAATGAGGCACTTTGTAAACAAACACACACCTGCAAGGGGGTTCAGAAGAAACCAAGCCGACCAAGTCAATTACCCGTATATAAGGTAGGAGCACCCATGGGCATCACGTCCCCATGGGCGTCACTGACAGTGAGCAAATGGTTATGGATACTTAAGTCATAGTTATGAGTGACAAAGTGATGGTTGTGGGTATTGGCATGACGGTTTTGAGTACCCATCTCACTATTTAAGAACCAACAAGTCTTGTTTTTAGCACCTCATACACATGGTTCTTACAATTTCAGTAATTTTGGACTTAGAAAAATCTTTGTGAACAAATGCTTGCAATTGGAACCTTGAAATTGATGCCAATATTTTTGATTTCCATTTCCTAACTTACAGTATTTTTTTCAAAATTAATCAATTATTTTACCTACTCCAAAACCCTTATTTACACGCTTATGGGTGCGCCTACCTTAAGCTTAGCTGCCGCTCATGTGCTTTCCGGGGGGCTTTGCGGGACAGTGCAAGACTTCATGGGAAAGCTTAGTCAACTCGATTACATGACCTGTACTTCACTCAGATACTGTAAAATGCTCTCAAGACTTGTGGGAAAACCGTTTCAGTGGATGATAAAATAATTCTCCAGATTTGGTGCTGTGGGCATCAGTGCATCACCATGTGCACTTCAGATGCTCTTTGTAAGGCTCTCTCCAAATGTACGCTTTTGTAGAAGACCGGCCTTGCAAAACGGGTTTACTCATTTATGGCTTGTGGGCCTCACTATCCTATCCAACGCAATTGGTTTCCCAATTATTGTGAGACTAACTAAAGTAGCTGATTACTATTAAAAAATTAATCAAAGGCCTATTTCCACTTACATGTAGTAAAAAGTTATGATTTTTGTTTAAAATAACAAAGTAGGTGTACAAAGGGTACTTATAATTTGCAAATGTTGTCAACTCTGTTTAGCAAGGATGAATAATACTTTTTGTACTTGTCATTAGGGGGTTTCAAACATGAAATCTGGCCCTCAAACTTCTCACCTCATAGAATTTCCGGCACCAGTGAATTGTTTTTGTTCCCTTGCACGCGCAAAGTCTAAGACACTTGTGAGTTTGCAAAAATTTCTACTAGAGAAGTTTTGGGGTTTGAGGATGCATGTGAATGAGCCGCGAGAAGTCACGAAGATGAGTTTATGAAATTCACACCTCACGTGAATCACGTTTGGAGTGAAGTCTAGAGGTGAGTCACAGCAAGGTTCACGAGTGAATTCACAGAGGAGGTGAGTCACAGCGAGGTTCACAAGTGAATTCACAGAGGTGAATCGTAATGTGAGTCACCTAAAAAAGTTGATGTTTGAAACCCCCTATTCACACTACTGGCAGAGTTAAAACCACAAATATGAATTAGTTCATCATCCTCACCAACTTTACATAATACCATGGTTGGTACTATCAAATTTTTGTTTTTCTTGATTTTGGACTTAAAATTTTTAGCAAAGAATTATTTATGTGATCATAGTATACTACAATTTCTACATACTAAAACCAATGCTATCTATTATCACTAGCCCTGCTATCTAGGTTTGATTCTTAATTACTAACTCAAGTGAGAGTGCCAATTAAAATTAATCATCTAATACTCACCTAACACTAATCATGAGACCAAGTGGGAACAAGTCTTAACCCCTAATCTACCAAGGCCATTTTCCTCCATTTTCTACCAAAAACCACTCAAAACTGCCCTTATTGGTGTGTTCATCAAAAATTTCAACAAAATGCTGTTCTTCAAAATCTAACCATAATCTTGTAATGCAATTGTAGAACAAGAACTGGTAAAAATTTTGCGACATTTAATCATACAAATTGGAAGTTATGAGCATTTGAAGGGGATTTTTTTTCCATTGTACCCAAAAATTTCAGATGGTCTTGACTGACATTTGCTGATTTTTTTTGCACTACGGACCTTGAAATTGTAATTTTTTCTTATAGGTAATCTAGTTAGACCTTTGTACACCAATTTTCAAGGCAATCAAAGACACAAAACACATCCTAAAAACTATTGCAATGCCACTATATGACAAGTTTTGCAAATACACTATGACATTTTTGAGTGAAGTTTCCCACCACATGTTTTTAGATATAGAAAATCCAAAAGGTGTGTTTGAAAATGAACATGCACTTCAAATGTCAAAAAAAGAAGTTAAAGAACTCAAAAACTCTAAGATTTAGAAGCTCCCAAAGCCCAATTTGACCTACTAATTGGAAATGAAAGGGGAAATAATGGAGACCACCATAGCAACATGTGGCAATCCCTCCTTGCTCCTCCCCCTTCAAAGTCAATATTTTCTCCCTTGCCTAAGCTGCCCCTCGAACTGCTTTTGGCCAAAAAAAGCCCATAGCTTGGGAACCGTGTGACATAATCACATGATTTTTTGCATCCCACAAACCTTACACATTCCTACACTCTCATAAAAAGTTTCAAAAAATTATGTAAAAATTCGAGGTCACATGAGTCTACCCAAAATCTTGAAAGTCCCTTGAGGGGACTTTGAGGCTTTAGGGGTTAAGCCTCCACATTTAGTTCTTTTCCTTTATGTGATTCTTTAACCCTTAAAGGACGATAGGGCATAGTATATACAATGCCGTATAATTTGCATTTGCTACTAGTAAGAAGTTTTAATTTGGGATCTCAAGTAGCTCACTAGAACCGCTTTGATCTATTCTCCAACTTTTTTGTTGATCTCAAATACAGTAAAGGTGTGAATCTATTCCACATACAAGAAAAATACCTTGTATTCTACTGGTCGCAACGGCATGCTCCGTCCTTTAGAGGTTAACCCCAAAGCGTCATTGGGGACAGAAACTGTCCTTGACCAATTTTTGAAGTTAAATAAAACTCAACCAAATTACTATTTTTAGTAGTTTATATTTTTGAAAAGTTATTTCTGAAGCTTAGTTTTAGATTCAACAATATGATTTTGCAGATGATTGATTATGATTTTTCTATTCAAAATTTAGTGCATAAGTGTTCATTGCAATCTTGACTTTATGTAGTGCTGAGAGCTCTTGGGAATGAGCCTCAAACACACTAGATCTTTAAGAAAAAATCACTTTAGAAATTCATTTAAAAAAATTGTAGAGTAGATTCTGAGAAGTAATAAATTGGTTGGGGTTATGCTTGTTAGTAGAAAACTATATCCAAAACAACAGAAAGTCAACAGTTTCTTGTTGTTTTGGGCACTTGCCCACGCTAATTGACTAATTTAGCAAAATTTTGTAAAAAACTAAATACGTTCTGTTGATTTGGACACCATTATATAAATCAACAAAAAATTTGGAATCTTTGAGAAACTTTTGGGAATCCTTAAGAATCTTTTTGGAATCTTTAAGAATAACACCATATTCGTTAATTTGGGAAAAACAAGTGTCCCGCTCTGTACTCCACCTTAAACCCAAAACATTACTTTAAACCATATTTGAAGGTATCAAATTTAGTTTGAGCCACTAAGATTTTTTCCCTCGCAAATTCCTCCTCTCTAGTGAAGACACGTGTACAAAAAAAAACATTGAGCTCAGTTTTAGGAGGCCTCCTAAACCTTTAGATCAAAATTTGAAAGTTCCAAAATGTATTGTTTTTCCCAAATTAACAAATATGACGTTGAATCTTTTTGGAATCTTTAAGAATCTTTGAAAATCTTTTCATAATTTTTAAGAAATTTTGAGAACCTTTGAGAATCTTTGTGGAATCTTTGAGAATTAGTTCGGAATTTCAAGAATCTTTGAGAATCTTTGAGAATTTCAAGAATCTTTGAGAATCTTTGAGAATTTTCTTTGGAATCTTTGAGAATCTATTTTGGAATCGTTGATAATCTTTTTGAAATCTTTAGTTATGAAATTTGTTTGAAGACTTCAAAATCTTTATAAAAATAGAATCTCTTAGACTCAATTATTGTTGTTTTAGAATCTTTTTGTAATTCATTAAAATACTTTAAAATAATATTTCATAAAAACTATTATAATAGTTTGGGTTGTTTTTGAAGTCTTTCTAGAATCTTTTTGGACTACATGAAAATGTTTTGAATTTTTGAAAAATAAAAGAAGTTTTCAAGATAATTAGAATCCTTTAGAATTATTATTGTGGCTTTTTTCTTTGTTTTCCACAATTTGGTATGGTTTAACATTAGTAGCCTTTAAAGTCTACTAAAAACACAACCAAAACAATAGAAACTCAACAGTTTTTTTGTTAATCTAGACACTTTTGGACAGAACATAACAACAGAAAATCAACAGTTTTCTGTGGACACAACTTCATTAACTCAACAAAGTTTTATATAAAAAGTACAACATTTTTTGTTTTAAATACCAAATTTCTTTATGAAAAAAATATAAAAGATGCCCCTCAATTCTTTCATAAAATCATACATATCCCTCAAAGGTTAAAAGTATCAAAAATATCCTTGGCTTTTTGCAAAATATCAACAATACCTCTAATCTACTAGGAAAATATTAAAAATACTCCTCAACTATTTTTAATTATCAAATAAATCATTGTGTAATTTGAAAAAAATAAATCTATCTTTGGTTTTGTGTAAAAATGTCAATTAATCTTTATTCTTAGATTTAGAAAATACCATAAAAACCTCTAGTTTTTTGTGCCTTATTAGTGCAATTCTATTTTAAATATTATATTAAAAATAAAAGTCACTATGCAATTGGTGCAATAGTTCTTGCAATAATAAATCTATATGCAGAAATCTTACAAAGAATTTGAACAACTTCACTATAAGCTTGAGTTTACAATTGAGTTGCCTCTATTTTTAGTAATTTCCATTGTCATTCGAGTAGTTACAAAAACTCATGATAAAAAAAGTGAGTTATGGGAACTAGCAATCTCAAAAATAACTAAGGGTATAGTTTAGTTGATATTCTTACATAAAACCAAAGGGAAATTTTTATATTTCAAATAACACAAGAGTATATTTGCTATTTCAAAATAAAAGAGCATTTTTGATATTATCTCAAAATAATAGGGGTAGAGGTGATACTTTGACAAAAAACAAGAGTATTTTTGATATTTTAAATCATTGAGAGGTAAATTTCATATTCTGAAACAATCAAAGAGCATTTTTAATATTTCCCCTTCTTTTATGAATCAGATCCACAAAAAAAAAATCTTATGAAATATTTTTGGAATTTTTAAAAAACTTCAAAAGGCTTCAAGATATTATAGAAGATTTTTTAATCTTTTGGATACTTTAAAATTTTGATTGTATGATTACAACTTTTTAATTCCATAACTATTCAGAATGTTTTTTGAAGCTAGCAAACTACATAGGCTACTTTAAACCTAATAAGAGTTTTGTTTTCAAAAAAAATAAAATTAATTTTTTAAGAAATGAAGCCAACCCTCACTTGCAAAAATTATTTTGAGACTTATGTGTTTCAATCAAAAGTTATAAACAAATATGAAAGGGCTGGAAATAAATAAATTTTTAAATTTTCTGAACACCTTCTTTGATTTTTGCTCATAACTTTTATTGAAGATCTCAAAGCTGAAAAAATTGTTGGAGGTGAAAGTAGACTACATTAACCAACTCTTTGTAATTTTGAAGTTTTCAAAAAAAAGTTTTCTACTAGGGCGAAATAGGATTCAAAGTCTACTGATTTTGCAAAATAATTAATATGTAGTGTACAAATAGATCATTTATATCTATATGTGCACTCATGTGTGAGCATAGCCTAGTGGTAATGGGGATTGAAGTAATGCGTTGTAGTGGGAGGCTACAGGTTTGGGGTTCAACCTCTAGCTCCAACACCCTTGGCCGCGGCGTTGCCCCACAGCTGCAGCGCCTGCTGGTTAGATTTGGCTTTAAAAAAAATTCTAATTAAAAAATAAAAAGTAAAAACTATGAAAAATAAAATTTTGATTAAAAAAACATTTAAGAACAAAAATTAATAGAAAATAAGCAAAAATTAACAAAAAAACAACAGAAAATCAACAAACTCTAGTTGAAAAGTACCCGAATCAACTTGACCAAAGTCACAGATAAAATCAGCAGATTTGAGTTGAAATTCTATGGAGTTCCTATAAAATTTTCTACTAATTAGGCCCTTTAACCTTGTATTTTTTTGGTGACCAACTTTTTAAATTTGACATGTGAAAAGAAGATTGAAAGACTTCAAATCACTTTCACAGTTTTAACACCCTCATGATCAAACATTATAATCTTTCATTCCATAAGAGATATTGTTGTGTTTTCTTTTCTAATGAGATCTCTAACATGTTTAGTTTGATTTTATACAGTTACAATTCAAAAATAATTGATACAACTTATCAAAATGTTGGCTTTTTTGTTCAAATTAGAACAAATTCCTAGAAGCCCCAGAAATGCAATGTCACTTTAGGGTTAAGCTGCCCCAGTAGGACCTAAACTGATCGTATAAAGGATTAATAAGTCTCAAAAGTCTCACTTGCATTACATACAAAGTATGTATCAGAATAACTACACCACAAAAAAAGCACTCTTCCTCCACAATACTATACACAGTCAAGGTAACACAGAAACTGACCCAACCAGCACTTCTGGGATTCACAACACAACAAGATCATCAACTCATCACACTCACATTCCACAGAAATATGCTGTCCTGCCCTTCGAGAGAAGGTCATTACCAATGCGGTACACAACATTCACCATTCCAACCCACACAAACGCACACACAAGTTGGATCAAAGTACAAATCGGGAAACTTGATATTTTTATATAGTTAAAAAAAAAAATTATGGGCAAAACTGGTGGTCGGGAGGAAGCCTGCAGGGCTGCAGTGCTGGAGAAAATGAGACCCAAATCCAAAGAACAATGACACCCAACCGACTTGAGAGCAGCCGTATGGCCCCTCAGGGTTGTTTTCCCACTACCCCCATGGCTTCTCCTCCATGGCCAGTGCCATGACAACTACGCCTCAACAAGATGGCAAGGGTCCAATTAATGGCTGGTGTACAAGTGTTTTGTTGACAAAATTCCATGGCAATTCTGATGATCCTTGAGAGAAGTTAAGTGAGTTTTAGCGTACAAGGCAAGACAGAGAGAAAATGGTCACTTGTAATTGACCTAGACCTGGTAAGCTAGCTGGGCAGTTGGAGGGTTTGGACTATTCCAGCAAGGGTTGCAAGTTGCTAAGACCAAGAACTTGGGCGCAATTAATACGAGCCCATCACATGTACAAAGAGCTGGGTACATGTGTACAAGCTGATGTAAATGTGGTCCCAACCTCACAGGCAGTACAGATCCAGGAGTCTGTGCGCTGCTCTACCATTGTCCCATCATCTTCAGTATGTGCCTACGGAGTAAATGCTTCTCCCCCCCTCCTTGCTTCCATTGTTCCCGCTTGATAATTATTGCAACCCCTAATAATTCCATGCTTTTGATTCTATCACGCTCTCTCAGTGAAGAAGAAACGGCCATAATTGAGACGCTACCGGCCAAGAGCCCAATAGGAATCGAAAAGTGGACAATACTATTTTGTGAGCGTAAAATGGTGAGCCATGAGCAAAGATCTAAGATTGTGTGAGCAAGAAATGATTTTGAGCTCAACATCAATGGAAGATTAAGAAGACAAACAAGTTTCTCAAGAGACAAAAATTTGAAATGCACAATTATAGAGTCCTATGTACATGGATATAGGTGAAATTCAATATTCTGATAAAGAATTTAGGCCACAACTTACCACTTAAAGATCCTGCTCATGGTATAACATTCCCTTTTTGCAATTTGCATTAACCCTTAAACGTCAAAGATGACGTTTTTTGTCCCTTGACTAACAAAAAAAGTCCTTCATAGGATGGGATAAAATCGTTTTTCATCTGATTTATTTCAAAAGTGATCATAAACACATGTTTCATCATGGAAGGCAAAAAATAACCCTACCAAATACACTCCAAACTTTTAAGTTGCTCAAATTGTGAGAAAAATTCACAAACACAAGGTTAGGTCCCATATTAACCTTCTTACAATTTTTATGAGAGCAACTTGCATTGTTGAATTCTATAATTTTTGAAAACAATATCATAATAGGTGGACTCTTGCCATATCACTATTGCCACACCACTATAGAGCTACTGTAGAGGGACAGCCATGGTGACCAGCCTTACGTTTAGGGGTTAACAAATATGGGCTTGTGAGAGGTTACTGGAGTTTTGCAAGTGCACCTATTATGGCGCTGCCAAGGATTTGAACACTTTTGAAGGTGTGTGTGCATTCATTAACAAGCTCCATATCACAGGAAAGTGCTTTGATGAAAGAAGGCATGTGTAGCATCCAATTTTGGTAAAGAGGTGCCGGATTTGCTAGGTTGTGAATGAATGTGTTGTTGTTTCAAGTCGGTCCCTGTTCTTCCCTGTAGAAATTTTTATGAGGGCTACAGTGCAAGTGCCCGCTATAAGCTGAAATGCACTCTTTGAATGTCACATTATTCTAGCCTTTTGAATTATTCTCTCCAAAAAGGAGCAGATTTGAGCTGAGGTTTGATTTCATTCACATGAACTTGGACTCTGTAGTTCACAAGAACATGAGATGGGCGTTTTCAAGTTGCATCAGGCAATTTGACTGTGACCTAAGTAAACACAGCAGCCTTGCCTACGTTGACAGCATTAGATGTGTCGCTGTGAATATCCACGATATCTTGTGCATCTACAAGCGGTCTCATTCCACGTGGACAATTTTTTTATGATTCTACAGTAAAGGATATTTGGGGTCTGCATTATTCAGTTCACTGCAGTTGCCAAATCTGACCTCACCTATGACATTCAGCATGTTACATAGAAGATTGTAGGGCACCTTTTGAACATATAAGGATAACTAAAAGTAAAAGAAATCCATTCCTGGGGTTCTTTCATTAGTTTGTGAAAGGAGTGTACCAAGCACCCACCAGTAGAGATTTTGGAGAACCACATACGGTATTTCCATGCATGGGCAATGTGGATTCTTCAGTTTTCAGCAATTAGAGTCGAAATCAGGATAATTTGCATTCAAGAAGGTGGTCCAATTTCCTGCCATGTATGGTTATTCCAATGATGTTGTTACGTGGGATTGAGGTCATGTGGCAAATTTCAAGTGTTATTTGTTGACGTTTTAAATTTAGTTGAACTAGCCTTTACAAGGTAAGGCTTACTAGAGTGAACCTCATCGTTGGGATTATTCTAGGTTGTGGATTATCGCTTGTTGGCACAAATGTGAAATTCAGTATGATTGCATAATGCGTGAATGCTATGAAACTCTAATATGTTACCTTGAATGGACTTGGAATTCATATCAAAGGTGCTCGATTTTATTTTACATTTTGCACAAAATCTTGTGTTGTTTTTCAAATGACACAACATTTATAAATGCTCCTCGATTATGTGCTCATTATGGTAGTTTTGGGGTCTTTAATGTACTTATTGACCCAAAAAATGATATTTGAGATTTAAAATTGGAATCACTGGTCTTTATGAAGCTCAAAAGTTAATAGAGAGTTATTTCTTATAAATGATGTGCTCATTTTCTCCACATGTGGCTAATATAGAGTTCCTTGTGAGTGCCATAAGAATTACTTAAAATTAATAATAGTATTCATTTGTTGGATCTTGAGCCCGGCTGAGTGCTTTTTTGTATTTTTATTCAAAATGGAAAAACTAATGTACCTACATTCTTAAAAATTCAAGTCATGAATCTATGTAAACTTGACATAATACTTGTAAAACACATGTCTACACCATGTTTTATCTTAAGAACAATAAAAAATTAATTTTTGGAATCCTATAAGTAGTGCTTAAGATACTATGCATAAAACAATGCGTTGGCACAAAATTAGTGAGTGCCCTTTGCATATTCTTGGAATGTTTTCAATGAATTGCTTCTAGAACTGCAAATGTCATGCCATACGTTCTTTTAAACTTAAAATTTCCCTCAATTGCGTAGGTAGAGGAAGCGAAAGAAAGAATTACAAGATTCAATAGAGCAACAAAACTTCTTTGCCACCTTCTCCAACTCTACACTTTTTTTTTTTGGCAAATTTTTGAAGAACCAAAAGAAAAAAATATACTAGTAATTTGTTTACCTATACAATGATTGCAAACAAGTTCAAAAATTAGGAATTTGACAAGAGTAGAAGGATTTTGAAACTCTTTTTTCTTGCAACCTGATATGATTTTCTTATGTTATTTTCAAATGCCACTCTAAATAGTCTGTAGATTACAAAACTCTTTGCAATCACATGCATATTTGAATGCTAGAAGTTGTTACATGTGAAAGACATATGCAAAAAATAATATTGTGATTGACCATTAAATGTTACCATGGCACAATAGATAAGTTGCCGTATAATTGGCATTTACTACATCAATAAGTTTACTTTGGGATCTCAAATAGCTCACTAGGACAACATTGATCTATATCCCAACTTCCTTGTTGATCTCAAACACAATAAAGATGTGAATCCCTTCCAAATACAAGAAAAATACCTCATATTGTGTCGGCCACAGTGGCACGCTTAGACATTTGAGGGTTGACTCACTCATTGCATAAGGGCATTTGCAATGCACCCGGCAAGCATGCTTGGAATAAGTTATCATGTGTGATCTTTTAACAAACAATAAATTTTAACACAATTCTTTCATGATTTGAAGGGAATTGAAAATATTATTGTGTAAATGTAATAAAATTTGGGTTTAGACATTAACTAATTTAGATGCATTCCACCAAATGTTAGTAAGCTTCCACAAAAATTAGAGGATTGTCCAAATGAAGCCTAAAAAAGGAAAATTTAGCCAAGGGGACAATATTGGGATGTCATTATATCATTCCCTTGGCTAAATTTTCCCTTTTTAGGCTTGATTTGGAGAGCCCTCTTTTTTTTAGGAAGCTAGCTAGCATTTGGTGGGATGTATTTAAATTAGTCAATGTTAAAACCTCAATTTTATTTTGTTTTCACAATAGCATTTTAAATGTCCTTCAAATTGTAAAAAACATATATTAAAATTTAGGGAAAATTTCATGGATATCCCTAAAATTTTGCAACATTTTCATAGATACCCCTCCTTTTTTAGAAATATCACAAATAACCTTGGACCAAAAAAATTAGGCATTTGTTTTGTTACACATGTCTCTTCCTTCTCCCTTTGTGTGCATACTACTTCTTTCCTGTTATAAGTGCGCACAAAGGAAGAAGGGAAGTATATAGCATGCACAACAAAATAAATGCCTAATTTTTTTTGGACCAAGGATATTTGTGAGATATTTCTGAAAAAGCAAGGATATCTATGAACATATTGCAAACTTAGGGATATCCATGAAATTTACCCTAAAATTTATTGTCTATTAAAAGACATTGCAGATGCCCTAATTAGCCCTTACGATCAAACCTACGTGTTTCTACAACAATGATTGCACAAGTAGCCCAATTAGGGGTGTGATAGTGCAAACATAGTGGGAGTAGAACTAAGTAATTCTTTGCAGGATTATAATGCCATTATATTGAGTGCAATTAGAGAGGTAAGTTATGTGTGTAATTGGTTGTGAGAAATTTCTTGTGCGCGGAATTCATACTAAATAGTATGTTCACACTTTGTGTTAGGAAGGACATTAGCAAAGAAAAATTATATGCATGTGGACACCTTTTAAACTACATTCATATTCCTAATACCCCTCCTAACACCAAGTGTGAACATACCATAAGGAACATCATGACGAAGTCCTCCTCGACGGATGAGATACATCGAACTCCAACTCAACATCTGGTTTGAGCACCTCAATATTGTCATCTCGAACCAACCCAACCCTTCGAACTGGCTTCCTGAGAACCTCCGGACCTGAATCGAGAAGCCAAGACATCATTTGGGGAAGTGGATGCTTCGAAATTTGGAAAACACATCGCTTGCTTGGGCCAATTGCTTGGGAGCGATTGTATGCGCTTGAATATCTGTGATGCTAAGTTAGCGGGGGTTGGAAATTTGCGGTGGCGGTTTGAATTGGTATCAGCATCGTGTGTTGTATAATCGCACGGCTTGGCACACGCAGAATTGCGCATCATCGACAAGGGCAGGAGCAGCAGAAGCAGCAGCCATGGCGCCTGATCCCAAGGAAAATGGAGGAGCGATCGGAGAGCGGATGGACCACGATGCAGTGCCGCCAGCCGGGAAGAAGGATTCTGCCAAGGGGAACAAGAGGAAGAAGGATGAGAAGAACAAAGACGATGATCTGGTGAGTTGGCTCATGGTTGGTTTTTCGATTGGTAGGGGGGCCTTTTGGTCCCTGGTTTTTGTGAAGGAAAATGGCGTGTGGCAAGTTTTCGATTTGGTCGAACGAGGTGCGAAGATTTCGTCAGCTGTGGTCGAGGTTAGCCGGAAGGCGAATTAGGTCAAAACCCTAGTCTGTATTTTGAACAGGAGGTGGTGGTAATCGCAATTGAGCGCACTTTTATATGATTGTGTAGCTCGGCGTCCCTCGTTTGGAGCACTTCTTTTGGGAAATTTTACACAGGCTTCGGGAGAAGGATTATGACAGTGTCGCGTTGTTTTTCATGAATGGAGTGTAAATTTTAGGTGTGTAGCTGCTTTATAGATATTTCTGTTTTGGTAGATGTGTATGGATTTTAGGTCATTAGTTTGGAATTGTCTATTGATGTGAGGAGGACCTTAGGGTTGATCAATTGTTTTGTTTGGTTAATATGAGGTGAGGCGTATAGTATTTGAGAGCACGTTCCGTAATTGAGATGTGGTTGTGGAGTTTAGTGCATTTCGTGATGTGGTGGAGGACGCTTTTTGTCAAGCACGTTACGTGCTGCTGAAGCTACAGATGAATAGGTTATTACTGTTCAATATGGATGAGTGTGAATATGTGTTTTTTGATGGCTTACATCGAATTCTTGTTGCATTTTGGTTGGACTGCAGTCTGAGGAAGATCTTGCTCTAAAGCAGCAGTTGGAATTATACGTGGAAAGAGCCCAGGATTCAGAAGAAGGGATTCAAAGATCTGCCTTGGAAGCAATGAGGTACAGTTTACAGTTCGTAGAATGTTCAATTTGGAAATCTGCTGTGTCGTTGCCATTGTAGGTATTGCTTCAAATGCATGGAGGCCTCTATTCTGTGCAGTTGTTTTCTCCTCATCTTACCAAGAGTGGCTTTACACTGTTTAGTAGCCACCAAGAATAAAGTTTTGTCTTCAATATCGTTTGTTTGTTTGTGATTGAGATAATGCATGGAGCTGCCGGGTGATGGTTTGATATGGTTTTAATCTCATGTCGTGGAATGCCTTTTGCAGGCAAGAAATTAGGACAGCTACAAGCTCTATGACTTCTGTTCCCAAGCCACTTAAGTTCCTTAGACCACATTACAGTACCTTGAAGACACAGTATGAAAAAATGCCAGAATCTGAAATTAAGGTAATTGTAGATATAGTGTTTGAATAATCGTACGCTGTTGGTTTTCCCGCATTCACGTTTACTTTTGTTGAAATTTTTTCATTCTGTTATGCTTTTGAGGAAGCTGAGGGCTTTTTTTTTCTCAACAATTTTGCAGAGATACATGGCGGATATTATATCAGTCCTTGCCCTTACAATGTCGGAAGAAGGGGACCGAGTAAGTTCTTTCCTTCTTACCAGCCGCATAACATTTTTTTGGTTTTTATTTGTATGTGAGGTTTGTCAAAGTCTGTGTAAAAGCTGGAGATTAACTGTTATGGGAGCCGTGTGCAGGAAAGCTTGCGATTTAGATTGCAGGGTACAGTTGGAGATCTTGGTTCTTGGGGTCATGAATATGTTAGGTACTCTGTGCTTCCCCCAAAATCAAGTTATGCTGTTTTGGTGATCGTCATATTTTGACTAGACTGTGTAACACCAGGTGGTCGTTTTAGTTATAATGTGAAAGGGCAGTCTAACTACGGTTTTCCTTTTGTCATGAGAGGTTGCGTGATTTGTGGATGATTTACCTCTGGACGTTCTGCAGGAACTTAGCTGGAGAGATAGGCAATGAGTTCCAACAACGTCAGGTATCTGTTGTGAAGCTGAGGCACATCTGACGATCCATGACAAAACTTGCTAGTTCTTAGCTTGCAGCTGTTTATTTTCTCTATTTGTACGTTTAATTAATTTTGAATCCAAGTGTTTGTCCACCTAATCCTCTTGTTGCGCCGTGCTTCTTTTGGTATCTGTTGGTCATATCTTTGTTTTTGTTTCTTGCAGGCTGCTGAGCAACCCGTCGATGATCTGATGGATTTGGTCAAGCAGATTGTTCCATTTCATGTGAAGGTCAATCATACGATTCCTAAATCTGGTTTTTTAGTTGAGTTCAATAGACTCGTTTCGTTATTGATTTATTGAGCAACGGATTATCTTACTGTTATGCCTTATTTGGGTTATGCATAAAATTTGACAAAATTGCTGAATATATCTGTGTGCAGCAAAACGCAGAACCTGAGGCCGTGGATCTGCTAATGGAGGTTTAGAGACAAACCTCCACTCATCTATTTTCCACCCAATATGCATCATAGTGATTGAGTCTTTGTTCATTTTCTTTGTATTTTCATTTTTCGTATCTATTTGTTTGAGGTTACCATTAATAACAATTGAGAGTTTTCTACGACAATGATGTTACCTTGAGTGGAGGATGCATTTGATGATCATCAGTTGACGTTTTACAGGTGGATAAACTTGACTTGCTCATGGAACACATTGATAAAGCTAACCACAAGCGAACCTGTGCCTATTTGACAAGTTTTGCTAGGTATTACAGCTCCTCCACATCCTCGTTGAAAAAAATTCTTTTGAAGTTATTGTTATCTTGCAATCCTAGTGTTTTCTTACGAGATTCGAGTTTTTATCAGATGAAATCTGGGTGCAAAATCATTTGCCTAAGAGTGATTACATCTTTCTCGTCTAACATTCACTAATTTTAAACTCGAACATTCGTTATACTCGACAATTATTTCATGCATGTAACTTCGAGTTAAAGCTAAATTTACACTCTTTAATCATCATACCCTATCTTTGGAGTACCCTTGATATGCGCAAACTAAGTTTCTTTGAGTACTTCCATTGGATAGTCTCAACAAAATCTGATGAAATGATCATGGATGGTGATGCAGTTATGTACCTGAGCCAGATGATATGGCGGTTCTGAAAATTGCATACCAGTTGTACTGCAAGTTCAATAAATTTCCAGAAGCTCTGCGAGTTGCTTTGAGGATGGGCAATGCTCAGGTATATGATCAAAAGTCGACTTGGTGTTGTTATTCTCCTTGAAGGTGTTAAAGAGCATTAGCTCTTATTGAAGCCTATAAATGTTCAAGTAACTCATCAGAGCACTTATTTCTGAGCAGTAGTAGATCTACTCATGCTATTGCTCACTAAACCTGATATTCTTAGTATGAATTTTCCTGGAAGCTCTTTTTACTTCAGCCACGATTTAATTAAGAGAATAATACAGAAGTATGCTTGTGCCTTTGCGTTGCCAACTAGTATGCATCTAACTACAGGTGTATTTGAAGTATAAAATTTTTGGTTGGTTTTTACCATATTCTTCTATGCCAGTAGGTGTAGGGTGAGTGCTGATAGTTGCGATGATGGTGCCCTGTAGTATGTAAAGTCAACATTTGCGGCATGCAAAGATCCGTTGGAAAAGCAACAGCTTTGCTACATTTTGGGTAGACAGGTGAGCAAATAGTTATATTCGTATTACAACCTCTCTTGTTACTGTCAGTAATTTTGGACAAGATGTCATGATACAAGCTGTGCTTAAGTTACAAGTGAAGTTTTGTAAACTAGTGGTTGTTGTTTCGTTGTATAGATCTGCAAGGTGTTTTCCTTCACTCTTCATTCAATATCTGCAGTGGACCTGCTGTGATACTCCTATCTTTATTCAAACTCTATATTGTACTTATCACATCAAATACTGATATGATGCAGGGCATTTCTATTGAGCTTGATGAGGAAATGATTGACAGTGAAGAGCAACGAGAGCTGGTCCAAGAGTTAATTAGCAATAGCAAGTTGAGCGAGGGCTATCTCACCCTTGCTCGGGATCTTGATGTTATGGAGCCTAAAACCCCAGATGATCTCTACAAGGTTTGAACACATTCCTTTACATTGTCACAACCTTAATTATTTGGTACTTGAGATTGGGCATATATTACTTATTAATGCAAGAGTTTAGATGGATTCATGTTCTGACCATTGTTGTTCAAAAACTTTTGCCGATTAGTGGTTGTGATGGTCTGTTTTGGGAGTTACGGTGCTGTTTCATAGAGATTGGTTCAGCATCCAGTTAGCATCTAGTACGCTATACACTATAGGAATTTCATTATGTTGGAAACTGTTAATGCAATAAGTTTTTAACCTCTTCTTGAACTAACGTCACGTTTATATGTTTGTCTCAGGCTCATTTGGTAGATGGACGTGCAAGTGCAGGAGCTAGCGTAGATTCTGCTCGCCAAAATCTAGCTGCCACTTTTGTCAATGGATTTGTGAATGCTGGCTTTGGCGTGGTATGCTCAGTTCGATGGTTTTTTGTACTATTTCCTTGTGCTGTCTTTGCTGGCATACTTAATGCACAGATGCCTCCATTTAAATTGCTACAGGATAATGTATATCATGTAATAGTCACTTTTATCTCTTCTTCTTGTTTATATTTCTCCGTATCTTGCAGGATAAATTAATGACCGCTCCAGCTACTGAAACGTCGGGGGCAGGTAGTTCTGGCGGCTGGCTGTTTAAAAACAAAGAGCATGGCAAAGCAAGTGCGGCAGCAAGTTTGGTAATGACATGTTTCCTAATTTGCTTATGATGATCTAATGTTGGCAAGCTCCTCACTACTGTATGTTACTACTACGACATTGACATCTTTCTGTATTTACTTGATCAGGGGCTTATTATGTTATGGGATGTTGATGGAGGCCTTCCTCTTATTGACAAGTATCTGTACAGTAATGACAACCATGTGGTAGCTGGGGCTCTCCTTGCTGTGGGAGTCATCAATTGCGGTGTTCGCAATGAGTGTGATCCGGTAGGCCCCATAATCCAATGCTTTTCCAAGTTGTTTCCATTCCAATTCCCTTTTTCATTTTTGTTCCCGTGTTCCCATTCATTAATCTTTGCCGTTACTTAAGCGTTGGCGGAGAACTGATCCCTTCCTAATCCGGTTCAGTCGTAATATTATCTCAAAAATGATTGATTGGGTAACATTAGAGTCAGATTCTTAAACGAAATTCTTAAACGAACGGTAGTCGTTGGGCTATGTTATTCCTTTAGAATTACGGATCTATGGTGGCTCCTTTTCCTGTTGCTTCTATTATTGTTGGTATGAATGTCGAATTCTGCTTTCAGAAAACTTTTTTCTTCAAGCAACTTTTTTTTAAAGTGGTGGCAAATGAACGTAATTCTAACTGTGATACTTCTTGGTGTCAGGCTTATGCTCTTCTGTACGACTCGGTCAATAAGGAAGATCTTACAATCCGCATTGGGGCTATCATGGGTCTTGGGTTAGCATACGCTGGCTCTCAAAAGGAGGAGGTTAGAAACGCATTTGTTTTAACTATTTTTATCTAAGATTATCTAAGGCTTCATGTCTCTGCAGGGAGGACTTGACGAGTTTATCCTTTGTGATTTTCGAATTACTTTCAAAGTCTAGTTTTGAGTATGGGCGGCTGCTTTCATGATTAGGAGCTAAGCGACGTGATAAACATGTCAGGAATTACAGATTGGCTCGTCAATCTTTGACATGCTCTTGGTTTCTGTTTCAGGTATTAGATCTACTTACACCAATAGTGCAAGATTCGAAGGTTGGAATCGATCTGGCAGGATTTGCTGCTGTAGCTTTAGGTCTCGTCTACGTAGGCTCTTGCAATGAAGATGTCGCACAATCCATTGTTCTTGCTTTGATGGACCGTAGCGAGGCTGAGCTTGGAGAACCTTTAGCCCGCTTTTTATGTCTCGGTCTTGGCCTTCTGTACCTTGGGAAACAGGTACTCTCTTTGCTACTTATAATTGGTTAATTTTCATTCTTCATAGAATTCTCAATTCATTCTGGATGTAAGAGGACGACTTTTGTTTGGGATTTGTTTTTCTGAATCTCTTAGTCTTGAGAATATACAGCTCATAGAAAGCAAACTTGCAATGTACCTAAATGAATTATCCAGCTGGCAGAGCTCGATCATGTTGATGCATGTTGATTGAAGAACCAATCGTCAAGCCTGGGCTTTTGGTACTATCGACAGCTGATTCTTAAATGAAATGTTCTATTTTTCAGGATGCTGCAGATGTAACCATGGAGGTTGCTAAGACACTGAATGAGAAAATTTCCAAGTACTGTCTTGTCACAATAGAGACTTGTGCGTATGCGGGCACAGGCAATGTTCTGAAGGTATCCTTTTTGCTTCCCTCTCCACAGTCCGGGCCTGTTCCCTCTGTTGACATTTCTGTAATGAACAATTTTGAAATATGTAGAGATACTAGTGTTTTACCAGTAGTATCTGTTAACATGCAAGTTTTGTGTGGCCATAAATGTTTGTTGTCCCCATGCATATGAATTGTTTAAAAAAATCATTTCGCTTGCAGGTACAAGCTCTACTAAGCATGTGTGGTGATCACTTGGAGAAAGGTGATAACCATCAAGCTCCTGCTGTCTTGGGTATTGCTTTGATAGCAATGGCTGAAGAGTTGGGTTGTGACATGGCCATTCGATCATTAGAACATCTTCTTCAGTATGGCGAACAGAACATCCGGCGAGCAGTTCCGCTTGCTCTTGGGATCTTATCCATCTCAAATCCAAAGGTTAAGCAGAAGATTTTCATTGTGGCTTTCATCGAGTTCAAGTACAGAATGGTCCCAGTTTTTGCAAACATTATCAAGATGGCTTTCGCTTATCAGTGCTTATTTATTGAATTTGCACGCGGATCATATCAAGAAAGTTTTCTTTTCTGAAAATGTAGTATTTGGAACGTTTCTGCTGATATGTTGACAGTGCATTTCTGGTTGCAGATTAGTGTTATGGATACATTGAGCCGTCTTACACACGACAGTGATTCTGAAGTTGCAATGGTATGTTTTCTTCCTTGTGGTTTTCTTCCATACTCGTTAGTTTGGGTAGCATACGCCATACAGCACGCGGTTTCGTCAGTAGACAGTACCTGTCTGTTTTAACATAAGAATCGGACTGTGGGTTTTATTTCCTGATCTTTACTGATACGACGTTGTTTTTACCTCAGTCGGCCACAATTTCCTTGGGACTTATTGGAGCGGGTACCAACAACGCTCGAATTGCTGGCATGCTTCGTAATTTATCTAGCTATTATTACAAGGATCCAAGCCTTCTCTTTTGTGTAAGCACCTATCCCTTCTCCGTTGTACTTCTTGATATTTTCAGTTTTTTGAGTATCCTAATGCTTTTTATGTTTGTGACGGATAATGCAGGTTAGGATAGCTCAAGGTCTAGTTCACATGGGCAAAGGACTGTTGACGCTCAATCCTTACCATTCAGATCGATTTTTGCTATCAAAGTAAGCTATTGAACTTCTTACTCTTGGGAGCTTTAGAAACGTCATGGCTTTCAGCAGCACTGTAGAAAGTATATGGGGCCAATTTACATGTCATTCTCATTGTTTGCGTAACGCTGGCGTGTACATAGAGTAGGTTACTACCTGTGTCTTGTCAAAGTGGTTTTGAATTATTATCTCTGAAAATTGAATGTGCATGTCCTTTATTAAGACAATCGGAATTTCTGATGCCATTTTTGGAGTGCAGTGTGGCACTGGCGGGCCTGATCACGTTTTTGCATGCAAGCTTTGACATGAAAGCTTTCGTTCTTGGCAAATTCCACTATGTTCTTTATTTTCTCGTTCTTGCAATGCAGGTAACTCTTTATCTTTTTCTCTTGCATATTGGTGTGCTAAAATGGTAATGTTAAGATGTTCGTGTAACGTACGTTGATCAGATTGTTCTGAACTTTATCCCTTTTACTATTCTTTGTCAGGTTTGAGTTTCACTAATTCTTCTTTTGGATGACAGCCTCGGATGCTAATAACCTTGGATGAAAATTTGAAGCCGCTACCTGTTCCTGTAAGAGTGGGCCAAGCTGTGGATGTAGTTGGTCAAGCTGGTCGTCCTAAGACTATTACTGGCTTCCAAACACATACTACTCCTGTCATTTTGGCTACTGGTGACCGTGCAGAGCTAGCCACTGAAAAGTAAGTTGTCTTGTGAACAATGTTCGAGTAATTTTTCTTCGTAAATGTTTGCGGACTCATTGATAAATATAATCGCAAACTTGCACACGTAAATAGTTTCCAGAGGCGCTCCTAATTGACTTCATGAACATGTGTTTTTGTACCCTTTACGCCTCAGAAGTCGCATCTCTATTTGTGAAGTAGTGCTGCTATGAAGCTGTTAATGTAATTATGTTACTGTATAAGCTGAGATCACCTTTGAATGCAAACCTGACCCAATTTTGTGGTGGATTCGTGCAGGTACATTCCTTTGTCGACGGTGCTGGAAGGATTTGTGATATTGAAGCTTAATCCTGATTATCAGCATGACCATTTGAGTAGTTAGATTTATAGGAATGTCCTTTTGATCCTCGTGCATATTGCCTTATAATTTTGTAAAGCCAGTGATAACTCAAAGGTCCTTGAAAAAAAAATCCACTGGTGGAGATCCGTTGTTGCCAGTTTGTGTAAACGAAATGTTTTCACCTGTGAGTGTGTTGTGGCTTCTTTATGGTTCTCAGTAAT
This sequence comes from Ulota crispa, assembly GCA_963920765.1. Classification (NCBI taxonomy): domain Eukaryota; kingdom Viridiplantae; phylum Streptophyta; class Bryopsida; order Orthotrichales; family Orthotrichaceae; genus Ulota; species Ulota crispa. The sequence goes on along the minus strand of OY987242.1, from coordinate 9,903,863 downwards.
TTCGAACAACTTGTATAAGTTGGGAGTTGCACTTCAATTTGAAACTAATTAACACTACTCGTAAGAGCCTTTATGCATTTAGGAGTTCGTTGGAATTCAACAGAATGCAAGTACTCATCGTAAAATCCTAGCAGGTAGGTTTTAAAACGAAAAAGTGTGGACTGCGGAATAGTGTGGATAATAAATCAAGTGAACTACAAAATCCAAAATTTCTTCAAAATTATTGTGAACAGGAGTCTTGTAAATGATGATAAAAAATATCACCTTCTAGTTCTGAGTAAGGACTACACAAAATTAACAACGTATGGCTTTACAATTTCAAAAGTGGAACACGAATGCGACATAACTCTGGTTATAGTATTTATTGACATGGTTATTGGGGGTCTAAAATATACCGTAGCTGAAACTACTCACATTGTAGAGCTTAGTAGTAGTACAAGGTAGGAGCACCCATAAACGTCAAACTAAGGGTTTTAAACATGGTTTTGAACATGATGACTATTAATAAACAACTCAAAAATTATAGGATCCTATTCGGAACAGAAAAAAAAAAAAAAAGAGTTTGCACTTTTGAATGTATTATTTGGATATTGTGAGAATAAGTTGTGAATTTTTAAAGAGCAAACTTCCATTGCACCCATAACCAACACTAAGGTTTCATGTTCACATGTTGTACATCCTTGTATTTATATCTATTCATTTCCACAGACTTTCCAAGATTTCAGATGTGATGGTTATGGGGACACTGACACTTATGGGTGTTCCTACCTTAGTTTATTATATTTCATGTAAGTGCAGCAACTTATGTACCTTAGAAAGACGTACTCTCAAAATATACCAAAGCATAGTATTCTAGTATGATAACAATTGAAATTGTATATAGCTGGACCATTGTTGCTCAATTCAACTTTGAACTTGTCATATTGTAGCATTGGCACCACACTTTCCGTGAGTCCTTTTTTCTTTTTTCTTGTTTGCAGCTTTTCTTAGCTACTATTTATTTCATTGCATGTTTTTGCTTTATAATTTTGTTTCAGAAATTTACATTTATACATTTGGAAACAAATGCCAAAATTGGTTGGAGCTCTTAAATTAGTAACTCTAATGTACAAAAAGAAAATGATGATTGTTCAACATGTGCGCCTTTCGTGTATGCACACGGTTCCACAATGTAAAGCTTGTCACCTATTTTTGAGTTTTATAGGTCCCACTTTCTCATGGATCAATGCCATAGCTATCATGCCAACATGTACATAGAAAGTACACAAAATGAAAGGATATTTTCTTTCAAGATTACTTGAGGGAGAGCGTTCATACTTCATACTAAGTCCTAAGTCCGTTAGTTTCACTAAAATTTCAAAATCTCTTACACTGAATATTGCATATAGGTTGCTTGGACAATTAGGTTGCCTTACCTTGGGAAAGTTACCTCATGCCTCATCACTTGGTCACTTGGAAGCACATGCAACTCTCTAGATACTTGGATTTCACATGGATTACAACTTGATAGCTCTTAGTTTGATTTTTAGCAGCATCATTGTTATTGTTAGGTCTTTTAAAAATTATTTAACACTACAATTGAAATTGTGTCTGATTGACATGTTCAAATTGACTAAATGTGTCCAAAAAGACAAAAAAATTGTCAAATTGTACAATTTCTGTAGATTTAGCCATGTTGATTTGGACATGTTTTTGTCATTTTAGATAGTTTCCCTTATAGTGTTTGTTGTAGTAAGTTTTTGATGAAATTTATTATAACAGCAGTAAATATTTATATAGTGTAAAAATGTTGAGAAATTAGTGTGGGGCAACCTAAAAGCAATATTTAGTGTAGGTTGAGATGTTGAAAATAGAAATTTCCAACTTCATTCTATATTCTAATTGCCAACCCCTACATGGCGAACAAATGTCCACATGGGAGCACTTGCTAGAATTCTTGGCTCCACAAAGGAAGTCTCCAGGGAGACTTTGCTCCAAGAATTGAGTGTAGAATACCATATTCATTAACCCTTGAACAACTGAGCAGCCCTTTGCAGCTAGGACAATATGTAGTATTTTTCATGTATTTGGAGTGCATTCACACCTTTATTACGTTTGAGATCAATAGAGAAGTTAGAATATAGATTAATGTTGTTCTAGTGAGATAGGCAAGATCTCAAATTAAGAATTTTTGTTGGTAGCAAATGCCAGTTATACAGCAACGTACATTGTATGTATTATAGTAGCTCCGCCGTTCAAGGGTTAAATTGGGAATTTTGTAACATTCTGGATTTAAGGTGACCAACTTAAATTGACCATTAGGGTACAACTTGGGAATTGATTTTCCCGATTTAATGAATCTGGTGTTGTAGAAAAAAAAATCAAGGGGAAATTACAAATATGGGCATGAAAATGAAAAATATTATAGATAGGGGCGTAGTTTCAAAATAATTACAAATAGGGGCGCAAGTTCAAAATAGTTTTTAAGTTTTTGTAATTTTTTTGGTTAGGACATTGGTTGATTTAGACATATCAAATGAAATGTTAGCTAAATTCCTAAAAACTTAAAGGCCTTTTCAAATCAAGCCTTAAATAAAGAAATTTTAGTAAAGGGGATGACAATTTTTGGAAAGGCCTTTAAGTTTTTAGGAAGTTAGCTAATATTTCATGTGATCAACCAATGTCCAAAGTAAAAAAATTACAAAAATTTACAAATTATTTTAAAATTGCACCCCTATTTATAATTATTTTGAAAATGCGCCCCTATCTGTAATATTTTTCATTTTCATGCCCCTATTGGTAATTTCCCCAAAAATCAAACTTCAAAACCAAGTCCCAACAATTTTTTGGCATAACACGGTAAAACAATTTTTTTATCATGAGTGTAAATGGGCCCTCCGTTACATACCCTCTTCACACCGCGATCGCACGTCCTTCGGGTCGTCACTCCGCATGGCCATGGCCATTCCAGTCTCCCCCAAAGTGCCATGTCCGTTTGGCCAGTCCCGAAGAACGGACGATGCCAAGCAGCCGACACCTGCATTGCGTATCCATTTGCGGTTCGGAGAGCGTTGTAATCGAGTCATTTTAATACTTGCGAGCATTAACTTACTGTGGTCGCAATAGGGAAAGGGAAGAGAAGCCATGGGGCGTTTCCAGAGCGAGTCCGTCGCAGAACAAATCTACCGCGCCTTCACACGAAGGAACTCCGTCTATGTCTCCGTCATCATGATCGGCGCCGTCTTCGGAGAAAAGGCATGTGGCTCCTTCATCCGCATCGCACTACCATAGTTTCCTACAATCAAATCGACTGTTTCTTAATCTTCTTTCACAATGACAAAAACCTTTAAAAAACTGCCTGTAGGTTACGGGAGGTCTATTGTATGGCACTCTCTCTCACCAATTCTTTTTGGGAGCGACTAGGTGGACACCCCCCAATTGCTACTGGGACACCCCATAGTCGAGCAGTTCAGCCTATTAAATTTGAGATTATTGATAAATAAAATCAAAGTAATATTTTAGCATCTACAAGCAATGCAAATATGTAACAAATTTGTCTCATTTATGACACGGTTAGGAGTTAAACCAGTCGCTCCCTTTACTTACTAGTTTAACTCTTGACCGTGTCACAAATGAGACAAATTTGTTGTATGTTCACAATGCTTGTAAACACTTTGATTTTTTTTCATATTTTAACATAATAATAATCTCAAATTTAACAGGTTGGGCTATGGAGGTGTCCACGTAACAATTGGGGATGTCCACTTAGTCATTCCCTTCTTTTTTATCTTCCAAATGTTTGTTTTTAAATTTTGAAAGCTTAGGGCGAGAAATCTGGTGACGATGTTTTCTGAGAATTGAATGGGAGTTTGGGAGTTTGTGTGGCCCGGTTGCAGATGGTAGTCGATTTCGTGGAAGGATGCTGGCAATCGAGCAACCAGGGAGTAAGTCATTATTCTGTCACAACTTCTGTGATTGCTTGATTCAAAATCCTACTGTGATATATAAAACAAAAGTCATTAAGTTTGATGATGGTTGCCATTCAACGATGTTACAACATATGTTCGTATGGGAAAAAATTCAAAATTGGAAGTGTGGAAGTTTAATGTATAACACATTGAGAAAATTGTGAAAGTATCGAACAACGTTAAAACACTATTCTTACGCACAAGCACTCGTTGTTTGTGGATATCAAATTTTGAACTCTCAATACTTAGTCTAATAACCATTTTGGACTTTCCTCAAAATAGATTTTCAATGCATGTGTCTTTAAGTCATAGCCTTGTATTCATTTTTGACATGTTAATGTAAACTATTTAAAATTTATCCTTATCGAAACTGAAACTGGACATACACACTTTAAGAGATAAATTAGGCAAAATATAAATCTAAAAAACAGGGTTTGAATAATGTTTGAAGAACCTGTAATAATGAAGAGCATGCAAACTTGCTTCCTATCACAAATAATTTACACGTTGTAAGTATGGTTGTAGTTGTTGCAACTCCTTAGTATAGATTAAGAATCCATGTGATACTGAACAAAATCATCAAACTTTGGAATTTATTTTTACAAAAGAAGGAGCTTTGAACCGTCATGTAGTAATGTTGTAAGGTGTATTAACTTCAATATAAGATCCTATTGAAAATTTCAGAAATTATATTGAAGGATAGGGAGTCCTTTTTAAATATTTCATTGGGCCAAAATGAATGAAATTTGTATTAGACAACAGATTAAAGAAAATTTTCTCTCCTTAGTTGTTCTTTAGGTACTTTTATTTGGTAAAACATCCAAGGCAAAAATAATATTATTGTTGCTTAGCATGGAGTTTGTACATTTTGGGCATCTGATTTTACTTGCTAAAAACACTCTTGTTCTTCAATGAAGTTTGTGAGTTTGCGATTTTGGATGCTAGTACACTAGTGCGATTATGTGCTAGTACATAAAAGGCTTAAAACTCCTAACTTCTTGAGTTTCGTTTCCAAAATTTGGATAATTTTTTACCAGTAGTGATCGCTTTTGAGTTTGAGTTTGTTTCCTCATTGCACAACACGTCTTGTACTACAACTTCCACGCTTATAGTTTTGAGTTGAAATGACACATGTTATGACATCTTAAATGAAACATTTATCAAACCAACTCATTCTTTAGTCATGGTAGCTTTATTAAGAATGTTGTATATGGTTGATTTAGCGCCATCATGTTATTTTTTGGCTCAACCATCAAAAAGAAAATATGTAGTATCAGGATTTTATGAGGCCAGAGTGGATCCTGCAATGTGCAGAAATTCTATGAAGACATACCTAATTTAGGTTCTCTAGCTGAAGCAGAGGAATGAAGAGGGCAATACATAACCTGACCTGGAATTTCAGCATTGGATTCAATCATGAAGCGGATTCCTATAGAAGATTGCCATCTGGACATGAACATGGTGTCCTAGTCCTGCGAACTGAGCATAACAAAATTAATTAAAACTGAAACATGATTTTGCTATAATGATACTCTCCAAGCAACTCTCCATGCCTGTTACATATGCTTAAATTCATTAAAATCATCAGGCTGTGACAAGTGAGGCTTCGGTTTTGTGGTTAATTCTTGTGAGAAGATGGGGTTTTAGGATAACAAAGAGGTTCTAATGTACCGTGCATGGAATCCTAATACCATAGTTTAAAGCCCTCAATGCGCTTCTTCACCCTTCCTGTCTCCATAACCTTCCTTCTGCCATTGCACAGCTCATTTGTGGCTGTTGTAGAGGCAGCAACTCATATCCACGCCATTACACAAGGTATGGTATCTTAAATTTTAACACAAATTATATACTAAAACTCTATTTTGTTTTATCTTGTCTTGTGGACGCTTGCTACCTGGTTACCTTGTATACACATGATTTAAAGTGGGGTGGTTGTTTTATTTTAAATATTTATTATCATTTCTTAAGAATGATTCTTATGACATATTTAACCACCCATGAACTATCCAAGTTTCATAGATATCCAAAATGCATTGATTTGCAAAACATCGGGAGATGTATGCAAATCATTGAGACTTACATGTACAATACCAAAATATTCTTCAATGTTAAATGACATAAAAAGTTGATAATTACATGAATAGTTTATGATTAACTAAATACTTTATTTTTTCAATATCCATTAACCCCTAAAATCTTGGGGCCTTTATTTTGTCAAAAGACACTAAAAACTGCCATTTCTATTGCAAAGATTTAAAAAGATTGAAAATTGGTCTTTTTCCATATCTAACCATAAGATCTTGTACTAGACTAGTATAAGGATGTGATTCACAAATTTTAAAAACTTTAATTGCACACATTGCAAGATATTTGCGTTTAAAATGTAAAAAACAAACTTTTTTGCACCTTGCTTGATTAGATTATTTGACTTTGAATTTTTTTAACTTCAAATTTTTGCACCTTAGTTTGAAGTTTTTTTTTTTGTATGGTGGAGAATTGAGTTTAGAATCTTTAAAAAAACAAAAACAAAAAATAATTAATTTTCATTCTTAAAAAATGCATTAGGTAGAAGAAGGTATGAGATTGAACAAAAACTTAAATAGTTAATAACCTTGCAATGGAATTGAAACACAATAAACCCAATGGTAAGATTGTTCTAGAAAGCAAACTTCACCCTTCTCACCTACTTTTTTTGAAAAGATGTTAAACCCACATTCAAAAATGAAATTTATAAGTTATTTTTTCAAGAAGTTGCTTGGATTGCCCAAAAAACAAGATTGTCCATAACTTTCTCATAACTAGTCCAAATGGAATGAATCAAAGCTTCAAGTGTAGACAAAACTATAAGCTAGGAGGGAGAAAAATTGTAAGAAAAAAATTCTGCCCAATCTCCATAAATTTTTGCCTATTTGGGCATAACTTTTGCTCCTATGCATAGATTGGAATAAAAATTATATTCCCCAAAAGCTAATGTGTTTTTCTATCTTCAAAAAAAGTTTCCAAAAATCAAGCCAAAAATTGAGACCATAGGTACCTGCCCAAAATCTCATTTATCCTGCAAGGGGACCATGGCCTTTATTTTGTCAAAAGACACTCAAAACTGCCACCTCTATGGCAAAGAGTAAAAAATTTGAAAATAAGGCATTTTGCATATCTGACCATAGGATCTTATGCTAGACTACTATAAGAATGTGTCATACAAAACTCAAGAACTTTGATTGCACAGATTGGAAGATATATGCATTTAAAGTGTAAAAAAACTGTTTTTGCACCTTGCTTGACTAGATTTTTTAACTCTGAACATTTTTAACTTAAAATTTTTGCACCGCAAAGTTTGGAATTCTATTTTTGCATGGTCGGGAGTTGAGTTGGGAATCTTGGGGAAATTTTTTAAAAAAGAATACTTAATTTTCATTCTTTAAAGAAAACATTAGGTAGAAGAAGGTATGAAATTGAACAAAATCTTAAATTGCTAATAACCCTGCAATGGAATTGAAACGCAATAATTCCAATGGTGAGATTGTTCTAGAAAGCAAACTTCACCCTCTCCAACACTTTTCTTTGAAAAAATGTTAAACTTGAATTCAAAAATGAAGTTTATAAATTATTTTTTCAAGAAGATGCTTGAGTTGCCCGCAAAACAAGATTGTCCATAACTTTCTCATAGCTAGTCCAAATGGAACGAATCAAAGCTTCAGATGTAGATTTAGATATAATCTATAAGAAAACAAAATTAAGTATTGTTTTCAAGTTTTTATAAGAATTTTTTTGCTGCCCGGAGTCCCCAAATTTGTGCTTATTTGGGCATAACTTTTGCTCCCTGCCATCAATTGGAATAAAAATTATATTCCCCAAAAGCTAATGTGTTTTTTTATCTTCAAAAAAAGTTTCAAAAAATTAGGACAAAAATTGAGGCCGGAGGTACCTGCCCAAAATCCCATTTGTCCCCCATAGGGACAATGGTCCTTTAGGGGTTAAAATCAGAGGAGGAGATTCTTGGCTCCTAGTAAAAAATCCACGTACACTAATCAAATGCCAAAAATCATAACTTCAAAATCCAAGTACCCAAGAGGAGTACAATTAGTGAAATTTCTATAGGACCAATTGCATACAAATATGTAAGTAAAGTAAAATAAAACCTAGATTTCCAAGTACTGTAAAGCCAGTCAAAATTGTGCCAAATACACTAATTAATTTCAAACTATTAAGGATTCTAAATATTTCATTTATAGAAACTATTGTAAGTCATTGGATGGAACTGTTTTGCTAATGTTGAAAGAAAAGGGGGAAAAGTAAAAGATTATTGGGTGTCAAGTAGGAGATTATTTGCGCTATGTCTCAAGTCCCAAGCATAAAAAGTAGTGTTATAATCTTCACATTAGTTTGATTTCAAACCACAATCAAAGAAAAATAAAGATTTGCATTCAAGGCCATGTAGAGTGTTGTGATACACTATAGTTGGAATTGTGTTAATAAGACTAAGTAAATGGTCAAATATAAATAAATAAAGTAAAAGAAAGTAAAAGATAGTTAAAGTAAAAGTAAAGGTGGACCATGAGTATAAATAAAGAAGCGGTGAGCTATTTGGAATATATTTGTTTGTAGAAGTTAAAGAGAGATAGAAGTTGAATAGAATATATTGCATTTTTTTCTTGTTAAGCTTTCATTGTACTTAGTACACTAATTGCAAGCTACTAGCAACCATGGCATCAAAGTTCACGTTTTTCATTAATGTGTGCATTCTTTTGTGCGGCTTACACAGAGGAATCATTGGTAGTGAGGCAGCATCTCATTTAAATGCCCTACACAAAGGGGTCATTGGTACCAAGGCAACATCTAGTCCCAATGCCATGCACCTAACATACTACGCGCATGAGAACCGCGGGCCCAACACAACAGTTTTAGCAGCAGCAGGCACAGGGCAAGGCAACCTAGCAGAGATGGGGTGGGGGACATTCATGGTGTTGGACAATGCTCTTAAGGAAGGCAACATTACAGACAGCAAGCTGCTAGGCTCCATCACAGGAACAGCAGTGGTGACTACCATTGGTGGAATTGCCATCGGCGGAACGCAAATTAATACGCAACACATCTTCAACGCCGCATCCCAGTACAAAGACTCCAGCCTCCTTGTCATTGGCACCATAAGCACGCCCACTCCGCCGTATGAAGTCATCATCCCTGGCGGCACTAGCTTCTTCCGTGGATACACCGGCTACGGAATCTTGACTCCCTTAGATGCCGCCTCTATCCCTCCTCTCTATGTTTATCAATGGGACATCTACATTTCCTACAAAGGGTAAAAATTGTATAAGAAACAAAGTCCTAGAAAAAAGGGTTTTTTTCAAACCTCTTGAATATTCCATACCAGGGTGTTAGAATGCACACACCATATACAACCTTTTTAGTAAAAAATATTAGAAAATAGAGATCAAGGGTTGCTTCACACTAAGAATTGGGGCAATTTGAATCAAAATTTTGAATCCAAACGGCTTCAAATCAACCTCAAATACTTTTTATAGTTAGAATATTACAAATGTTAGATTTTATGTGTATAAAAACCTTTAGGCCAAAAACTTAAGACCAAAAGTTGAGGTCGTAAGCAAGAGCTTTGAAAATTCTAGTAGAGAAGGAATGAAAAATGAGAAATTCAGTTGATTTGTTGAGATTCCTTTATCACTTTAAAGTGTTGACTTTCTATGAAATAAGTTTGTAAAAGTATTTTATGTTCATGAAATCCAATAATAAATTCGAGGTTACAAATTGACATTCAAGTTTTGGTGGATCCAATTCTTGGCTTTCCAGCTCTTGCTTTTTGAACTTTAAAGCATACTACAAATTTTGGAGTTCTTTTGAGATTAATTACAAAACTTCCATTATACTTGCTACTTGTGTTGGTAGCTTGTCTTAAACTTGAGACCTCTATGGTCAATCTCATTATGGCGTTGATAAGGTAATCCATTTTAACAACAAATTTAAAGAATACATTAGAAGAAACATGGACATTTCACAATGCAAAATGCACATATATTATATTTTAAAATAATTAAATTTATTTTGAAGAGCATATAATTAATGTATAATTGTATTACAATTTTGATGTTACAATTAAATCTATTACTCTATATTGTGTTATGAGTTTTAAGTGGTAATCACGGGATCTGTTTGGAGAATTATAGTGATTTTTCCTTGGATGATATTAATTTGTATATTTTCCTATGAAAACAATGACATGATACATCAATATGGAATTGGTTTACGGCATATGATGAAGATAGAGAAAGGCCTAAGTGCCAACAATATAATTGACTACTCGGATCTACTTGGATCTTGCAAGCCTATTATTAATTACACCACAAGATAACAAGTGCTCATAATCGACAATTTTGTGTTATTCCAATTGGATTGCTTGGGCAGCCCTACTCAAGAAGGTTTGTGAAGGCATATCATGTATTAATTTTATTTTGAATGTTAAGTAGAGTTAGAACTCCAACCAAAGTACTATATTTACACAATTTGTATCTCTAAACATCATACTGATTCATATAACAAGTGAGGTTAACCCGTAAAGCCCGAGCATGTGCACAAGCCACATCAATAGGCCCTCGAATTGGTGTAAGGCCACTTTTTGGAACTTATTTTGGGCCCCAATGATGACTCTTCAAATTGCAAAAATGCAAAGGACCCTTCACAAAAGCATGGAGGCCCTCTATGAAAATGGAATATGTCATTGCTACTCAAGCTAATGTAAACCATTATTGATGACATTTTTTTTTGGAAATCAAAATGCTACGTAACTTAATGGCCAAGCTTGGTAGTGTAGAAGCAACCTTGAAAATTTATCCCTCTTTTTGTTTCATGTAGAGTGTTGCTAGTGGGCCAAAGGTCCCACCTCCAAATGTAAATGGGACTAACAACACTACATAAGGAAAGCCACTTGCAAGTTTGGAGTACAATTTGTAGGCATGCTCCTAGGGCATGCTTCCATGCTTGCTTGATGATTGGCAAGAGTGCTACACTCAACTCTCCTTCATAATATTAACATTTTGCTAATCAAATTCCTTGCATAAGTAAGTTTGGAGTTGCTCCCCTTGTTTTTTCCACATGGCCTTTGGAAAACTTTCTCTAGTTAATCAGATTATTAAAATAGTTAAGGAATAATTTTAGCACATTATTGTTCATAAAATTGCTTGAGAAATTAAGAAGTTTGAAGTTCCAAAAAATTTACATTCAACATGAATTGCAAATCAAAAGCAATACCTTACTTTGGATTAATCACATATTTAGATTTTCTTCATTCATTGTGGACTAAAGTATGTTTTACTTTGTTGAATATATTGTATGCTGGTACATTTAATATTTTTAAATGTTTTGGTCATTTGCATGGTTATAGATCATACTAGCAACTAACTCGCTTATTGTTATTATACATTAAAATATTGGTCTCAATACATTCAACCATTTGCAGCCTATTTTAGTTATTTCAAGAAATACAAGCAAGCTCTCGTCATTTAACATTCTTGGATCCTTATATGGAGTTTGTAAATTACATTATAATTGTCAAACTTTGGAAATAGTCTTGTTTCATGTTATACTAATAAATATTGTAAATGCTACATAGCTTACTAAATTTATATGCCATTGCAATAATTATTGCATTTTTTAAAATAAAAGTATAAGAAGTTAATGAAATGGATTGATACTTTTTCCTAACTCAATAATTGAAAATTTGAAACCACTCTATATTAGTGAATGAGATGAAATGATAAGTGAGTAGAAATGGCATCCAAAATTGGTTTTTTTTTGAAAACCAAGTTGTTATTGCTTTATAATTAGACAAAAATAAGACATTCCTTACTTACTAGAATAATTTCATCATTGAAATGGACATGTTCAATATTTGTCAAAGGTATTGGCAATTTTGGTTTTTCAATCACAATGAATTTTTTTATTAAGTACTAATATAAGAGTGAATTTGAGGGATTATTTTGCTAAAAAAATTCAGACCTTAAAACCTTGTTCTTTTGTATGTGTTAAAAATGCTTAATTTGTAAGTACATACAATTTCACTAAAATTTTGGAAGATAACATGTTGTTTTAGAAATGTTTAGCAGATATTTATTTTCAAATTTTGGACGTCCTTAACCCCTCAATGCCTTAGAGGCCTAAAAGTGGCCTCACATGATTTCACAAGCCCCTTTAAGGCACTACATCTAATTTTTTGGCCTTGTTATAAATTACAAATATCAAAGCATCCAAGTGGTTCATGCAAGTGGAGTAATGGCAAGGCAAGCCCAATGTTGTACGATTGTCTCAAGAGCCTTAATTGTGTGGAACACCCTCTAGGGCAAGGTGGCAAACAACGTCTTACAAGTTGCAAGTAGTCAATGCCACTTACAAGCTTCCTTGCATGAGCTTTGTGCATTAGAGGAAAAATGAGCTCAAGAGAAGGTCCCTATGGGAAGTGGTTGGAGGGGTCAAAAGCATTTAAATGTAATGTCCTTTTTCAAATAAAAAGAGACTAATACCCTATACCCACTTACAAGTACTTCATGAGGGTAATTTTTTTTGCAATATCATATGCTTTTTGTTTGACTAGTGTCCTTGTTTGATTGGAAATTCTAATCCTAGTTTATAATTGTGTCCCACTAAAGGTCCTTGAATTTGTCATTGTCATGTTATAATATTGTTTTCTATCATCAATCCTTTTGTTATGTACCATGGTACATTTGAGTAACTTCACACAAGGTAGAGACACTTGTGTAGGTACCTTACCTATGCTTCTCCTACCTCAATAAATAGAGTGGTTTGTCAAGGTATGGAGGCCTTCTCTTGAGCTCGTTTTTCTTGTTACGGTAGCAAGCAATTTGCTAGCAAGGTTTCAAGCATGTTCTAAACCCTTGTTGAGGTTGCCCTCATTGATTGTGTTGATCATTATTTTCCGTGCAATAACAATTTGAAGCCCCAAACCCTAACATGCAAAGAAGTAAAATCTTCAATGATTTGCGTGTGTGTGTGCATTCATGTCTAATCTTGCTACTCACAAAACTTGAGATGAATCAAAGGCTTATAGAATCTTGCAAAAATCAATAAATGACAACTACTTGCCAAAAAATGAGATTTTGCCATCACATGTTGTTTGATCAAATGTTATAATCTCCCATTTCCCACGATCAATTGTTTCCATAGTTTGCAAGCCATTTTCTAAGTAGGTGTTCCACTACTTTCAATGGTCTCTTTTTGTGGATCATCCAATTGATTGAGATATAATGCATCAAAGTTGTAGGTCCCCAAAAACCAAATTTTTGGTGAAAATGGCTTAGGCGCTTAGGAGAGAACTTGCAAATAGTAAAGATTCTCCTTATATTTTCTCAGACATAATCAATTAAACATTTCATCATATGATAAAAATTCATCAATGCATATAAACAAGTGAAAATTATAGCCTTTGTTATGAAAAAAAAAAGTTTTGAGCCTCAAACAAAACAATATTCTAGAGGGTGATATATGCAATCTATGGTTTAAAGATTTTACATATTACTTTCTTGTAATCTAATAGGCCTTCTTTGTATAGGTGAAATTTTCTTGTTGTTAGAAGTAGGGAACAAAAACAATTGTTGCCAAACAATAACAATTTTAATAGCACTTTTCATCTAACAACTATCCACTTTCTACATATGAAAGGATATGAATATGATAAAGAAAATGATCCTCTTTTACATTGGGTAGAACAAAATGTTTTTAGGATTTGTGTACTCATGTATTGTTGTACCACAACCACCTTTGAACTCAAATAATTTTTGCATACCACTAGCTAATGATGTTTTTATAACCTCTGTGATATATTGAAAAATGATTTTAAAATAGATAAAATGTTCAACAACTTATTAAAAGAGCTGTTAAGAAAGAAAAAATTCCAAATAACAATTAAATTTTTTTAATTATAACTTGGTTTATTTTTCAATTGTAGAAGAAGAAACTCAATGTTTGTAAAATACACTTCAAACATTTAGGTATTAAGTTGTACTAAATACAATAGATCTTAACGTGTTGAAGTGATCAAATCAAGTGTCAAATAAAGTTAACTCACCCTTTAAAAAGATACCTAATTCTCACTAATTAAAATACTTGTTACCTTATTGTTATTTCTTGTTGAAATGGAAATTCATAGCTCAAATAGGTGTTTTAATATTTGAGAGAACAAATGAAACGGGAGGCGCTCTTTTGTGAGCGTAACTTTGTGAGCCATGAGCCGTGAGCCTAGATTTTGTGAGCACCGAGATATCTTCTACTGAAAATCATTGAATTTTTTCAAAATGAACCAAGAACTTTAAGAAAAGAAGTCATTAAAAATTAAAAATTTGAAGTCTAAAATCCAATTACCCTAAGACCGTGTAAGTACAAGGCCTATGACCATGGATGGAAAGCAGGATATTCTTCAAAGTGGATAGAGTTTCATTTAGTGTACTACCTACAATTGATGATAAGGATTAATGAGTGGGGTGTTTGGAGAGTCCATTGCATACAAGGAACATAGAAATTGAAATTGGAAAACTAAAAGTCTTATTAGGCCAAATAAAATGTCAGCCAATTTGAAAGACACAATTGCAAACAAGCTTCAAAATGTAGAACTAGTGATACAAAATGACTATGCATTAATGCTTGTTTACAAAATAAAAACCAATATCAAATGCATGAACATATAAATTGATTTGTCAACAAGTCTAATTACATATTTAAATAATTGAAATGATGAAACTTGTAGTATTCCAAAGAATGAACATTGAAATGTTGAATGTAATTTGGTGTTCAGAAATAAAATGGATTAGACATTAATGTAGAGAAGGAAGACAAATTAGAGTGCATAGAAAAACTTCAAGGTTACTCAACTATGAATTGGAATAAAATAGAAGAATAATTTATTCAAAACCATAGTATTAGAATTGTTCTTACTGTAAGAAAGATTTTTGTAGTTAACTACAGCTGTAAGTTCATGAAAACTTCACAAAATCTGATGAGGGTCTACCAAAGCTTAAGGCCACTATCATTGAAAAAGTCTTGGGCTTAGTAGCACATGCTTGACTTCAAAAAAACTGAATGATGGAGCATGGAGAAGAGGTGTACATCTGGATCTAGTTTGCAAATAACCAAGAACACAAAGTACAAGTGCTTGTAGTATGCAAATTGCCCACGCCTTCCAAATGCCTTTAGGAGCATCTCTGTGAAGTAAGGACAAGAGCAAGAAGGAAAAGAACCAATTGTGAGTATATAGTTCTGAGTCTTAGACTTGGATTTGGATCAAATGATATAATACATCCAAATCCTGGATGCGAAACCAAATTAACTTGACGGATGTGACCAACTACAATGTGAGCTAAAGCACAGTTATTTGATTGTTTGGTCGAAAGCCCTTTCATACTGTGCCGCGTAGCCTTACTAGAGCAAACTTTAGGATATTCATCAGGAAAATCTAGAACTTGAAATGATAAACTCATATTTGAAATGTCTACATATACAAACAATAGAACAATGGAATTACCAAAAATTATCAAGCAAAAGAGGACAACAATTGTTCAAAGCTAAGAAACAAAACAAGGTGATGAACAAAATCTAAACACATCTCATTTGATTGAGATGTTTGTATTGATTTGCTTCTCAAAAGGAGAAGACTTCACATAAGCCGTAATTCCTATGAAATGGGAAAGAAAGCCAAACTCCCATATCTTAATCCGCCAAGCTTCAATGTATTCAGCCACATTGAGAGGCTTCTCTGTGACGTTGAAATCAATGTCAATGTTGTCCTCCAAAACAACTATTGAAAATAGCTCCGTTGCGGCATCCTATAGCTGCAACCACAAAAAACCACCAAAGATAAGAAATAACATAAGAGCCCCAGCAGAAATACATACATGAAGCACACAAAAAGATATTATAATAACAAGAAATCCTGACTTCATTAAAAGGGAATGCAAGAAAAATAAAAATCAAGCAATGGCCAAGGGACCCAAAAGCCTCATGTCGGCACTAAGAGTCACAATAGTGATTGCAATTGGTAGTGAAAGGTTGGTCGCACAAGTAGAATACTCTAGAAATCTAAAGCAACGTTAAGGCAACCGATTGTTGGAAAGCAACAAATTGCGGCTGAGAAATTGCTGCTTGTGGCCTCGGCACTCCTCTTTGCAACAAGCCAAATGGCGGAGGTTGCGACACCAAGTGCTCGACCTTCGACACCAAAGGGAACAGGAGCCTACCAAAATCTAACGCCTTCCAAGACAAAGATCAAAGTTCTCATGTACTCCTAACTACAAAAACAAAGACAAAAATTGATGATCGTTGGGTAAAGTGAAGGCAGCTCGCTTTGACTGTTGACATGTGCAGCACGTTAAAGCAGCTCTTGTTTGACATTTGACGCTGAAGGCAAGAAGACTTGACTTGGAATCATCAAGCTGTAGGTTGTGTAAGCATTTTTTTATTGACAAAGATGTAAAAAAAGATTATTCTAATGATCATCCATTTTAAACTAAGCCTTTGGCATCGACATAAGGTTTTCAAAATAAACAAACAAATAAATAAAAAAGAAAAGAACATCTGAAGTCATTGAAATAGTGAGAAGTGGGAGGCAAAGGGAGGAGTTGGGGAGTTGAGGAACTTGAGGGCCTTGAAATAAGAAAATACCGGAGTCATGTCAGATACTTGGACCATACAAAATAATATTAATATCCCCTTGAAGGAGAGAATCTTCAGCCTGGTTCAATCATAATTGCTTTTAAAAGTTTGGCAATCTTCCTTTAGCAAATATGGAGCTTAACTGAACCTGCGGCATTGAAGCCTATTGGTTTTTATTTGGGCACTCCTGCTGCTGGATGCTCATTTGGCACCAAAGGCCCAGATTGGGTTTTCATTTTATCTTGGCTTCTCTCATTATTTTTTATCTTTTGGTACCGAAGCTCTGCCTTGATCAGGCATTAGAGATGTTTTTTTTTATAAATTCAAGTTTTTTGGTCGTCTCTCTTGACTGATTTGATCAAGGATCTAAATGATCCTGATATTAGCTTGTCACTATGTTCCCAATTGCACTGTTTCTAATCCAGGTAGATCTAGTTTAATTTCATGATCTTCAAGATTTTTTCTAGTCTTTTGGTGCCAAATGTTGAAAACATGTGCAGTAAGGTAGCAACACCCATAAGCGTGAAATTAAGGGTTTTGGAGTAGGAAAATCAATTGGCTAACTTTGAAAAAAATATTGTAAGTTAGCAAGAGGAAACTAAAAATATTGGCATCAATTTCAAAGTTTTAATTGCAAGCATTTGTTCACTAAGATTTTCCAAAGTCCAAAATCACTGAAATTGCATAGTAGTATGTAGGAGATGCTAAAAACAACGCAATGGGGCACTCAAAACCGTCATGCAAGTCACCTACAACCATCACTTTGTCACCCATAATCATCACTTTGTCACTCATAACCATCACTTAAGTACCCATAACCAATTTTTTAACATACAGTATGACAATCATTGACACTAATACAACAGATCTCGGGGATGGGGACACCCATGGGGAGGGGTGCTCCTACCTTAGATCATGAACAGCTGTGATGGTTCTAGCTCTTTCTGGATTATATAATGTACATATTTGCAATATTTTGTTTTAATCTACATTTTCATGTTCATGTAGTATATACCAAGTTTCATTAATCTTATTTATATTTTTTGATTTCATTTTTGTTTCAGATGCTAAGCAACAATGAAAAGGTTGACATGTCTTTTCGCAATGGCTTGTTGAATTAGTTCACAACAAATGGGAAAAATGATTTAGAAATGGTGATGGCAATCTGTATGTTGCCTTTGTAGATGACTTTGTCCGAGTGTTTCTGCAAGTGGTCCAATATCACCCCTTTCTACTAGGTGATCATGGTGGCCATGGTCCTAGTAAAGAAAAACTTCAAATGAGACTTGCTCATGAAATTGCGGTGCGCACAGGTGACTCTTCCACGGTAGCAAAGGCTATAAATGAAGTTCTAGGTGTAGATGAATTTTGTACCCGGACACCTCATTTGGAAAGAGAAGAGATTTTTGGATCCCTCAAATGGAAGGCAGAGGTTCCTCTTGGTTTTGAATGTGAGTCACATTGGCCTGACAAGGTGAAATTTTCCCATCCTAGAATTGAGCTGAGAAGTGCTCACTGTTTCAATCAAACTAGCAACCTTCAATCTGTACCTGAAGAGTCACCAACCCTAATCCTTGGAGTTGCAGTTGATTTGCTCCTAGACCTGCTCCAAATTGCTCACCTAGTTCTTCTATAGCACATGTCACCAGCATTCAAGAGAGTGCTTGCAATGAGATTGAATGGCACATTGCTCAATTGCCTAACAATTCTGATTTAGAGAGTAGCGCAAACACTCCAAGTGTGGCTCCTAGATTTCTTTGATTGTAGGCAGTTTTTCTTTCCTATCTTTGTTGCCTTCTAATTGTGCCAAGTTTCATTTTCTTTGGTATTTGCCACAATTCCTACCAAGGATTTTATTGTTATTACTGCATTTACATATAATATTTCCATCACCCTCTTTGCACTTATCAATTTTGTTGATATCTACATTTGGACATAGAACTTCATTACTTCTCTAATCAATATTGTGTATGTTTGAATTTTTTTAAATTCCCCTATTCATTTCAAAATTCCAATTATTCACGTGCTAAACTTTGTTATGTTTTGTGATCTTTGTGAATTTCAAATATTTTGATTCTTTTGTTTGAGTTAGTCAAATTCAATTTTGCTCTTGTGTTTTTACTTGAAAATGGTAATTCAAATAGTCAAATTTGCAAGAAAATATGTGCATGGTCTTGGGGTACTTCTCCCTAGTCATAGATATATTTCATTTTTCTATCAAAATTTTTTGCTCACGGCTCACGGCTCACAAAGTTATGCTCACGGAATAGCATTTCCCCAAATGAAACTACGTACTATTCAATGTTTGGTCACATATACATGTAATTAAGAATTTGAGAAATTTCTTTAATTTACATTGTAAAGACTTGAATTATGCTTTGAGTAATTTACCTTGATATCATCATCAAATTTGTTGATTTAAAGTCTTAAAGTTCAAAAGCTATATTTGCAAGATTATATGCATCAACAAAAGGCCAAATTTTGAAAGTACATTGTTCAAGATACTAAGTGACAAGAGTCACATTTTAATGCATTTCACCTTTTTGAACATTTAGATTGTAAGGCATTTGAATAGTTAAGATAAAACTATTTAAGTTCTTGAAAAATGCAATTCAATTGTTGTTATTCAATTAGATGTGCTCATTTATAAATTCATTGTGTAGGTTTAGTATATTTTTTAAAGATATTGTAATGTTAGTTTTTTTCAAACTCACTAAATATTTGATTGAGTGTTCAAGAGAAACATTGCTAGAGTTTATCTTTAAGATTGATGGATTTACAAATTTTGTTTTTGCATGAACATTGAAAGATTAGTTGTTATAAAAATTCTTTAGTTTGTTTAGATTCACTTGTTTTGAATTCAATTGAAAAGGATAATTCCAAAACATGGAAGGTACTAATTTTGTTTATTTTTTATATTCAATATTTGTCCATAAAATAAATAAATCACAACCTGTTATGCTCTACATTGATTGACTACATCATTATAGAAAAATAAGTTTTAGTTATTGTGTTAAAAATTATTCATTTGTTTTTATAAACAACTTGTGGTTGCAATGAAGAACACAACTATATAGGATTTTTAACCACTATATTTTTGTCTTGCCAATTGTTTTGTAGATCATAATACAAACAACCGTTTCATAGATTTTAATCATAAATTGGACAAAAATATATTTTTACAACAAAAAGGATTAAAAAAGAGTGCATCTGGAAACTTTCAAAGAGCACTAAAGGAACTAAATAGTGTTGCCAACTTAAATTTAAATGACGCATTTACATTACAACAACCTGGAGCTATTAAAGTTGCAATGGATGATTACAATGAAGCCTTGAAAGATCTTGAATTGTCAAACAATTTGAGTCCAGATAATTTTTATACTTTGAATGAACGTGCTAATGCTAGATATGCATTGGAGGATTATTTAGGGGCATTAGATGATCTTAATAGAGCCAATTCTCTAAGTCCAAATAATGTGTTGCTTTTACATCAACGTATAAATGTAATGATTGAACTCAATGACTTCAAAAGGATTTTGGATGACTTAAATACATTAAACAAATTAGAACCAAATAATCCAAAGACATTAGAACAACTAGGAGTTGTAAATTGTGCTTTGAAAAGCTATAAAGAGAGTTTAGAATATTTTAATATGGCTAACAAATTGTATCATAATGACCCATCTATAATGTATCAACGTGGAATTTTGAAATTTGAAATTGAAGATTTTGGAGGAGCATTAGAAGACTTAAATAGAGCCAATGACATTTGTCCGCATGACGCAAATACTCTTAAATATATTGGCTCTATTAAGCAAAAACTAAAAGATCCTATTAGTGGATTAGATTTAATGAATAAGGCTTTCAAACTAGCTCCTAATGATGCATCTATTAAGTATCTACTTGGAGTCATAAAATTTGATTTGCAAGATTATGAAGGTGCTATTGAATATTTAAATGAAGTCAATGAGTTGACATTAGATGATCCACATGTACTAAAATATCTTGGAGCTACTAAATGTGCACTTAATGATTTCTTAGGTGGATTAGTAGAATTAAACAAGGCTAATGACTTAGTTCCTAATGATGCATTCATTAAGTATCAACGAGGACTTGTAAAATTTGAAATGAAAGATTACAATGCAACTTTTTTAGACCTTAACAAAGCTCATGATTTAAATCCTAATGATTCAAATACATTAAAATGTTGTGCCAAACTAAAGCACAAAATCAAAGACTATTTAGGTGCATTAGGTGATTTTAAATAAGCACAAGATTTAGCCCCAAAGGATACATCTATTCAATACCAAATTCAAGTTGTAGAGCTTGAGCTTTCAAAGAAATCTATAATGATAAACTAATAATGTTAAACAAGATCAAGAAATAGTCACAAGTAAAAATAACATGTTTTTTGTAATAGTTAGTTTTGAAAATTTTGAGCTTCCACACACATTTGTACTTTGTTTTTTTTCTTTTATATCAATTCATGATTTTTTATTTGAGTACAATGTCAATCATTTTAATAGTTTATAAAATCTCCACATTTTTGCTTTAGAAACCTAAGAATAATTGTGGTAGCACTTGAGCTTCATCTGTTGCTGTTTCTTGCAATTCCTTGCAGTTTGCATGTTTTCCATCACAAAAGCTTTGTGTAACTTGTACAAAATTGATGGGATTTTTTTTATAAGTTTGATTGTAAAGACAATAACTTTCAGGCAGCAATAATCTTGTTAACTATGATTTCTAGGTTTGCAAGTGTACGATACTAGCTGTTTTTTGAGCTTGTGTAGATTGTGAGTGCCATAATTTTCACAAAGTGCAAGGGTGGAATGTAAAGAACTCAATGACATCTACTCAATTACATTGCTGTTAATTTTGGAATGTCATTCCACTCTTGCAAGCACCAACTTCCTTTATAATGACTCAAATTTATTGAAAGTGTTTGAACTTGTGAAATGCAAGATCCTTGAATGAACAAGATATACAAACGCAAATATAGAAATTTGACAACAATACAACAATAAGAACAAACCTTGGAGCTCTGCTACATTATGCATCTGCATTTAATTTCTGAGTTCAAACCATCCTCATCTTTCTCTTCCCTCATGTTGCAAAATTACTTCTTTCCAAGGTTTAGAGAAGGCATATCAGGATACATAACATTCAGTAGCCTGAAGAGAGGTTGCCTTTCCCTCTCTTCAGGTATCATTCACAAACTTCATCATGACAAATTATTATTATTATTATTATTATTATCTTTAATTTATAATTTTCTGACATGGCTGGCCCCCACATCGACATATGTGCACTAAATTGAGCCTCTCTTTCATAAACTCTCTGACAAATTCAGCCAAGTGTCCTCTTAGCTACTAATGGGTGTAGAATATTCCACAATCTTTCATCCGGTTAGATGAAAGAGTGTGGAATATTTCACACTCTTCAGTTGGAGGAAGGGCATGCCTACTGAGTGCTACTGAATGTTATGTATTGGACAAGAATTTTGACACCACTTGTTTGTAATAGACTCTAGTAGAGGCAATTATGAAAGACCGCAACTACACGGCTCAAATCTTCATTTTTAGTGCATTGCAAAATTACGTAAGAGTGGCGTTTTGAGGTGAACTTCCAAGAAGTCACAAATTGCTTTTTAACTAACACTGTGTTTTTGAACCTGGTAACAAAGCTACCAAATAGGGTTGGCAGATAAGAGCACCAGTTGGTGTGAACATCAACAGCTTTTAACATTTGAAATACCGCTCTTTTGTTGGCCATAACGCCAGGTGCAAACGGACCTTTATCCTAGTTTGTAAAAACAATAAGATTTTGCCTCTCAATCCCACCATATGACATGTCATCTAATCTAGCCACTACATATAATTCTTGATACAATGATGTTGTTGTCAATTTTTCTAAAGCAGTTTTTACCCAATAAACAATTGTTATTTTCTAAAGCCCTATCTTACTGTCTCGGTGTCTCTATTCTTATGTGCGATGCAGTCTAGGACTCTAGGCCCATAAAATGGTGGTTGCAAAATGGCACACACTTGAGGTAGGAGCACCCGTACTTGACCATTTAAGGGTTTGGGGCACCTCAAGGTTTCACAAAATTCAGGATTTTTTTTTGTAGGGTTAGCCTTTCAACAAGCTATCATGGAAAGTAATTTTGTGGAAAAAAGTATTGTAGATTACTTTATATTAAAGGGCAAAATTGCAACTCATAAGGTGCCTATTAGCAACTCTAAACTAACTTTGAAACTATTTGGATGTGTTCCTGTAGTGGCACTTGATGGTCTCAATCCCAACCATCTCAAAGCACCTCAGCAATTGATGTGTGACAAGATTTGCTATGCGAGGAGTGTTCATTGCTCCAGTATGGATTCAAAAATGTGTGGTGAAAGCATCAAAAGTAGGATATGAAATTGGGGACTGCGTAGGAATGGGTGCGTCTACCTTATTCAAAGTTTGCTGTCCGTTTTGCTTTTGGGGTGCTCTTTCACGTATTCACGTTGCACAGTTTGAATGCGCTCTCTATGGCGGAAGTGCAGCACTGTTTCTGCTTTTTGTGTTCTTTGCCGCTATCGAAGAGCTAGCAAGTTTCATTTTGGACAAGACTTCTCCAAAATCTTATCTCACTCTTTGACTTTTTCAAACCAAACAAATAAAATTGTGGAAAGATGGATGAAATTGCCCAACCTATTGCCAAACCTCCATCTAAGAAGAAACACTAACTTCATCAAATTTGGACAACAGCTATTGATATTAGCTAATGCTATGGATAAAGGTGCCCTTCTGGATGGCTCTATTCCATTTTGCCTCACGTGCAGCATTTAAAGGTGCGTGTTGCTTAACTATCAAAAAAACAAAAAACAAGTTCCTGGGAAGGGAGGCTAAGGGCCACCTGCCGACTCATCTGCTTCATGCATCATTGGATATCCAGAATGACTCCGAATTCCTTAGGCGCCACGTTGGCTTGATAATTTAGAACATACCACTACAATGAAGAACCGTGGAGGGTCCTTTTTTTAGACTTCTAGACTTTTTGAGGAATTAGATTTATTAGTACTCCGTATAAGTTTTTAATTTGTGCCCAATTTCGACAAACCACATACCAAAGTCAAACGTTGATAGAAACCTATGTATGGAAGTGAGCGACAATTTTAGGCAGTAGGGTTTACAGACACCCCACTTAAAAACAAAGCAAGCAAGGTTTCACCGATTATGAGGAATGTAAGTTAGTTCAAATGTTAGCCCTTACCTTGGAATAGCTGTGTATTTTTTCTCCACCATAACATGAAAATGATTGGTGTAGCCAACTTTGCCGGCACATGGACATCTACCATTAGAACCAACTACCAAGCTGTCGCAAATTGCTGTTGGGTAGAGAAGAGCGCACTTTGGGAATACGCAGGTTACTTGGCTGCAATTTAGTGTAGTTGGAGTTTTTAATCTCAAGTTCTAATAAGAGTTTTGGAGAACACTTGATCTCTAGAATAGCCTCCAACTATTACAGTCTCTCTATAATATTTCTAGAAACAGTGTTTTCTCTAGAATGGGTACAGTCTATACTTCAAACTCTAAATGGAAATTCCAGAGACAATGTTGTCTTTAAAACGTGCGCAGTCTATACTTCAAACTCTAGATGAAAATTCTAGAAACAATGCTATCTCTAAAATGGACACAATTATTTACTTCAATCAAAACTTTTGAATCTCATTTCAAACTATATTACTATCCAAAATTGAAAGAAAACAAAGTGCGGTTTCTTCTCCCTCTTACGCAAACCAACCACTGTCCCTTTGAAGCTCTATAATTTTTTTGTTATAGCTTCAAAACATAAGTGTGATAGCAATTTGGAAAGTTGACACTATCAAATACAACACATAAATATTTTAATAAAAACTAAGACTCTATTCAAAAGTTATAGCCAATCAAATTTTGGATATCTAAATTGAAGAAGACACCCAATTTCTCAACTTCTATAGACCATATCTTCTTCAAAAATCTTTCAAATGATTTGAGTAATAACAATGTGAAAAGCTAA
Organism: Ulota crispa; assembly: GCA_963920765.1. Taxonomy (NCBI): domain Eukaryota; kingdom Viridiplantae; phylum Streptophyta; class Bryopsida; order Orthotrichales; family Orthotrichaceae; genus Ulota; species Ulota crispa. Next base: position 9,879,209 of record OY987242.1, on the reverse strand, counting down.
TCTACTGCGTTATCATTTATAAAAATTTCAAAAAGAAAATCCAAACAAACCAAAAGTTATGGCTCATCAAAGTTGCAGCCTCCCTTTTGCAAAAAAGACAACCTTCCTTCCAACTTCAACTCAACACAATTTTCTCAAAAACCCTCCAAATGATATGAGTGATAACAATTTGAAAAGGCAATTGGACAAGCTATCACTCACAAAATTTCATAAAAAATATTAACATGACCAGAAGCTATGACTCTTTAAAGTTGCAGCATCCCTTTCACCAAATACATGCAACTTCCAAGCCTTTGCACCTCCATATCTTCATCTTCGAAGCTCCAATTCTCAAGTTTGATAGCTTTGTACCCAAACAAAAATACTTAATGAATTAGGGATTTTTTAAGGAGGTTTAGGGTTCAAATGAATCCCTAAATATAAAATTTTTTGTGCATTAGGGTTCACAAAGTGCTAGTAAAACTAACACTTTGGAGGATTAGAACCCTAAAAGATTTGACATAAAGTAGGAGTGACTCAGGGATTCAGACTTAGTTAAATGCTAAAAAAGAATAAAGCAAAAAATAGAAGACCAATGAACCACATAAACAACACCTAGTCAAACTCAAAAGTAAAATGCTTCAGAAAATCCGAACTAGTTTTGCTCTTAAAATAGAGTTCATCAGTGGATGAAAACAAAGTACAAAGAGAATGAACTTGATTTCTAGGTCTAGGCTTAAGTAACATAAAGTCATTATAATCATAACAAACCATATGCTTTATATATCTAACTTACTAATCAAGCTCACTAGTAAAAAATAAGTTGTAGCCTCAGACTAACAAATAGATAGAAGTAAAATCAAACAACAAACATAGATCTAACAAGGAATGATTTGAGATTCTTTGGAATGATTTGAGATTCCTCGGATTCCTCTAACAAATATGAGGCTTAGATAGGAAGCGTAGTTCGGGCACATCTTGGAGTAAATCGTGAAGGAAAGGATTTAGGATTGCCCCTATTTTCAAAGCTTAAGTATATTTTTAAACCCTAGATTTAATTTTTGCCTCACAGCCATAGCAAGCATTTTCTTCATCTCTTAACCCTACTCCCTAAAATTTTTGTAGCAAACTAACAAGCTATTTAGATTCTATGGTTAATCCAAATCTCCACCCCTTCACATGAGAAGCAGCAGACCTTCCCCCATTCAAACAAGCACAACTTTTGAATACTAATTCCAAATCAAACAAGCATAAAATTTTCAAAAACCTCACACAAAGATACACAAGTTTAAAAAAATTAACTTCAAAATTCAACATACATAATGAATTATGGCTCTTGCCACATTCAGGTCTCTTCCCCCAACTCTCCACTACACTCCAAAAGGTTTAGATACTTCCTCAAATGCTTTGGGCACATATATCAGCCCATACCACTCACATGGATAGACCTACTCCCATTGGACCTCATAACTTACCCTTTCCATTATCTTGAGGTTATTCCACTTCAAATTTTAGATAAAATGCAAACTATCTTATGATTTCTCTTGAACCACTTCTACCAAAAATATTTACCTCATTCCCTTTCACACTTCCTAATAAAAAGAATAAAGATAAAACAAATATCACCGTAAGGTAGCCACGTGCCTTCATGAGCATACAAAAGCGCTGAAAACTTATCTTTAGTCGCCAAGCCGTGGACTTGGTTGACTAGAGAAGTGGTGGTTTTTTGCCGCTACCTTTATTTCAACTCTTTATTTATTCAAATCAAAACCAAATTAGATATTAAACGTATATCTACATGATGGAAGCATCTCCATCAGGACATTGCAATGCAGACATTTGTGTCAGATGCGTATGAAAAAAGACTTGCAGTAGCATGTTCTTCACGACTGAAGTTTCTATGAACTATCTTCAAAGTAAGTGATCCTCCAAATCGACTTGTTTTCTATTGTCTCTTCATCAAGCTTACATATTTTACCATGCATTATGCTAGCTATGGCAGAGGGTTAGATTGTGGCCTGTCAAATTGCACTATTGTTGTCCTTCACATCAATTGCATCAAAATCAAAATATTAAGTACGCCTGCAAGTCTTTAGATTGGACTGCAATTGGTTGCATTGAAATCTAAGTCATTCAAAAGTAACAAATCCACGTGACCGTTTATTCCGCCATTTTCACAATTTGTGGATCATCGATTAGGTAGTTCTGACATGACATCAAAGCAATGCATCTGGTGGTGTAGTCACCATCAACAATGGCATCATCAAGGGACTCTTCTATGGTCCCAAATAGATTGGAAGAGATTTTCAACAAAAATGAGCCTAGAGAAGCAGACATGGGAATAATGGAGCAGCAGCAGCAAGCACGTAAGCAACGTCATTGGCCGACGATGGGCCAGCTTCGTGTGGCGGTGAGCAAGTTGAGGCAAGATATGGACGAGTTACGAAGTCATGTTTGTCCTCCTCCGGTGGAGGAATCAGCTGTTGCTACGGATTCACCCAGGTCAGCATTTCAAGGACATATTCGATCAATGGGTTCTGGACCCTTGGTATTCTACCACTGCGGAGTTGCAGTGCGGATGCTGAGAGATTATCTCCAGGACCTCGTAGTACTAAATAACCGACAGCTCAAAGGAGTAGCTAAGAATCTGCGGCAGCCGCGTCTCGATGTTGTGCATAGAAGGATTGAGGAGTACCGCGTGGCGTTGGAGGAGATGATGAGAGCCAACAAGAGAGAGTCCCATGGCCAGCTGACGTGGAACAAGCACTAGAAAGATATGGGGATATAAACGACTGCAACCTCCCAACTACCATGTCCGAGATAGTTGCAGGGGAATGCAGTGACTAGGGAAAAAACAATTGACCTACCAAAAAGTTGACGTGGAAGGTATCTAGTTGTATAGCAGTTGGACGTAGTCGTATTGCAGTTGCATATACAACTACAAAACCAAGGTGATAACTACAAAGGATGTAGTCATTTTCATCGTTTATTTTCTATTACTTATTGGATGTAAACTACTGATGTGGCTTATGTCATCCAACATAGTTGTATTGTAGTCGAAGGTGGGTTCATGATACTACTATAGCCCTACTAAAACACGACTAGAACACAACTGCACTAATTTTTTTTTAATTTTTTCTCAAGTTCTTGTTCATAAGAATTTTTTTTCTTACATTTTGCTGCCCTAGGCAGTGCTCTCTACTACAAAAATCCAGTTTGAAACGGGTGTGAATGCATTTCATTGGGTCAATTATGATAGAGTTGCGTTGCAGTTGTTAATGTGATTTTTTACAACTTAGTTATTACTTGGATACAACTGCAGTTTAACTAGCCAATTTCTTTCATTGTTTTCCCTATTCTCACCTTTTCAATGTTCATTTCTTTGGGTTTTTCTGCAACCTTGGAAAGAAATCTTTGTTCCAGTCATTGTTGCTCATGTAAGTCTGAATGCTTCTTCCAGCTGCAATTGCTTTGCAGTCAAGACGTAACTAGCAACATATTTAGCTACTACTGACTCACTACTACAATGCGACTGACACATTGCTTCCATGTATAATTTTCAAAACACTATTTTTTGTTCATTTAAACATCTCATGCTAGTATTTGTTGCCCTGGGTAGCAAAGTTTACCACAACCACATCTTCAGCTCTTGGTGTGAATGTGTTCTAGTAAACAAGTTGTATTGCAATTTTGTCCTACTATTTTTTGAATTCTCTTTCCTATTGTAGTATCACTCAAAAACAACTGTATGCATGATGACTCTACTCATATTTTCTGCAACAAAGTATATTCTTTGTATACATAAAGTTTTCTTGCAACTTTTTGTTGCTCTAAACAACAATGGTACTTGCATTTATGTTGTTAGTTGTTAATATGAATGTATTTTATCAAAACAATTATATTGCAATCGTATTTTAGTTGTTTAATAGTGTTTTATTAACGTGCAACTATTTTGTAAGATTGTCACATAATTGTATTACAATTGCATAGAAAACAAATTTTGCAATTTTTTTATATATGGCTACAAAATCAATCTGCAAATACAGTCAAGTTATTTAGCAAATTAATCTTCACTATTATTTTAAGTTTTGTAGGCTCAAAAATTTATTGATGTTTTGTGATTTTCTAAATGAATATTCTTATTTAAAGGTTTATGTACTCTCTTGTATTTATAATGGCAGTATATTATAATGTTGGACATTATCCATCTAAATTATGTTACTATTAAAAATTCTTGATAATCAAAAATTGTTAGTAAATTATTCTCTGCACATTATGTGATTGCATTTACTACAAAAGGTATTAACAATTATTTTGAAAATTGTTTCGCCGCAACAATTTTGTTCAACTTCATTTCAAACATGATAAAAACATTCAAAATATCTACTATTACATTTTTTTAGGGTTTTGCTTTTCAGTTTAATCTATTGTGAATATTAATAAAAAATATCTAAGTAGTTTGGTTTAAAAAAATGCTCCAATAGTTTAATCATCTTGTATTAAAAAATTCAACTCAAAGTTTAACATTATATTCTATGTAAATATAAATGCCTCCTTTACTATACATTTTTTGTTGACTTACATCAAGAATGTATGATTGAAATGTGAAAGAGATTATATTGTAACTTTAATACTTATTTTAATTCTTTTACATAAATTATTTTTATATCACTATTTTAGTTTTTTAATATTTCTAATGTAAAATCAATCTCTTTGACATATAATTGCAAATACATAGCTAATAAATATTCCTTTTAGATTTATTTTTAAAAAGTTTTTATTTTCAAATGGCGCACAGTTTCCTTGAAGTGTTTTTACATATTAATAAGCAATTCATGATGTTAACATTTCTCATATCAATGGCTTTTAAAAAAAACTAAATTTCATTTATTTTAACTATGCTTGTAGTTGTTTTGTAATTGCCTCTAATTGGTGACAAACATAAAATTATATAAATAAATGCACTTCAACTGTAATCAATTGTAATATTATTAACTGTGGTTATGTTTTGGTTATTTTAGAACCTAAATAAGTAGTGATAAACATGCAATCAAATAAACAAGTGCATTATAATTAACAATGACTTAACAATATTTAGAGCTTATATTACAATAAAAAGTATTGTTGATACAAAGACCACAATTTTTGTTATGACTACCATGCTTGATTTAGATTAGTTTGTTTTATTAAAAGTATCAATCATAAGACTCATTATTTCTTTTGACAATAATTGCAAATTTTATGGAATATTATTGTAGAATTTGTTTATTTATTGAAATGTTAAGTCTCAACTAGTTATAATTATGATCCAAAATTCACATAGAAAAATTTGCATATTGATAAACTTCAATAAGTATAAACCAAAACATAATCAATAACATCATTAATTATTTATGCATATTTATTTGTTGATTTTATTAACACTAAACTTCAAAAATCTTATTGAAGTAAATAGTGATGCTAATTAAATTTTTGATGTTACATTGGTATTATAAAAACTTAAAGCATAGTAAATATATTTAAAAAATGAAAAAATTAGGTTGAGTTCTTTTCATTTAATTAATTTTTTATTGAATCCGAGTATTATTAAATAATCAACCAATCAACTTCTCAAAAGCAATTAATGTTGTTTTAGCTTATTAACCATTCTATATTAGACAAATTACTGGCTTTATTTATCAAATTATTTTAGTTAACTATTTGAAAATTTCAAAAATGGTTTTAAAAATCTAAAAACCATATATATATATATATATATATATATATATATATATATATATATATATATATATATATACATACATATATACAAATATATATAAATGAATATATATATATACACACATACATATATACAAATATATATATATATATATATATATATATATATATATATATATATATATATGTGTGTGTGTGTATATTTATATATATATATATATATATATGAGTGTGTATATTAATATAAATAATAGAAGTAGAGTACAAATATTTTGAATTAGATGATGAAACATATGTAATTTACAATCAATTCCTTAAACTAGTCCAAAATATCAATTGAGAGTTATGCATTTTCTACAAAATATCTTTGTTCTTTTAATTTTTGGGAAAAAAGAAAAAACCTAATCAATTAAAAACAATCCAACTTAGATATGTAGAAATTATCAAATGCTGTGATCAAATTTGCAATAATATTTAAATTCAAATGCTGCTTTATTGACTTAAATTTCAATAGAGTTAATGATTACAATCAATGTATTAATATACATCAATTATGAAATCATCATGAATTTGTTTTTTATATATTTAAAAATAATATTTCTAAGCTTGATCACCTGAACCTTTTATACAACTTTAAAATTTCTAGAAAGCTCAGTTTTATTGCAATAAAATTAGGAAATTACTACCGCGACACCGTAAATTGCTAATGGGACACCCCATGTGAGCATGAAATTTGTTAATTTAGTGTTGCTTTTTATTTATTCAAGTGGTCCATCTTCATTCAATCACAACATTACCACTACCTTGAAAGAAAACATGACCAATATAAATTTTTATTGAAATATTACTGCACCAATATTTTTTTTGATGTATTTTTGCTTTAATTAACTCAAAAGTCCTATATTTATAGTTTCAAGTTTAAGCACACCTATTTTTTTTAGTATAGCTTTAGCCCCTAAAAGCCCAATGGACCATTTTCTAATTGCTGCCCTTTTTTGTAGGCTGCCCGAAATGAAGAAAAAACACTTTTTTCTAAAACTAAAAATAATTTCACATAGGGAATCAAGTCTACTATCCAACCTAATTTGAATCATGTCAATCCAAGTTAAACTCCACCAAGGAGAATTTTTCAAAGAAAAACACTTCAATATTTGCTAGTGTTACAAAATTTACTATTTTGGAAAACCAATGATTTTCTCTCCATCAAAAATATTGCATGTTTGAACTTTCAAATAGAATGTGTATTTTTAACCAATCACACCAACTTTCAGGTTCTATGAATAAAATTCTACTTTTGATGAATATTAAATGGTAAATGCTTCTAAATTCATTAAACAAGAATCCAAAACTTTTTTTTAATGTTTGACTGTATGGGTAATTACTAAACATCATGGCGCTTGTTTTTTTGTTTGAAGCAAACATCATCAAAGTTACAAAAGTATCATTTTAGAAGGCATTTATGTTTTGCTTTTACCCCCTTGGGCGTTTAGGGATTAGAATGATAAAGGTGAAACAAATCTTTTAATCCAAATAAAAAATCAGCATTAAAAATCACATTTCATGCTCACAAGTGGTGTCTTGTTAGCAATTTAGGGTGTCACTATAGTAATTCCCTAAAATTATTGAAAGAAACAATATCAATATTTAAAACATTATGACAACAAAAATTAGAAGCTAAAAAGAACTATGATCCAAATTTTTTTTGATTCTATCAATAGTTTTAGTTTTTTTTAAGATAGAAGACCAAAAGAACAAAATTTCATTTCTTTCTTCTAAAATAATTTTCCGCATTCCAATATTAGATGTAAGAACTTCAAAATTTGTGAAGTGGTTTGTTCTTAATGCTTCATAGTTTAGATTTTAACATGTTTATAATCCATTTCAAGGTGAAATTTTGTTTTGAACACATCTCTTATATTAAATTAGTTAAAAACACATGTTCTTTTAAGTTATAAAGGCAATAATTCCTAAAATTAGGTTATATTTTAGATCATTAACTATAAGAAAAATATGCAGTAAATGAATAAGCTCCAAAAGAAGTGCACAACTGTAACTCAATCATTTTGTAGTTGTTTTATAGTTATTGTGTAGTCATTCAGTTGTTATATAGTCATGCACTTATTGTGCAATTGTGATGTAGTTGTTGCGCAGTTGTAATCTAGTCGTTTATTGTCCATTTTCTCTTAGTGCATTTGGACCCTTGATTAAGATTAGGGTTGGTAATTTGGAGGGTGGAGATGTGGCCGCCACTCTTATACCCTAGGGTCCAGGGATAAAAGGGCATGTATGGTTCCTCTCTTCCACTCATTCTTCTCACTTGTAGGGCAAAGCTTTGCCAAGATTTTTTGGGAATGAAAGTCCTATCTCTTTTGTTTTAGCTTGTTTCATTTGCTTGTTGTTTGAGGAGTTTTTGGTGGGTTTTCTAGTAGAAGGATGCCTACTACAATAGCAGTTTTGAAGCACAACTTCAAAATTCACATCTTGGTGAGTTCTAACTCATTTGTGCAAATTTATATGCTAGATGTGTAGTGAAGTATAGTTTTTGATAAAATTTGGAACCTTGATGTTGAGTTTTTGATGAATTTCTGATTAACTATTGATTGCATAGTGGTTTTCAGCTCTTAAGGTGTAAGAAGGTAATTTTCAGTAAATTATACCTCATTGTGTATATAGAATCTTGTTAGGTGGCTTATATGGTTGCTAATCCTTGATAATTTAAATTTTGGAAGTGGTTTTATGCAACTTTTAGGTTTATTTTGAAGTTTTGATAAGAGTTTAGAGAAGTAGTAGGGTTGAGTGCTTTTATCATACAATTAGGAAAAGTTTGCAATGTATAGAAGCACAATATGCAATAAGAGTGCAACTACAATAGATTGTAGGATTTAGATAAATTTTGTTGCAATTGGTTTGCAGCTGAATTGCAATGTATTGACTACCAATTTTTGCAAATAATCTGTGACCTTGTCAAAATTGGTTGGCAACTATAGTACAACTGGTTATCAATTATGTTACAATTGAAGTTGATGTTACATTCCTTTACAATTGCAGTACAACTGCGTTACAACTATGTTACAACTATGTTACAATCGTGTTGTTGGTTCTTTCATGTGGGACAACTGGATTACAATTGAATAGCAACTAAAACTAGTTGTGTATTACTAGAGTGGCAGTAGTTTAAATTACATTGTCAATTGCTTTAGATTCATTCTCTGTTTATAGTTGTATGGTAGTTGTGAGCTTGATTGTTATTGCCTCTTGTATCTTCCTATAACAAATAGTGATTATAACCAAATGAAAAATAACAAAAAAACTTAAAAAATCAATATTTACAAAATCAACATAAACAACTACTGTACAACTACAATACCACTACGCTACCACTTCACTTCCACTACACTACTACCACACTACAATTAGAATAACACTACATAACAAGTACATTACAACTATATAATAATCATATTACAACTGCATTATAACTACACCACAACTAGACTACAACCACACAACAATTCATCACAACTACATATCAAATGCACTATTACTACATTACAACTACCTCCTAACTACTTTACAACTACTATACGACTACAAAGTAGTCATGTCATATTATAGAGGTAATGTGATACAAAAAGGAATTATGAAAAAAAAACTTTCCAAAAATTGGATTTTGGACACGTGGCAGTAGGCGACACATGTGTCAGACATACATTGAATGTTATCTTGAGATATGTGAAAAAGATTTGAAGAGACAAAGGAAAAAGAAGGGTACATTGAATGTTGTCTTGGAATATGTGAAAAATATTTCAGGAGAGGAAGGAAAAAGAAGGGCAACAAGGGTTGTGACCACAAAAAAAATTTGAATTTTCATGGATGAAGGTCTTAAGGATGAAGTTGCAGTCGTGGTATATATCACTGGGTGAGGGCAACTATGACACAACTAATTTTGACTAAGATACAACTGGAAAAGTTTTGCAGTTGTGGTGGCTTGAAACCCTGCACTCCCAACTGAAATGTAGTTGCCATATAGTTATCACGTAGTAACCAACTACAGTCGTTTATTGGCCCTTTTCTTCTAATGGAGAGAGACATTCTAAAGCACATGCTAGAGGATTACTCCCATGGATTGGAAGAGCTTTTGGACTTTCCGAATGACTATGGGGATGGGACAACTTGGAAGACCAGGTGCAGATGGTGCAAGCCAGGATTGATCTAGTGGATGCAAGGATGCCATTGGATTTCTTAGAGACGAGATTTGAGGTCATGGTGGAGTCATTGTCGGCGTTGTTGGACGGATGTGGAACGCAAGTTTTAGAGATTTTGCAGTTGCGAGCATACAAAGTGTTTGAATTACAGTGTAGGTTTCTTGTGGAGACCTTGATGCCCACTATCAAAGAGCGGTTGCAAAGGTACAATGGGATACTGGCAGTGGTGTAGCACTTGGAGGTTGAAGATTACAAAGTGAGTAGGAGGCAGCTGATTTTCAAGAGAGTTGCGTTTTGCATTGAGTTGCTATCTGAGCTAGCGCGTCAGCTGCAAGCAGTGGTGGATTTGCTCACTTTGTGCGGGAGTGACAAGTGGTGGATCATCGCCTTGGAGCTCTCCAATGCTCCTCCACAGTTCACCCTCCCTAGGTGGAGTCCGTATTCCCTTGCCATCCAATCCTTCGAGTGGAGCATGGACATCGTGGACCTTGCTTTCCATGCGTTGAGTTAGCTCCTCGCCGGGGAATCCACCTTGCTCAATGTTGTCTTCACCTAGTTTGACAAGCAGCGCAGGACGGTGCTCAAAATCAATGGCAAGCCCGAGCACCGACAAGATTCCAAGGTCGGCAGATTGGGGTTGCTTGCACTGATGCAGGAGCTGGAAGCCAAGGACGTTGCTATTCTCATCCACAAGCTTGTTGAACTAGCAACAAGGCCTCAGAAAAGCTTCCCCTTCAATGACGCAAACTCTAACATGCACGCCATTGCCGAGTTTTTGAGCAAGAAGCTTGACAGGCCCATATCTGGAGTGAATTCCTTGCCGTATTCCTTTACATTTACCTTTTCTGATTTAAAATACTCCCATTTCATAGGTTCTAGAGCGTCAGGTATGGTGGCAGAGTACAAGTGGTTGGGGCAAAAGGTGGCTATCAAAACCATAAAATCTCCTGGGCTGGAGCAAAAGAAATTTTAAGAGGAAGCTGCAATTCTAGCAATTGTGCAGCATCTGTTTGTGGTGAGAATGATCAGCTGTGCATTCAATAGCAAAATCAAGACCGGGTTGTTGACAATGGAGTTCATGGAACATGATCTGAGGACGGTGATCTAGAAACGGTGCCCCGCTCCTAGACTTGGACTGAGCCCCTTCCCACTCATTGTTGCCATTGACATCATGATGCAAATAGCAGAGGGCATGCTGTACCTCCGTGAGCATTGGATCTTGCACCAAGATTTGAAGGCGAAGAATGTTTTGTTGAATTGGTGCAGACGTGTGGGCAGATCCTTGAGTGCGGCGTACAAAAGGTTTCCACATCTAGCCTTGCTGCTTCACACCAATGAATACTACTTTGCAAAGCTGGCTGATTTCGGCATTGCTAAAGCAAAGCCTTCACAGTTGTTGATCCAAATGGTTGGGACAACTCCTTACAGAGCCCTCGAGGTTTTCCGCGTCGTGACTTGGAGACTGCGTCGCACTACAAATGGCCTGCTGATGTTTACAGTTTTGCCATGACGTGTTACAAAATCTTGACTGGCAGTGCTCTGTTGACGGAGTCCCCAACACCGAGATTTACCAAAGAGTCATGGCCGGCGACAGGCCCTCCCTAGACAACATCACTACACCGTCGTCTGCGTTGAAAGACCTCATCCAACAATGCTGGGCCATTGATCCCAATGATCGACCCTCCTTTGATGACATCTACCGAAGGCTGTGGCAATGCAAGGTTGAAACCATCTTGCCTGTCTTCAGGCTTCACATCAGTCCTCCACCATCTCGCAACTTGTAACCCTGCAGTGGAAGGACAAAAATGTTGGGAAATGGAGATTTAGGCAACAATCTTTGAATTGGCAAAATTTTGTAGGATTTCTACCAAAAAATTTATGCAACTAATTTTTTTTTAAAAGTTTAGTAGTGCCAAGTTTGAAAATTTTAACTTTTTAGTAGTGTTTCTACCTATTTGAACTAAAAATGAAAGTCATACTTGGAATCACTGGAGTTGGGTGTTGGACTTAAATATCCCAATCTTTTTGTCCCCCATTGTACATGTTGAGCCACTTTTTGCATGCCATTGCCCCCGATCACCTTCCCTTGCCTGGTAGAAATAAAATATGGTGAGATTGCCGGCAGCAAGTATTTTGTTGTTTCCATTTACATGTACGTTTTCGAGGATTTAGGATAGCTCTACTTATTCATGCACCCAAACCAATTGAAATTTTGGGTGCTTCACGTTTTTGAAATTGAGCCCTGGTCTTGGAAATGGTGTGCAAGCATGAATTTATATGTGCTGATCAATCTTCGTACAAATTCTATGCACCTTAGTTTCCGATACAACGACAACTCTATGGTTGTTGAGAAACAGATCTGTCCATGACAAATATTTTGCGAATGGCCTGGGACATGTTTAGTTTGTAATATTTGTATAGTACATTAACAAGGGAGTAGATTGCAAAACAGGTAGTTTACCCTATTATCATTGGGCCTTAGACAAAAAAGCAATAAAAAAATAGTTATAATATATCAAATGACATGGTTATGATCTCATTTAAAAGATAATCAAGTTAAGGTTTTGTATCAAGTTCCAAATTCTTAAATGAGTGGAGTATGAAATAGTTATCAAGGTTACAATGAGGTAAGGTCAAGGTTCAACTCAAATTTGAAATTGCCCTATTATCACTTCCTTACCACTTCCTTAGAGATTTTCATTGTCATACATGATAATATTTTGTCATTTTCATCTTTGAACTTCTTCTTCCTTTCCTTGACCTCTATGGTCATCCCATAAGTGCTAACTTAGTTGACAATTTTCATTTATTTTTGATATCTTGCAACTGACATTGCTTTAGCTAAGGTGCAGGGGTAATAAATTGTATATCTAATTAAGGTTTTCATAGCTAATACACTATATCTTTTGCAAATTTTGGTCAAATGGAACAAAAATTTCACGATTAGTAAAGGACTCTAAGGCCTTTCTTGCAATACTTGCAAATATGGATTTGAAACCAAACTCTAAAAGATATGAATTTTTGAAGATAGAAAAGTAATAATGGGAGCGGAGTGATAATAGGGTAAACTACTTGTAGGCAAAAACCCTGCACGCTTTGCTCACATGAGAGATGTGGAGGTGTGGGGTGTGTTCGGAGATGGGGTCAAGTTGACCAATCACTTGATTTTAGGAACATGGTAGATAAAGAAAAGGTCCATTTTTTTTAGTAGGTTGAATTAGGGCTACACGACTTTGTTTGATACTTGTAATAAAAACGTTTCTTTGTTGAAAATTAGGGTTTGTGAAAGTGTGTGAACCCATGTTTGTATCTTTTCTTTGGATGATAAGTGCTCGAGGCACCTTAAAGTACTCTTATGGCAATCCATCCTAGTGTGTCAAACAACGGTCTTTTAAATCACTATTCATTTTAAGTTTAGTGAGTTTTATCCTCTATTCTTCTATTCTCCTTGGTGAGTGATCAAATGACCAATAATGGGCCACATTTGAAGAGTACGGCCGGGAAACAAGAATTTTGAGGATTCTGCAAAAATAAATGTAATCTCTTGAAGTGTCAAATTTAAAATGCAACGCTAAAAATGCTCTAACACCATGATGTTATGTTTTCATTGCCTCATGATTCTTTACAATAACATGATCTGTGATTTTTAGGATAGTTGTAAAAAGTTCTCAATGCTTTAATTCCACCTTGTTTTAATATTACTTCTTTTGATTTCTCACTATATACTTGGAAATGGATATATTAAATTAGAAAAACACTTAATGCTTCCTGTTGAGAATCTTATATCAAGGAATTTGACATTCATAAAAGGGTCACGGAATTACTTTTCAGTCACTCTTCCAACTCCAAGTATTCCTTCAAAATTTCATATATTTAATTGTATGGGATGCAACAATTTTATAAAAAATGATTTATTTACATTTTGAAAAAATACAAATGGGTGAAGTATGAGCCTATTTGATAAATATGATAGGATAAGTTAGCATTTTATGATGAGTTTGTTTGATGCTCTTTTTGTGTTTTTTGGAACCAATTTCTTCCTCTTAACACATTAACATCTAATGCAAATGTTGATAACAAAAGTTGTAACTCTTGTGACAAATATATTTGTATTGTTTGGACCAACTCAAGAATCAATTAATACTTCACATGCATAAATTAGATCAATTTGCAACATTAAAAAGAAGAGAATCACTATGTCAAGCTTGTCTAGCCTACTAGTATAAGTCATTACAATAATTAGAATGAATTTTTGCTTTATTCACTTTTTGAGATATTATCTTAGAAAGAAGATGCTATAAAAGCAGACTATGTGCTATGACCACAATTATTGGTTTTCAAAACTAAATTCCTTGACATTATCAAGTAAAATTTGATGCACAAAATTGAATCTTATATGTCATAATTAGCTAAATTTGATCATTCCAAAGTTTGTAAACAACAATTATTATTATTATTATTTTTAAATGCATTGGAAATATTGGAAGATTTCTTGACGATTAATTTATACATTGGGAGATCTTTCAATGTTTGTTTGTTTATTGAGAGACATTCCAGTGTTTTTTCCTAAACACCTCTTCATACTCTATATAGGTCAAAATTAATAAATAAAATAATAATAATAATAATGAAATTGTATGGGTGGTCTTGATCTGAATAAATTTGACACTTACTGTATGGTACATAAGCATGTGTAAAAATCATGCATTGCCTTGATTGTTAGAGAGTGTGTACGTACTTTAATGCTATTTAGATAAATGAAAGTCTTCATTAACTGAAGAAAAATCTTAGATTTTACAATTTATAGGATTTGTTTATTATTTCTAATTTGTAGACTTGTATTAAAAAAAATGTTCAATATTGAAAACACAAAGCTTATATTGTCACGATTGGAAAACTTCGAGAATTTATGTGCCATTTTTCAAGGAAAACACAATTGTTTGCTCAATTTGTGAATGTTACGGAGTATTTTTCTTCTATTTGTTCTTCAAATTATCTTTTGCACTTAAACAAAATAGGTATTTGGAAATTCTTATACAACCTAAAAAGTTCATTCATGTCTAACTATATATATAGATATAGATATGAATGATTATATATATAGATATAGATATGAATGATTATTGTTTAAATTATTTTCTAAAATTTACTAACTTGAATAATAACATATTTGTGAAATGAGGTGTATTAATATTGCACTTATAACTAAATTGTTATAACTATATGGCCTTTGCTATTGAACATAGAAATGTTGAAGAAATGTCAATTGAAAGTATTTTGAAAGACAACATATGGTCATTGAGGTCACAGAAGATAAAATTCTTAACTATATGCCTTAACAAATCTTATAGATATATTTGACCCACAATTTTTGTCTTTACAAAGAGCACCTGATTATCAAAACTTCAAGATAATTCAGACCACCAAAGACCTTTACAAGTCAATTCAAACCCCAACATCACCTCACTTCAACTCCTTTGTACCAACCCTAGGCCTCTTGCATGTCCACCCTACCTATTCTAATGTTGAATAAATTCAAAACAAGTGTCTATGTGAGAATATGGTACTATTACCATGAAGATGAATAGGCATTAAGAATATTTGTGTTTTAGAAATAAGGCAAAGAGACATGATACACTCCTTGTTATACCAATGGTGAACTTTATACAAAAGAAACACCTTATAAAGTTTGATGTAATTACAACTCTTGAAACTCATAACTAATTTTGCAACTCCAAAAACATACAAATTAAAATGGGTTGGATGTAGTTTTAGTTAGTTTGAAAAATACCAACCAATGAATAATGCTTGAAGGTATATAACCCTCAGGTTGAATCAACAATCAAATGGGAACTTTATACTTTTTCCACTTGAAATAAATTGAAGCTTGGAATATTGCAAAGAAACTTTCAAAATTTCATAGTTCAAACCACTATGTATTATTGTCAATAGTAGTGCATTCTTGAGAAAATCCTTGTTTTTTTTATTAGACACTGCACCAACTTTATTAATTTCATTATTTGTTTTTATCTTTACTTGCCAAAGACGTGGGTTGTAGGTTGAATTTTTTGCTACCCACCTTGAATTTTAGTAGTGGGTAGGTTGCAATATTTTCTCATTTAGTTTAGTATCTTGTCTACAAGTTTTTTCTTGCCTAAGAACTTTTAGCTACATGCAACTTATTAGGTTATAAATGGCAACTTTTAAGTTTAGTTCATACATTTTTCAGCTATGTGAATTGGTGATGTCTAACATCAATCTTCAATATTTGTTTTACTTTGTTAGTCATAAAGCTAAAGTTGAACAATTGCAAAGCGTACACTAACAATTTTGTCAAGAAGCGGCTAAAAGACTATTTAGTACATTTGTACAAGCGCCAAACCCCGTGATGACACAATAACTACAAGCAGTCATTTGAGGGAGGACAAGTGAATAAAAAAAGCATTTACATTTTACATTTTAGTTAGGTGGGGGGAAATCAAATATGATTGATGGCTACTCAAGTTGTCTTAATTTGAGGTCCCATCAGTGACATGACAGCATGTCAAATTACACCTCACCTCAAAGATAGTTTTGCATCTTGAAACTTTGACTACTTTTTAAATTTTTCTCTTTGTTTATACAGTATAGTTTTAACGCAACCGAGTTTGAGATAAAAATTTTGCAAAATTTAGCCTGATTTATTACCACTGCACACTCTACATTATTTAAATTTTAAAGTGTTAAATCCAGGATAAAACTGGTTAATGTCTACTCTAATATACAACATATTTTTAAATAACTATATTAACAGTTTTCGAATGCTAGTCTTCCTATGTACAAAAGTCTTCCATATTGTTTCTTTTGATATCCGCATTTGTCTGCGTGGCCATTGAGTATATTTCTAATTATCCTTCTTGATGTCATTTTTTTTTTTTTTTTTTGCCACAATGTACTTCCAAAAACATTACATATTTAGCTACAATGTCATAGTCATCTAGTAAGTTTTAACATAATTATGTATTGAAAGATGTTTTATTGTTTGCATGTTTTTAATCCTTGATAAGTCTTAAATTTGATCGATCAAGAGGTTGACAAAGACTTACAACTTCTCACCATATTTGAGTCTCAATTCACTTAGAAATTTCTACACGGTAGCATTTTTTGGAAGTTTTGGTCCAAGAAATGAGACTCTGCTCCCAAAATTGGGCCTAGTAAAAAGGGTAAACCAACTTGGGGAACCAAGTCCCAATAGTTTGTTTGCTTAAAATTTAAGAATTTTTTCAATATATATTTTTGCTCATTTTCCAACTGAACAAAAATCCAAATATGGAGTTGAATTGGGATTTGCATTTTCCAACTGAACAAAAATCCAAATATGGAGTTGAATTGGGATTTGCATAGTTGGGTAATAAGACATAGTGTGAATTGCAGAGTCCTAATCATTCTACTCAAATATAGAACTTAGGGAATGATTAATTGTAATACGATTTTGCAAACAACGCAATTTGACATAGAAACCAAAGTCAGAATTAGGTTTGGAAACTTTGTAAGAGTTATAGTTTTAGAAAAGGTTTTTAAACGATTGCTCTTATGGCAAGTTCTACCACTTAAACATTGAAGTCAACATTGCAATGGTTGTTTAGATTCCCAAGGTACAAAATAGTAGTCATTGTATACGCTTCAGTTGGAGTTTGATACTTTGATGTTTTTCCTTTTTTCTTTTAACCCATGGGCACTTAGGCCATGTTCACTAAAATTCAAATCTTTTGTACATAGGCCAATGAAACTATTACCTAAGAATAGATTCACACTTTTTGATTGGATTGAGTGGTAGTAGAGACATGCCTAGATGTACATGAAAAAGGACGTGTTTTTTTACTATAACATTAAAAAGATTATTACAATCAAATAAAGACATTTTTTAAAATTGGGAGACAACATTATCGCCCTTGGAGTGTTCAGGGGTTAAACTTCAATGTTTTGAGTGCAGCTTCCGTTTTATGCCGAGTCTCTCTTAATTTTTAATGTCTTTTTGCATGAATTCTTGCCCTCCTTTTCCCTATCTTTTCTTCTCACTCCCCACTCTCTAATAGAACTTGTAGTGTTAATATATGTTTTTTGAATGTTGTTTGACAAAAAATCCACGCTTTATAATATAGATTAATGTAATTGCAAGACTAACAAGTATTTGAGCAAGACTAAAGGGCGTCTCTTATTGATAGAGTTTAGACTGCAAGAGGGCTCACAATGGTACCAAGCAAAAGGCTAAAAATCATAACGACAACAACAAACGTGGTGGACTAAATTAAAGTTTTCATTGGAATTCTAGTTAAAATTCCAAGCAAGGCTTAGAGCATCATCAATGTGTGCACTCAAAAAGAGACAGGCTTGGATTTCACTTGGTGGGGGCCACTTTATCAAGAGGTTTAGGGACTTCTAGGCTCCAATGTCAACATTGGACCAAAAAAGCAAGACTCCACCTAGTTAGAACCACATCCTTGGGCGGCATATTTTCTCATTTCCCTGTGCCCTTGCTTGTTTCCTAGTGCTCATTGCATTTGCTGATGGAGTGACAAGTTGTTTGTGATAACTTGCAATTTCTTGGTAACAACTTGCAAGTACTTACATTCTTCTACTATTGTGCTTGAATTTGCAACGGAAGTTGTATCAGGATTGGAAGGATCCGGCTTGTGAAAGGAACTGCATACTTAAGGCGCCAGGAGCAACGCAAAACTGGCTACTTTTTAGTCCCATGTGCAGTGTACACATTGATGATGCTCTTATAACCCTTGAATGCCCAATTGGTCACTATGTCTACCCTTCTATAATAGCTCTACAATGTCCTACAATGGTGTGGCAAGTGCTTACCCATTACAATACTATTTCTAAAAGTTGTAGAAGTCAATAGTGCATACTAACCTCATGAAAATTTCAAGAAGGGCATCATGGAACCTAACTTTGTGTTTTTGAATTTTCTCACAATTTTGGTTACCTAAAAATATGAATGGAGCTGGTAAGATTTTTAGTTACCTTCCATGATGCACCATGTATCTATGATCACTTCTAAAGATGAAAAATGGCTTTTTTCTATCCTACAATGTACTTTTTTGTTATGTAGGAGACAAAAAACGTCCTCTTGGGCGTTTACCCCCTAAATGCCTGAGGCACCAAATTTTGGTGATTTTTACACTAGAATTTGGTGCCTCATGCATTTAGGGGTTAACCCCTAAACGCCGGGGTGGTCACCGTGCTTGCTTTGGAACAGTGTTTTTGCGTGAACAGTGATTCTACAATACTGCCCACATATTATAGTATTATTTTGGAAAGTTCCAAAAGTCAATAGTGCTAACTGCCCTCACAAAAATTGTAACCAATGTACAGGAAGAGCAAAAAAACAATAGAAAGTCAAACGAGTGAAATGTGCAAAAAACCGATTGAAATCTAAATCAACTGGCTAAAAATCAACTAAATTTTAGGATTTTTAAAAATTACAGTGTAAGTAAATAGGGAATAACTAGTGCATCCACTGAAAACATCGGATGAAAATGAGAAATGTAGGCTTTTTGCCAAAGCAACTCAAAACCTCCCTGCACATTGATTGTAACTAGGGCAGTAGGGAACCTTCAACCACGTTTATCAATCTTCTCACAAACTAGAGTTTACAATGTGGGGGTAATATATCAATCTATTGTCAATATTTCATAATGGAACACATTTCCATGACCACTTTTGAAAAAAAAAAACGGATAAAAAAGTTTTTTTTTCCAACCTGTGAAAGTGTTTTTTTCTCAAACTGTCCTCTTCAACGTTTAAGGGTTAAGGGTTAACTCAAATTTGCGCTCCTATTGTCTAGCACATGCTCTGGTGTGCTACAGTGGGCCCCGAAGACTTGTTTTGTCAATGCCAGGTCTTCGTCTCCTCCTTCCAAACTTTTCCTGTTTCTGAACTTTGAACCAGAGTTCGTTGATATTCAATGTATTGATAACATTTTCAGGGTTGTTAATATTAATTTTCTTCGAAAATATGAAGGTTGGATACTTAAAGTTTAGTAGGTTTTTACAATTATAGAACAAAGTGAATTGTCAATAAATGATTTCATCAGCAAACCTGATACTGGTGCATATCAGAAAACTCTCTCCAATGCTGAAATCCGAGTTTTTAAAGTAAGGGTTGCTGTAAAATAAGAGGTAAGACCATTGAAACTTGGCGCTGTTTGTACCAATCATTCAGCGTGTACAGCCTAAAGAACGGCTCAAGCACTCATTATAATAAGTGTATAGAAGAGACTTTTTGTCATGTGTCTAAAAATCTAGAGGTTGCATATTTGAGGATGTAGAGTGAAGTATTGAAATTTTTAAAAGAGAAGAAACAAAAATGGAGACAAGGTAGGAAATTAAGATCTCAATTCCACCCCTATGCTGTTGAATATGTTGATTATCAAAATAAGTTAATTATGTTTTAATGGAATTTGATAGCGGCACCAAAGGCACAAATTGGCCTTCTAGTTTTGGCGAACCCCATTCTTGGCCTTGTCCATTGAGCATTGAAATAGCTTTCAAAAGTTTTAATCTTGACCATTACTATAAAGGTCTTGGAGCTTATTTCAAAAATTGTAATAATGAAAAGTAACAATTTTAACCAACCTTGGTGTAAAATTTTCAAGAATCAAGTCCAAATTCCAAACTCTTAACAATGAACTTTCATAGCCTCTTGATTTGAATGGTCATAGTGTGAAGTCTCCAAAGGTGAGGCCCAAAATTCAAACCTTCTAATTAAATAGCTAATATCTTGTCATTTTTTTATTTTTTTATGAACAAAATATGACACCCTCTTGATCATAGTTTGAGTCTTCGTATTTCCTTATTTCAAGAGGCCATTATTTTGGTTAAAAAATGATGCCATGTAGAAAGTTTGGAGAGAACAAATCTAAAACTTTGATGTTAAGGTAGTCCGTTCTAAAACCATTTGGTCATTTTGAACTATCCATGTAGACTCTATTGAAATGGAACTAAGGTGGTTCTTAAATTGTCCTCTTACAATCATTGAGTGCATGAAAGAAAAATTGTTTTTAATTGCAAAAGCCATTCATTCTCCTCACTTTCCCAAATCTCTTCACAACTTACAAGTGAACAATTTTTGGAAGGTCTAGGGTCATAAGTAGAGACCTATGACACATGCACTTTGAAAATTCATAAGTAATTCAAAATGCTTCAAAAAATATGAAACAACTTGTGTTACACTCAACATCTCTTTCTCTTTATCTGAAAAATGTACAAAAAGTCCTCCCATGCACAAAAAACCATGAAAAAGGGGAATGAGCCCTTAGATGGTCGGTTCTAGAACCGACTGCCTTAATCCCTGAGCGCCCTAGGACTTCAAAATGGGGCGCTCAATTTTGAAAAATGTCCACGTTTGACTCTTATCCTCTTTTTAATGGTAGAGTCAAAGGACTTGTACTTTTTCATGTACCTTTAGACATGTGTCTACTACCACTCAAAAAAAATTCAAGCTATTTGACTCTACTTAGGTAGTACTTTTATTGGACTAAGTACACAAGGGTATGGATTTGAGTGAATATGGCCTGGGCGCTCAGGGGTTAAGTGTGAAAGGTTGAGAAGCTAAAGTCTTGATTTTTTGCAATCTAATTGATTGAAATTAACGGCCTTTGAACCCGCTTTGTATAAGGTAGGAGGTTCTAATTTGGACTAGGGCTCTAATTTGGTTCAGCTCTAGGAAGGGCTGAAATTTTACTTCCAATATCTATTACTACCATTGATGAGTTAAGTGGGCTTAGCAAGTTAACCTAATGTGCTAAGCACACTTAACTCATCAATGATAATAATAGATATTGGAAGTAAAACATTAGCCCTTCGTAGAACTGAACCGAATTAGAGCCCTGGTCCAAATTAGAGCCTCCTCCCTTATAATGTGCAGCGGCCCTCAAACCCGCAATTCACGGAAACTAATTTGACAGCTTGCTTATTATATGACAAAAGGCTCCATACACGTGGCAATTCATCGTGTACTACATCAGCATCCTCCATCAAGGCGGGACATGACAAATTTCTGATCACAAACATCCTTCCTAGTCCGTGTGAACGCGAACCTGATTTTTCTCACAGACGAACGATTAACACTGGACGACCACACACGTCGAACGAAACCTTTCAATTTCGTCCGTCCGCAAGCAGATACTTCAGTTTCGTCCGTCCACAAGGCAGATACTTTCAACGTCAACGACCCGTCCTCGACTCCTCGCCCTTTGGCTTGTCTCCGACAGCGGCTTCGGAAAGCCTCGTCCGTCGCCCTGGACGTTTCTATCGTCTTCGGAGGACCTCTGCCGCTCTGCTGCTGCTCCCCTGCTCTCACAGCACAGTCCATTGGAACTCCGTAATTTGCACTCATGCACTTGGTTATGGATCCGTCTTTGGCCGGTGCCGGGGACCGACATGCGTAGTCCTCACAATTCTCGAGGTGATTCTCTCTTTTTTGCTCTCCCGTGCAAGTTTCACTTTTGGCTTTGCAATGATTAACTTAGTCTGGCGGAGTTCATGTTTTTGTCGGTTTTGGAAATCGGTGCTGTAAAAACGAGGTTCTTGGATCGCCGTTGCCGATGGAATTCGGCGATTGATCGTCGGGATTGCTTTGACTCGGGAACACAAGTTAATGGCGAGATTTGGCCATTTTTCAGTGTAGGAGAGGAAGTGTTAGGGTTTTGTTGCAGTTTCTGGAGGTGGATATGGTACATTGAGGTTTCTGGAGAATGCTTTCGATGCTGAGTGGTTTTCATGGACTTTTCTGGAGTGATTTGAATTATTCCATTTTTATGTCGCCAGAACTGGCTGGTTGTTGTTTGTGTATTGGTGATCGGGGTGACATCGGTACGGGTAGCGTGTCGAGGAGTTATTACCGCAGTGTTGCGTTTCTGATTGAGCTGCTGGAGTTCTCACTGTAAGGTTTGTAGTGCTGTTTGTTCGACATAGGTCATTTACTGGAGGCTGTTGCTGTAATGTTTGTCCATTTATAAGTTTTTGTATGTGCTAACTGAAATGTGAACGCTGCTCCTGTTCACTAGCTAATCGAGCTTGAGATAACAACAAAGGCGTAGTAATCGCACACCGAAATCTCTTTCTTTTTTCTGTCACCTTCAATTGTCCAAAGTTAGGGCAAAGTTTTCTACCATTTCGGGGATAGTCTAGAGGTTTTCATGGACTTTTGTATATATCTCTTCGTTATGCTTTTGAGAATGTTAGCTATCAAGCATGAGAACAAGTGTAATGCTCATTTGCAAGTATAGCCCTGCGTTTGCTTCACTTTTAGCACTTGCGGCAGCTGAATCAATGCTCATCTAATCTGAGGACAGGATCGTGCAGGGAACGAAGTAGGATCGTAAATGGGAGCATCAATTCCAGGAAGCTAGCAGGTGAAATCTCGATTTCAACTTGATAAACCTTTCAGATTTTTGTACTAACTAAAACCATTCTAAATTATTGAATCCGCCAATCGAACATTAATATGATGTGTGATGTATCAAGGCTTTGCAAAGTTTCGTTGGCTCTTTCTTGGAGGTCCTTGTTGAAGCCTCGGTAGCAGCCTCACGAAAACCATTTTGCCCAAAGTCTCAATAGGAGGTTGAAGTTTATTCTTTTCTTTGTTGATTAGCAAATAGAGTTACTTTTGTTCTCGCCAGGAGTTTCTCCGTTACACCTGGTGCGGTATCTGCTCCGTAGCGCATCTGGTTAAATGCACGTTGCTTGCTTGCCTCCCGAGGAATGGAAAGAGGTCGACCTCTGAAGAAAGGTTCGGTTGTCTGGAAAACACGAATAATGCAGAAATCTAGCTGAAGCTGCAGGCTTCCTTTTTCTGTTTGCGCAGCTCTTTCTCTCTCTCTCTCGTGCCCATCGCTCGGTGGTGTGATCGGCAATTGAAGCTCGAGACGATTTTTTTGGATTTTTGTAGGCCAGAGTTATGTGCGTGAGCGACGCGGTATATTTCTTTGATGTTTCTAGAGACAGGGCCATATATAGTTCTAGGTGCCAGGTTACTGGTCCACGATCGTTTATATTGCTTAGTGAACCAGAAGCATTAATTATTTTCTGCGACGCTGATGGAGCCTTTCTTTGTGGTCGTAGTCGGCTATTTTAGTGGAGTAGAACTTTCTACTCTCGCTCTTTCAGGAGTTTTGTGTTCGTTGGGTATATCGATTCGTGCACCTTTCAAGTATTGAAGATTCCTATATATCCATCTTCATCAAGTTCGTACCCCGCTTCACGATCTCAAGCCACCATGAGAGGGCCAGCTATGAGTGTTGAAATGAGCTCAGTGTTTGCCTTCGCTTTTCTCGTTTGTGTTTTCCTCCTGTTCTAACGTAGTTAGTGTTCTGCGCGCAAGGTCGCTCAGTTGCCAGTGATAATTTATGATAGTTTACCTCGTGCTTGAACTGGCAATTGTTGAGTGTAGGACTAAAAGCATGGAGAGCAGTAGTACTTTCGACCGTGCCGTGTGGGTTGCACTGGCTGTAGCAGCAGGTGTGGCAGCCGGAACAGCAGCAGCAGTGACAGCTAGTGCGTTTCCATATGCATTTGGTGCGGCTTTCACTGCTTTAAAGTCCAAGAGAAAGAAGGAACAACGGGAGCATCGCCATCGCTATAAGTCTGATAAAACCAAGAGGTGTTCTAGCAAACCGAAGGAAGATCAGGCTTACAGGGATGCTGTTCGACGGTGCTTATTGGAGTGGAAGGACATCGATGTTTCTCTTGATGATTTCCCCTACTTCTTAAAGTAAACTCTCTCACCTTTTCCCGTAATCGATGGCCACTATCCACGACAACTTGGAATTTGTGCAGGTGTTGGTTCCTGTGACTTCTGCTCTCTATAGAATTGTTTACAGTGGCAGGACCAACTGCAGTTATTAGCTGTAGTAGCGTGACTCCACTCTGGTTGCCCATACTTGTTGATGCTGAGATAACTGCACTGGCTGGATGGTTGTAGTGAGAATACAAAGTCGGCATTGCTGGACTCCATGTTTGTCTTTCTCAAGAGGCCTGAATTCTCCAAACATACAAATGAGCTGGCGAGCGTGAGCCCTCGAATCTTGTTAACTGGCCCCCTCGGTGAGTTGCCTCCATTGATGCTGAAACTTCGCTTGATAGAAAAGCCACGAATATTTATTTGAGCATTATGGCACATGATACATTTTCTCAGTTACTTGTGGGGCAGTCAATAATCTTTGTTCGTTAAAATGACGAATTTATGGCTCTTCCGCTTTATTAGATCATCTTTATTATTGCGTAAGCAGATCAGTTGTGGGTTTCAGGTTTCTTTTCTGTTGTTTATGACCAGTTGGGAAAATTTATTCGTTTATACAATTTCTGAACGATTGCAGGGTCAGAAATTTATCAAGAGAAGTTGGTGAAGGGATTGGCCCAACAATTGCAAGTCAACCTACTTGTATTTGACAGCACACGTGTCTTTTTGGAGGTGCAGTCCTTTTCCTCTGTTTCCTTTACAAGCATACCACTTCGCAGTATTCACTCCTCCATCAGAATATAAGGAATCGTTAGGTAGCAGATCACTATAATAGAGGGACTTCGAACTTTTGTGGCGCATTGTTTTTGTAAATTTGGTTTTTTCAGAGGAGTCAAGCGGCTTTTCAATACAAAGAGTAGAAAGGATATATATTTCTGTACTTCTCTTATATCTTTGGATACGGCAAACAACTTTTAACCATTGTTCTGATGCTGTAACTGTGGTCTGTAACCTTTGGCTTTGTTAAGAAGTTCTATGCATTGGACATTTTGATCGATTTTTTGGGGGTCATTAAATTGAATGATTGGAGCTGTAAAATTGTAGTCATTCCCTTCTATTTGGGACTCCAGATTAATACAGGTTTTAGTGCTTGTAGGCAGTTGAAGCAATCCCTGCTGCTATGGAGAGGGTCGTTGAAGATCCTTCAGCTGCAAACGAGCACTCTTTAGATGCGCCTGCGATCCCGCTTATGAATGGTGCAAATAGTGACCTCAAAGAACCGGTAGGTATTGCTTTGGTATGTTGGAGCTGTTTTATTCTCTCTTTTGTTTCTGAAATATCGAACATCGTTTTCTTGCTTTCCAAAAAAACTATTCTTGTACATGCTCTTTGCAACTCCGATGTTGTGGAAGAGCCCTTTTGCATATACTCGTCAAGGTTTTGATTTGTATAGATTATCCAAACCTCACTGTTTGGAGAAGCTTCTATATCGACACCTTTTAAGTACTACAGAGTACAATAGTTACTAATTTTGCTTCGTAGTATATTTGCGCATTGTTGTATTTCGGCGATCTCTGAATGCTTCTCTCCATGCTATTTTGGATTGAATTTTTTATTCAAATCCGAGCATCAAGTGCCGGAGTATGAGCTATTCATGGCTATAAAGTAGTTTTATTGTTTAATTCTGTGAACAGAGTGATGTACCTATCCGACCTGCAATTCAAAAAGCGAAGCCTTCAGAAGTCACCAGGACCATGAGGACAACATCTTCTAATGGTCGTAGTAAAGATCTAGGAAATGAGGATATTGGTTTAGGACCACTGGCCAATTTACGTACAAAAACCAAAGGAGATCCAAATGTGGATGCGAAGACTCTAGCGAATGCTGTTGCAGCAGCAGCTGCGGCTTCTGCTACTTCTGTCGAGTCTCGCCGAACGTTAAAGAAGGGTAAGTTTAATGTGTGTGTACCTCTGAAGACCCTCGACACTGAACTGCTGCTAGATAAACGCTTGATTTTTTCTTTTTCTTTTTTATGCTTATAGTGCCCAGTAATGTACTTGTCTTCGTGGAGTTTTATTTAGCTAGGTAGATAGTTGGTGTAGAAGTGGGTCCTCTAGTTTTTGCGCTTTAGCTTTTGATATATCATATTCGTGTTGGGCAAAAAAGGTCCGCTGTTTTGGCCATCTTCTGCTTTATCTATTACAGGGTTGGAAACGCTGAGAACTTTATTTTCAACTGATCTTAGTTTGTAATGTTGTAGTTTTTTTTGTCATACTCCTGTTCGTTTGATTTTTAATTGACGTTTTTGAAAGTGTGGACATGGCAACTTGTTGTTTGGATGCAGGTGATCGAGTGAAATATATTGGTGCCTCTAGCGCAGGTTTGACTGGAGGGCTTGCTCTACTCAGCCATGCAACCACTTCTGGGTATAGACAGCGCTCTCTTGGCTGTTGACGTTTGGGACTTTGTGATATGACGTTCTTAAAGTGAGAGGATTGGAAGTAGGTAGCGTTTTTCAATTGCTTTATGATTTTGGGGAGATTCTGAAGTGGGAGTATTCTCACAATGATTCATGTTTGATTTTGAAGCAGGGGACCCTCAATTGGAATCAAAGGTCGGGTCCTCATGGTGCTGGAAGACAATCCCAATAAAGTTGGAGTACGGTTTGACAAACCTGTGTACGGAGGCAATAATCTAATTGACCTGTGTGAAGATGGCCATGGATACTTCTGTAATGGTAGGTAAAGTGGGATTAATGTTCTAGTTTCGTTGTTTGAGCAAAAGTCATGTCATGTTGAGAATTGAGAAGGAGATACACACGCATGAAGAATATTGCTGTTCCTCATAATGCAGTGAATTTTAGTTTTGTTTGATTGTTTTGCTGAGATTTCATCTGACCTTTGACGTGTATCTAGAGGTGACGATGTACTATTAAAGGAGCAGCATGTTAATGCTGTCCTTAGGAATGTTATTGGTGCCTGCTTGACAATCGCCGAAACATCTCTCGTGCAGTGACGGAGCTTAGGCTGGAGCCTCCTGGAGAAGATGTCGACAAGCTTGTATTGGAGTCACTTTTTGAGGTATATTTTCTTGGAGGAAGTAATGACCACCGGAGTGTAACTTCTTTCAGTTCCTTTCCGTCTCTCCATTCCGATGGTAAACCAATAGTTCTGACGAGTGTGCACCTGCTCACAGGTGTTCATTTTGTAGACTGTAAATTATGTTACATGGATTCCCGTTGTTTCGTAATTTTTAGTTTTAAAGGTTAGTCTAGATATTGGTGTTAAAAAAGAAACCCTTCTTCATTCAAGTTAAGCTATCATGTCCTTGTTTTTAATGTATAAGTATGCTTGGTGTGCCTGTTTGTTTTATATGACTCAGGGTTGGCAATGTTGTACTGTAAAATTTTGAATGAACAAAGCGGGTATCCAGTGGTGGTCAGATTCGATGGGACGATATTCTTTTGCTTGATTGCCGCTAGGATTGTTCTGACGGAGTTTTGAGTGTATATTATTCGAGTTGAAGTGCTGCTTACCTGCAAGAACTTGTTGGGAAATCAAAACTGATACAGGTTCTGAAGACGGAAGTGCAAAAGGAACCTCTGATACTGTTCATACGAAATGTAGAGAAATCCATCTTGGGAAACTTTGAACGCTACATTAAGCTTGAGACTTTGAAAGATGTAAGGTTGGTTGTCATTGGGTCACACACAAGTGACCAGCAGAAGGAAAAGGTGTGTAATGAAAATTTCCCCTTTTCTAAAATAGTTTCAACGTCAATTAATCTTGATAATGGATGGGTTCATGGTATAGCAAGTTGGTCTCATTATCTGATAACCAGATTTTTTAAAATTGTTCCAGGTTATCATTATTTCCGGTGGTAGTTCGCTCTTGGCAGTCTTAGGACTTCGGCTTATTGATGCGCGTTTGGTATTCTAAGTTGGTAGAGAACCTATTAAATGGTTGCTTTTATGAGGTTTTGCAGGGCACTGCTGGTTCTTCAAGCTCTTCAAAAGCTGGAAATAATGTCACTGCACTTTTGGATCTCTCATTTTTGGTAAGTGATGTGAACACTGCCTCCACAGCATTTATACCAGGAAAGGCTGTTGGATTTTTGCATTTATGGTGTTAATGACCGTTTGTTTATAGTCAAATGTTTATGTGTGAAGTAAATCTTGTCAGTTTTGCACGGTTGTATTGAGTTATCTCTTTCAATATATTTTGATTTATTTGTTTATTGCAGTCCTTGTAGTGCTTTTTGGATATAGGCGTCTTTGTCTGACTATGTGTTTTCATATCAATCTGTATGTGTCTCCCAGGATCATTTGGCATCCCGTATGGAAGACTATAAAGGGGACGGTCAAAAGGCTTCAAAGATGCTTGTCAAGTTATTTCCCACCAAGATTCACCTGCAGCAACCTCAAGTAATATGACCTTCAGCATTTTTTATTGTACATTTCACATGCTTTCGTAGTTGTAGGTTTGTGAGGAAGAGATACCGTTTATCTTATTCGTTGTGGTTATGTCCGATAGCAAGATCTATTGTGATTGAGGTGAATTGTGAAATATCTCAAGCCATAAGATTGGTGTATCTACTCTCTAGACTCTCGTTCATTCCAATATTGCATGTGGCATGTGATGAATTTGGGGTTGATCTGAAACTGCAGCTAGTTTACTACTTGCATTACCAAGATTGTGAGAATTTTTTTTGAGATCAAGTGTTGAATTTATGCTGCTTGTTGTGTTATGTGCAGGAGGAAACGCAGTTGGCAGATTGGAATAGGCAATTAGAACAGGACACCGAGAAGCTTAAAGCTGAGGCGAACAGACAGCAACTTCGCATGGTCTAACCACTACTCACGGCTTGATGATTTCGTGGCCGGTCCTCGTCTTTACATTTTTTAGGACATAGCCAAAACGGCTGATTGTTGACGCATCTTGCACTTGTGTGTCTGTAATCATATGTGTTTTAGTTTTGCTGCAGTGTCGAAGGTACATTGCAGATGTATGATTAGCCTATTTCAACACAAATCAGGCTTAAGTTTTTAACAGTCGTGAAGCTGTGGAAGTAGTATTTCTTGTTCCTGCTAGTTTACTGCCCTGTGTTGAAGATGTTCCTGGTGCTACATAGGGTTACATGATGTCGGAGGTGTCCTATTCTTATGCAGAAGATGGTGATGTTATGAGCAAAGAATTTGATCTAACTGGTACCACTTATCATGGAACAGATTATGGGAGCTTCAAATGTAGACTGTGACGATCTTGAAAACGTTGATATCAGAACTTATCTTCTCACGAAAGAAAGTACGTCAGTCCTGGTCACCTTAGAGGGTTTTTGCTTGTTGAGAAGTCTTTATTTTGCCTTAATTTTTATTTAATTGTTGAGCTGCTTTGAATTTTTTTTCTTATCGTGTCCTATCTGCAAGGCTTTTCTTATGCGTCTCATTTTCGTCTTTTTGGTTCGTAGATTTTCAGAATTTCTGCAATTTCACGTATTCATCTTTACTAAATTGTGCTGAGATGCAGTGTCAGAGAAGGTTATTGGTTGGGGTATCAGCCACCATCTGCAGTTGCAGGGCGAGCCTGTTCTCCGGAAGAACAAACTTGTTATTGGTGCAGAGAGGTGTGTTTTGGTGATATGTTTACAGTAATTGCTCTTCGTGACCTTGTGCTATGGCGTTAAAGTGAACAACAAGCTAAACAAAAGCATTATAACACAAACTCAAATGCTCGGGACTTGTCGCGTGACATGTTACACTTATTCGGTCCATCATGCTGTTCGTATTGGATTGTCGCAGTTTGCAACACAGTTTGGCCGAATTGCAGTCTGTACAGCGAAATTCTTCTTCTAAGAAGAAAAGTTTAAAGGTCCGTCACCCTCTTGTCAATCTCAGTAACTGTGACCGCAGGCTGTGAGGGGTTGTTAGTACCTGACTTTTCCATGATGTTTATTACTCTGCCTGTGCTTCAGCCCTGTCCTTGTTCAATAGTTTTTGGTTTCCGTATGGATTCCGTTCTTAATGGTCTTACTTGGTTGACTAGTATTCATGTTCATACGGCCTTCGATGAGGCAATCTGTTTTTTTGAAGCTTTAGATGTAAAGATGTTGGGTTGACATTATGGCGTGACTCAGGATGTTGTTGCCGATAACGAGTTTGAGAAGATGCTTTTGCCGGAGGTCATTCCTCCAGATGAGCTTGGGGTAACCTTTGACCATATTGGTGCCCTGGACAATGTGAAAGAGACTTTACGTGAATTGGTAATGCTTCCGTTGCAGCGCCCGGAACTTTTTGTCAAGGGTCAGCTGACTAAGGTGAGGCGTCTTGTTCTCTATGCAACCAACCTTATCATTGCAGTAGAATACGAAATCCGTTCTTTTGATCAGATTATCCTGTGTATTGAACTATTTGAGGATTTAGTATTTTACTTCATTATTTCTTAATGTATCCTTCTATGCTATAAGCTTGAATCTTCTACTTACGTTATTTTCTACTTTCAGAAGAATTTTTTTACTCTCACCCATTGTGATCACCATTATCTTAAAGAGAATATATTTACCGTAGAGTTGAAGATGTTATGCACAAAACTTCGCGGGTTTTTTTTGTTTAAGTCTGTAACCCTATCCCTTTCTATCTACGCAGCCATGCAGGGGCCTGCTACTATTTGGACCACCAGGAACAGGCAAAACGATGTTAGCTAAGGCTGTGGCAACTGAGGCTGGGGCCAATTTTATAAACATCTCCATGTCCACTATTGCTTCTAAGGTGGTTACTAATCCTTTTACAGATTCGAGAGTTAATAGACTTATTGGTATGCCTTAAGCCATGTAGGTTCACGGTGTACTAGATCTTTGTTCTAGATTGTACTTCTTTATGAGTATTTTGTTTTTTATTGCTGTCAATGCTGTGTTTATTCCTGTATATTACTGACATAAATCCGTATATTTGCAGTGGTTTGGTGAAGCTGAGAAGTATGTGAAAGCAGTCTTCACCTTGGCGAGCAAGATCTCACCAAGTGTAATATTTATTGATGAGGTACGGTTATATTGAAACAAGGAACGAAGAATGCATCCAGCTTTCATATATTTAGCTCTTTGAATGGAGTTGAAATGGTGGCAACAAATTAAGTATTACTTCGCTGAGACAATTATTGTTCTGCTAGAGGTCTCTGCTGGAGGTATAGCGGTGGTCACCAGGAAAAATAAATGAGTAGATTTCTAGCATTTGGATATCATTTTTATCACATGCAGTTAGGGTACCTAATATCAACAACTTCACTCCGACAGGTGGACAGCATGCTTGGGCGTCGTGGAAAAGACACAGAGCACTCAGCCATGCGAAAGTTGAAGAATGAGTTTATGGCTAGTTGGGATGGGTTGCGCACTAGAGAGAGGGAGCGTGTACTGGTCCTGGCAGCGACCAATCGACCATTTGATCTTGATGAAGCTGTAATCCGAAGGTTTCCTCGCAGGTACTTGTATACTCATTCTATTCTCATGATCCTTTTTTAGCTATAGAGTAGCGTATAAGTTGCCATTTATGTGCATCTCTATTATTACCAAGTTGGGCTGGTTTTAACCAACCTAAATCAAATTCTGCCGTGTTTGTTAGGTACGGTTATTTTGTTTTGTCCATTTAACAAATGACAATGGTGTGACCATGTTTGCGTTGCACCCGCAACTTTTAATTTTGGGTTCACTAATTATTTTTACTCTTTATGAATTGAAAATATTTCCGTGTCAGCACGGTCTTAGGCTATCTTAGCACTTCAGTTTTGTCTTCCTCACATACAGACATATCAGTTCCTTCCTATCATTCCTCTTATGTGCTACATGTCCAAATCTTCTGGGATAACATCATTATGCTCTCATGAACAGGTTGATGATAGACCTTCCAGATGCAGACAACCGTGCCAAAATCATGAAAGTTATCTTGGCAGAGGAGGATTTAGCCCCAGATTTTCATACCGAGGAGCTGGCTGCTTCTACCGACGGTTACTCGGGCAGTGACTTGAAGGTATCGTATACATTCACAAGACCATTTAGTTGCTTTGTTCGCTGGAGACGTTTGAATGCTCATGCTCATGCTATGTGTAGAAGCTTCAATTGTAGATGCTGTCAAGCATGGGCACATATATATATATATATATATATATATATAGTGATCTGTATTTATAATCTTTTTTGGATGACAATCGCTGGGGAAGATATCTTCTTCAAATTGCATCATGTGCTGAAACTGTCTTGTTTTCACAGAACTTATGCACAACGGCTGCATACAGGCGAATAAGGGAACTTCTTGATCAGGAAAAGAAGGTAAACACTTGATAGAACTACCAGTTTATTACTTTTTTCGGTTGTGCAATCCTGGTATTTAGGGCTCCAAGCGCCGTTAATGATTACATTACACAACATTACCTAGTCCATGACGTCACTCCTGTTGTATCATATCTGATTGGCTTTTCATCCCGTTGGGTGACCTTGTTAACCAGGATAAAGAAAGAGCAACAGCGGAGGGCGTAGATCCACCTCAAGCTGAAGCAGGAGTCACGCCATATATCCGTCCTTTGACCATGGCTGACATGCGCCAGGCTATGGAGAAGGTACTCTACATTTACGGCACTCAACGCCAGCATTCCTATCTCTTTGTTTTGTTTGTTTTAATGCGTTTCTCAGAAAGAATGGCCAACCTCAAACAATCTGTTTTTGAGTGTTACCAGGTTGAGGAGCTTTGATGATTTGCTGTTTCTCCATACAAGGAATGGCAGTCTCTAGATGGGCTCTTTGAAGTTCGCTCTTATTGATTTTGTATCTCCTGGCTTTTCAGGTACGATCTAGCGTAGCTTCAGATGCTGGGAGCATGATGGAGCTTCAGCAATGGAATGAGCAATATGGAGAGGGTGGCACACGCAAAAAGACCACTTTGAGTTATTTCATGTAATATTTTTGTCAGGCACTTGCAATCCTACCGTTTTCATGCAGGCGCAAAACCTCTTTTCGGTGCTGCCCGACCATCACCTAACCAGCTTCAAACGCACCAGACAGAATCCTAACAAGCTGATCAAGAGGTTGCATGAGCTGGATTTTTTGTACCAGGTAGTGTTTGTGCGAGGTAGGTAGCAAATACTAGATCATCGACATTTTGGCATACGTGTTCCTGGCTTTTTCTTGCACGGAGAATCCTTGAGATTTTCCTGTCTCGCATTGGCAATGACATTGTCTGATTTTGAGGATTGGGTGTGAAGTGCAGCCTGTTTTTGAGCTGTTCTTTATACGTGTCCCAGACAGCTATCCTTATTGAAGATATGTGTTAGCCTTTTCTGATCAAACGTAGTTGGAACTCTGCAGCTTTTCTTATCCTTTATTTTCTTTTTTGAAGTACTTTTCACTGAATATTTCTGTAATCAGCATCGGAGACACCTTCACTGATTCTGAAAATTAACATTTTGATCTATCCCACTGACGTGGCATGCCTCCTACGCTCAACTGAGTTTGTCTAATCAACTCAAATATGATTTCAGGGTGGTCTTCACCCTGCCTTTGAACTCTTTCACTCACTTAATAGGAGTTTTGTTTATAAGGTAGATACACCCATTCCCGATCGGTCCCCAATTCCGTACGTTTCACCCACACACTGTTGAACCCATAGTGGAGCAATGAACTCTAAGGTAGCACCATCCTTACCCGACCATTTAACAAACTTGACCCCTATGTATACAAGGTTTTCATTTTGAAATGAAAACCCTAGGTACATGTGGTTGGGTTTGTACGCGGTTGGGAATGGGTGGTGCTACCTTACTTGCACAAGTAAATGTTGTCACATGTTAGTTGTTAAGTTGGTTTGGGAGGGTTGGGATTGGGACCGTCAAATGTTGTTATAAGAACACATCCAAGGGTTAGTCTGGAGTTGCTTTTAGGGCCCCTGTGAGCTGTAATTTTGCCCTTTAATATAAAATATTATATATTACTTTTTTCTACAAAAATAATGTTCCATGATAGCTTTTTGAAAGGCTATTCCTACGGATTTTTTTCCTAAATTTTCCAAGACCTTGTGGTACCCCAAACCCTTAAACGCTTGGGTATGGGTGTATCTACCTTAAAACCAAAAGTATCAAATTGTCCAACTACTTATCTGGAACCTACTTCAGCCATGACATAGATTGGTACTAATTCATTGCAACTACATACTTGGAAGGTTGGAACCTACTTCTTGAGCCCTGGATTGGTGATTCCTGAGATGCACTTTCAGCACCATTGGCTTTCTTAACCCATGTAGTATTCACGAAGTCAATAAGAACTAGGCCCTCATCTATTTGCTCCAAGTAGGAACAATGGGTTGAATCACCTAACTCAAGCGCAAAATCAAAACGTTTGAATCAATGTTCGTTGGCGCAACAGAGAAAAAAGGTCCTTCTTGCCAAGGTCACACATAAATGATTGCAGTTCACAAAGTCTTCTTGCCCAACATTGCCATTGCATGAAGATCTCACCAAAGCTTTGTAAACAACTAGTGATGTGGAAGGAGTCTAAAGGGGCAACAAACAAGATTGCCCTGACGGCCACTTATGCTCAAGTGAAGGTGATGGGTAAGTTAGAACAAAATGGTGAGAATGACCCATACCCATAAACGCAAGCACGTAAGGAAAAAATGGACAAAATTGGATAGAATCATAGACATGTGAACGTTCATCCATAAACTAAACTAACAATCCCCATCCTTGTGGATAAAGTGAAATCAATTGGAAGGATGCACACCAAAGAGGGCTTGTTATATCTAATCTAATCTATCCTTATAAAAAAATACCCACTTTTTATAGTGTATTTTGTGTGTGTGTACGTTTTTATGTGTGTCCGGTTTGATAATTAGTGATTGGCCAAGGGCCAAGGGGCAAAGTGAAAGGACAATGACATGGGTGTTGGGTGTGAAAGGACATCTTTTAGTGAAACCCATTGAATCTTTTTCCAACTTTGATTTGAAATTCAACAACAAAGGGGTGGGGAGGGAGAGATGAAGAGGCATATTGGTTTGAATTTAAGGAATGGATTGAACCATTAGCAAAATTTTGAACCCCGTACAAGGCCCCTAAAAACCCCATTCAAGGGGTCTCCTTAATTGTTTTGATTTGTACATTGGGATAACAAAAATTCCTTACATCCTACTATGCCCTTGAGTACAATCATGGCTCACATTAGCATGTCCAATTTTCATTTGGTGTCACAATTACATGTACATATTACCATGGTCATGTGTCTCTATATTAAAATCTTCAACCTAGTACTTGTGAGGGTAACATTTAGTTATGATTGCATATAATAGTAAGAGAATAATTAAGAAATGGTGACATAGTACCAGATTGCCATTTTCTATTCATAGTTTTTGTGATGTACAATAGGAAAGTCATACTTGAGGTAGAGACACTTCACACAAGTTCTCACATGCTTCTAATGTACCCTGCCTAAGCTCAATAAATGTTAAGAGTGTCAATTTTTAAGGGCCTTGTGGAGGGTTCAAAT
The DNA here is from genome assembly GCA_963920765.1 of Ulota crispa. Lineage (NCBI taxonomy): Eukaryota > Viridiplantae > Streptophyta > Bryopsida > Orthotrichales > Orthotrichaceae > Ulota > Ulota crispa. The sequence continues at coordinate 9,843,063 of OY987242.1, read as the reverse complement.
TTTTGCTAATGCCACATTAGAGATTTTATTAATTTTGGAATTGAAATTCAATATTCTTGAGAGGCTAGGGAGTATTTTTCTATTTTGATTTTATTTGTTTAAATTTAAAAGGTTTCTCATTGGATATTTTTAATTTATTTTAAAAAAACTGAACTACTTTGTGCTCTTTTTATGAATGACATATCTTTCTTTTTACTAACTTAAATTCAAATGATCATGCTAAATGGGTTGCCAATTCATCTATCTATGCTAAATGGAAACATCACGTTTACCTCTACTATGCTAAATGGAAACATCACGTTTACCTCTACTATGCTAAATGGGGCTACCCCTTCTTTAATAAATTTTCCTCTTTTTTGTTTTTCAAAATCCCAACTTGAATCCCACACCACCATGATAGACGAGTCTTGAGATCATTTTGTGGTAGCAAAATGGGATCAAGACTCGTCTAACTTATATAATAGAATCCCATACTGGATGAAAAGTAAAATATAGTAGAGTACTACTTTAACCCTTAAACGTCGAGGTGGACGTTTTGCGTCCGCCTGGAATACATGGGGGCTATGTATCCATGGTCACCAGCCCTAGCGTTTAAGGGTTAACTAAATTTATAAATGAAATAAAGTAAAATTTGAGGGGCATGGGGATAGGGGCACAGGGATAGGAGGCATATAGATAGGTGGGCACAAGGATAAGATTGCTATTGCACAATTTGTTTAGGGAACTATTAAAGCCACACCCAAAATTGCTAATGCCACACCCCAAGGTGTGCTTTGAGCATGATCTATGAGAATTCTATGATGATTTTTTAAATTTGGATGGAACGATTTGTTTCACCTTTATCATTCTAACGCTATATTCAAAAAATTGGAGGTGCTTGAATTCAAAACTAAAAGTGTAGGGCTTTTAAAATATTTAAAGCAGAAATTCATAAAAATAATAGCAATGGTGCAATAAAAGTTCAACAAAAACTTGTAATTGTTTCTCTTTCTTTCAAGAAGGTGGTAATGCCTTGATTGCACAAATGATAGACCACTTGAATATTAAAAATAGCATTAAATTTGCAAAAGGCAGGCTTACAAGGGTGTGGCGTTAGCAATTTTGGGTGTGGCTTTAGCAATTCCCTTTGTTTATAGCAAGGATATTTTTGTTGCCTCCACTAGTACAATAGATACCTAAACTAGTTTATATATAAATGACTGCTTTGGGTAAATTTGATCCCATAACATTAGGAATCAATTCTACAATATTCTCAACACCAATTAGCTGTCAATAAGTCAATTTTTTCAAAAGCTGAAAAAAAATAACAAGATAACCCTTGAGCCTCTTGGTTTTGAAAAATTTCCTTGTTTGACCGTTATAATCTTTTCAATGGTACGGTGAAAGGTCATGTCCTTTTCCTTGGAGCTCTGGGCTTATGTCCACTACCAATTGGTACAATCAATTATTGTGAATCTCTTTTAGGTGATAGTTTGATTGGAATGAGTTCCAAAGGGTTTGAATTTGAGTGAACTTGTGTTGGGCGCTCAGGGGTTAACTATAAACCTATAGTGGATTTCTACTAAATGAGTACTAAATGAAAATTAGGATTTTGACATGATTTTGGTGTTACAAGAACATCTACACCAAATAGTGTAATTAGGTTGCCTCAACAATTAGGTTGCCTTACTTTGGAAAATTACCTCATGACCCACCACTTGCCCACTTGGAAGTGCATGTAACTTTTCATATATTAAAATTTCACTTGGTTTACAACTTGGATGTTGTTAGTGTGTGTTTCTATAGCTTTGTAATAGTTGTCAAATCTTTTAAAATTATTTATCACAATAATTATTGATAACAGTAACAGTAAGTATTTAAACAGTGTGGAATGTCAAGAAATTAGTATGGGGCAACTTAAATGCACTATTTGGTGTAGATGATATCATACAGTCACCATCACAATATAGTGAGATCTTTATGAATCATAGAAGAGTATGTCTTTATGTTTATTGACAATTCTTTCAACAAGCTAATAATATTATTGAAGATTCTCAACATGAGGTCTTTCATCGTCAGCATGATTTCCATCAAATATTAGGAGACTACTACCCAATTGTAATCTAAATCAACTACATGCAAAAGACATTCAAAATGTTGATGTCAGAAATCTTCTTCAAGAAGAAGATCTAGAGCATTTAAGCACAACTCCAATGGACCTTGAGATTTAACGATTTAGGAGGTGAAGGGATTAAGAAGGAAGATGGTTAATATTAAAATAAAACAAAACTACATAGAGACAAAAGTCACGTACTCTATGTTTTCTTAACAATATTCCTCTATCCGAAGAAGTTGTGGTTTCGTTCCAAATCACAACTTCTTTTGGGTCAGAGTGATGATGTTCATAAGGCTTGTCCAAAGATCTTTGTGAATAAAGAATAAACGAGGAATAGTTTGACTACTCATGCTTCATGGACAAAGATAACAAGGATTATCCTTGGTGCTTCTTATCTAAATTATATGAACACAAACAGGTGCGACAGTTCTTCAATCCCAAATCTTCTTAAGGTCTAATTTACATTCACAGATTCAAAATTTCAACATAAACAGAATAAGGATTTACTCCAAAATAACCACTGACACAAAACAAAACAAAACAAAAAAATCGAGTAAGTACAAAGACTGTTATAAACCTTCCACTGTAGGCCAACTAAATCAATCACGAATCTTACAAAGTGGAACAAAATACAAAAAATGCTGCCCCTCTTTTTTTTTATAGAAAGGCATCAAATTAAAAAGGTTGCATCTCTCTTCATCTTTAACCTTCAATTATAGTTACAATTTTTGGAAACAGACTACAATTTCATATGCTTTTGCACTTTGTCAAGCAAACAGAGGTGTATAACTCTAATGCCCAAATCATCCAGTACAAGTTATGTAACTCCAATTGTTTTCGGCTTGCACACTAATCATAATCAAACATAACTAGTATGCCTTGGTTCTTCGATTTCATTTACACCCATGACAAAGATTCTAGCTCAGTAATCTAAAAATCTAAAGTACATACAAGCCTACAGAAGAATCGAACAAAACTATCAACATTCTAACCATCAGGCTGTCAAATGCCCATCAATATCGTACCAAAATCATCCTGCTTTTACTTCCACCTGCTCAGGTGTCGTCACTGCTACGTCTCCATCACCAGGCGATGCATCACAACCTGAAGAAATAAGCTCGACTTCTTCAATGTCCTCTTCATCACTGTCATCCTCATCATCCTCATCATCATCGGCTCCCATCCTGATACAATGCAAAAAACAAAGATTTAGCAGGAAATAAATAAGCAGCCGCAGAACAAAGGATTCCCCGCATCGAAGTCCCAAAGAAATGAAAAATCAAAAAATTTAAACCTAGTACTACATTGGGAGCGATTGAAGAGCAGGGTTACTGTTGAAACGCTTCGCCTATGAATATAACCTAATATAAAGAAATTATACACGCACTCGAACAGCGTGCTAAACATTCCAGCATGCCAACTGACTTAACACCCAACCCTCGAAGCTAAGATTGAAGGCCAGAAGGGACCGTTTGACGCCCAATACAAAACAAAATTCCATTTCCTTTTGAACCAAAACGACTAAACCCTAAAAAACCTCGCTGACATCATTTCATACCCTAAGCAGCGAACTTCAACCGACCGTTGTAACCTCAATACTTCGGGATAGAAAAGACATTGAAGTACACTAGAATCGCGTTTTCAGGTGCTTTTCAAATAGATATTACTTAAAACGATTGGTTCAAATTTTAGGACAATATTCCAATTTGTAGTGAACTCATTTCTGACTACCAAAGACTTTCATAAGTATTGGTCCAGTTTAAATAGGAGATTAAACAAACAGAAGCACCGCGGATAAAAAAGACGAACGGAAAACCACACCAACACGATTCTTAGAAGCATAAGAAATAATTACCATATCCGAGCTCGTTTCTCCAACACGGCTGCCTCCTCTTCCACCTTGCGCTTGCTATTAGAATTGGACTTGCGAGCCGCGACTAACCCTGACGCAACTGCTAATTCAACACTCTCCATAGCTTGGGATGTCTCAGCCCTAAACTTCTCAAGTTCCTCAAACACGCCAGTATCCTCTTCCTTCGCTTTCGTTGCCTTCTTCAGAAAGTCCTCGGCCGTTCTCTCGAGATCCCGTTCCTCAGCATCCGCTTTCCATTCCTTCAGCTTCTTCTCGGCGTTCACATGACGCAACCGACGACCACTCATATCCCGACAAGCATCGAAGTTGCTCGTCTTCTTCTGTCCCGCTTTTGTGGCAGCACCACGGAGAAGAGAACCAAACCCTCCCTTTCCTCCCGGCAAGCGCAACAACAACGTACACGAAGGGAAAAAACTTCCGTCCTCCGCGGTAAGGCAAGAATCGGGACGCACAACAGTTGTGCCCGTTACTAAGCGCAAGCAGTGCGAGGGAATGCCCGTCCGCGCACACAAAAGCGCCGCGACGCTCGCTCCGGACACGACACCATCGCTGCCGTCGAACCGCAAACAGAGCGTTCGCCCGTCTAACCCTTTCACCAGCATGTGCCGCACCAGCGGCTTCCTCATCGCCATCGTCACCTGACGCACGATTTTCCTTCAACAAACTATCGGATCACGCCCTTCCTGCTCCGATAAAATGCTGCAATCGACGTCTCCCGAATATTACACGCTCCGAACGACTATCGCGAAACCCTAATGGCGGTCTGTTCCTCAGTTGGCCCACTGAAGACGAAGACGACGACTGACAGGTGTCCAGTTTTATAACAGCACTTTCAGGAGAGCTAACGCAGAAAACCTTAAATAAGTTAAGTCACCATTCAATTGCTCCTCCTTCTAAACATGCAAGAATGGCTTTGGTCATTCCTTTTAAAGAACTTCTTAAAGTACTTTTACATTCAACCAAATAAATATTTTTCTTTTAATCAAAAAATTTATTTTTTACTTTTAACCCAAAAGAACTTTTACTTTTTACCCAAAAGGTACTTTTACCAAAGTTAACCAAAGAAGTAATTTTTCCAAAGTTAACCAAAAAGGAAAAGATGCCATCTTTTGATTGGTTGGCACGTCATCTTTTTTTTGATGTAGAAATTGAAGTTTTGGTAACAAGATACTGAATTTCGCTCTAAGCATATTATTTGCAAAGCGCTAGCAAGTTGGGGTTGGAGTCTCCAAATGGGTTTGGGTTTTTTAGGAAGTTTATATGCTTTGTTGGATTTTGTTAGCTAATTTTTTTTACAAAAACACTAAAATTTTGTTCAACAACTGTGAAAGTAATTTTTTTTTGTCAAGTTTAATGTATGGTGTGTTATTAGAAAGTTTTCAAAGATACGCTTTTGATGACATAGAGTGTGTGTTGATTTTAAAAACAAAAAAAACTCATGAAGCCTTAAGTATGTCTTTATTCTATGTAGGGTTTGACAATATGGCAAAGAGAACACAAAGAACTTGGATAAATAAGCAAACGTAAATAACAAAGGATAAAAAAAGGTCTTTGAGAATCTAAAATTCTTATTAACCCCTAAAGTCCTGAATATCTTTTTTTGGCAACATAACAATTTTGGGTAGCTCACTACCAATGGGGTTTTCATTTTTTCTTTGAAATTCTCACACATGATGTGTCCAAGGAGTAATTTTAACCCATTAATGTCCAGAGGTCCGGAAATACACGGGAAATTGACCATATTTTGGTTGATTGGGCATTAATTGATTAAGGCCCAACAATTTTCATAACTATTGACTTCATGGTTCAAAAGTTATTGCATGATATGTAGGGCAGCCAAAACTTCTTTAAAAATTACATTTTTTGAATTTTGTTTCTTGAAATTGGTTCTTTAGATTTATGTATACTTGGGAAGCTTTAAATCATTCCATTTTGATCAATGACATGAAAGTTATGAGGAGATTTTGTTTGTTGGCAATTATGGATTCTCTACTCTAAAATAAACTTTGAAGTCCATTAATTTACTCACTTTTAATAATTTAGAAAAAAAACTAAATAAAAAAGATATGGATTGTTTATCACAACATTATAACCATTAAGATTGGAAATTTTCATTTCCAGAATTAAGTTCTTGACAGTTTAGTGCTTTGAATCATTATCTACTTTTTATTTAGTATTGCTTTTCCATGTGTTTTTCAATTCCAAATGATTTGAAAATTTTCAAGTTTGTACCTAACTTGCTTTGAAGAATAAATCCAAAAAACCACAACCATTTTGGAGTTTTTTTCATACAAATATGACCTTGTGAAGTGCAGCTGCCCAAATTTTTGCAAAGACAAAAAATGGCTTTTTGTCGATTCAAACTCAAATATCTAACAATTTACATGGTAAAAACTCTTTAATTTTTTTCACATCTTTTGGTACTAGTGTAGTACAAGATCTTACGGCTACAATTGTCAAAAAAGGATTTTTTTCTAAAATTTGGTACTTGTACTAGAAATGACATTTGGAGCGGTTTGGTGAAAATTTGAGCTTAGTGCTTTATGAGTTAATAATAAACACAATTTGAGTATTTGTTATGTTTTGACAAGATGTGCTCAAAAGCTTTGCTTGTGATAAGACAAAATGTCTCAATTGAAAGGCATATGCAATTATTATAAACCACAGATCATCAATTTTGGTATATATGAATTTATTAAGGATGACATAAGCTGTTTTGTGTGTGTTTTAGTGATTACTAGCATAGTTCTAAGTAGAATTGTTAAGTTTAATTACATTTTTTTCATTTCATTTATAATCATGAAAGCAAGGAAGCTTTACATGGGAAGAACTTGTATTATATTTCTTTACAATTCCATGTATGGAATACAAAAAACTTACAATATTTCATTATGTTGATTTTCTCTTAAAATTAAAAAGCAATTCATCACATGTTTTTCATTTTAAAGTATTTTATGCAAGATATAATTCCTTGGTCAATAGGCAAGAATCTCAAAACAAATGGTAAGTTTGTAAGAATATACATTAAACTCAAAGAATAATTCTAAAATATAAATTGAACCCTACTAACAAATCACTAATGAATTCAGGAAGTGTCACTTGTACTTATTCAAACACTAAAAAAATGCCAAATGACTTATTAAACTACTACGTGATTTGTTCTCCTCCATATTGATTAATTAGAATATCAATGTATTAATAAAGACATGGTAAAAGCCTTCATCTATACTATAATAAACTAAAGAAAAACAAAATATTTATATTTATACCAAATTGATAGATGGATATTGATATTTTTTCATGTTAATAATCATTTGTACTATATTAAATTATTACATAATTGACAAGAATGTGATTAAAAGTGTACCCTTACAATGAAAACCATGTAATAGAGTATCAGACTAACTTCAAAAGGAATTTAAAAAATAAAAAAATAAAAGGATATAGTTCATGTTATTTCTAAATGGTACAAACCATAACTAAAGTACCAAAATAAGATTTAGTTTTAGAATTGATTCAAATCATGTCACCCATAGCAAAGATAAATTAACACCATTTTTCAAAGTTTAATATACATTCTTTTAATCAAAAGGTCTATGATAGATACAAAAATTATTTAAAAGGAAACTAGTAATAATTTGGTGTTGGCAACTACAAAAGATAATGGTATGGTTATTTAATAACTACTCACATACTTTAACAAATCAGTATGGGTGAGTCTTTAAATTAAAAGAGTTCAAATCATGTTGTACAAAAAAAAAAAGTGATCAAATCCCAAAAACTTTGGACAAAACATATATGAATCATAAACAAAAGCACAAAAGATAACATTTGAAAAAACCTAAGCATGGGATCAAAAGTCATGTATCTTCATGCTTGACCACGTGTATGAATTTTAAAATTTAACACTTTAAGAACATAAATACATAAAATATCGCCAAAAAATGTTTTATAAAGTTTTGATATTTGAATCATTGTTAAACCTCCTTCTCTAGTCTCGGAAACATATACATATAATTAAATGATCACCAAAAAAACATTGAACATTTTTTTGTATATGTATTCTTACTGGTTCATAGAATTCTTTCCTTAAGAGCTTTGTACATTTATTAAAGATCAAATTGTGCCTTTCTATTATTTTTTGCATTGTAAGGATTCCAAAGGAAACTAGAATTAGGTAAATTCCACTTTGGATATTTTCAAGATTTTATACCATGGAGTTTTATCATGTTTTACTTGATCCATTCTAAAGGATAATATAAATTCTTGTTTTATGTTAAAAATAAGTTTGTTTCAAAATTAATTTCTACAATAGAAAATTTTTTAGGGTCTAATTTATCATTTGGATTAAAATTTCAATGGCAATTCATAAATAAAGGTCAATATCTATTAATTGTAGCCCAATACATGCATGGGCATTCAATTTAGACTTATTATGTTTTCAATTTTTGATTTTATAAACATGTTTTCAAATATTCATTTTTATAGAATACCACTAGAAGTTGTTTTATGAATATGCTTCATGCAAGCTACACTCAAGTAGCACAAGATTCAAAAAGAATTTCAAAGAATAAAAATTGTGAGATGTTTAAGGAAATTATTCTTTGACTTTTTTCCCACAACTCTATTGTAAGATTCAAATAGCATTTAGATGATTCACAATCTCACCTTTATGTAAAATAACTATATATGTTCGAATAAGCCATGTATCTAGATAAACAACAACTACCTCCTATTTGCATTAATTGAAAATTGGCCTCAAGACATATTTTGGGTGTGGGCTAATCAAAATTTTCAAGTCACATTACAATAGCTATATTAGGCTTTGAAACTTATGCACTTTTTTCAATACACATTTTTGTATTCTTCTTTTTCATTGTATGCTTATTTTGTTTTGGAGGACTTAAAACAAGATATTTTGGAAGTGCCTTTAAAAAAAATTATGGCATCTAGCAGTAAATGTACAACGGACACAGAAGAAGTAAGCTTGAATTTTGTACATTGCAAAGTTTTGCTACATTCTTGAACATTTGTATACTACATTACATTGATGTTTTAGAAAGAAAAAAAACTTAACACCAACAAAGAACACACATATAATTTCTCTAAAAATATTTGACTAAAAAAGTTGAACTTAGAGATTTGTAGTCTTCTATTTTGACAAGGATTGTGTCTTAGTGGTCTCACTTAGAAATGCCCACCTCTTTTCAATATATTTTTTATGTGGTGAATTTAGAAAATGCTAAGATATCATCAATTAGGAATTTCTTGCACATACATAGTTTTTGTAGCTCATTATGCTGAAGGGACAATTTGTTTTAAGAATATCATCATTAAATAAAGTTTGTGCTTAAATTTTATATGTGCATATGTAAATGCATCTTTATCAAAAAGACTTAAGTTGAAATTTTTAAAAAAAAAAATGCATATGCTAATTTATTGTAGTTAAATGGATGATAGAATATGTTCATTCATTTCAAATATACAAATAATTGAATCCTAGCATAAAATCTTCATCCTTCTTTGAAAGAAATGCTTAGTGATTTCCAAAATAAACAGATTCTAAACGCACAACATATACATATTGAAACATCAACATAAAAAATCCAAATGGGTGCTATGTTTTCAAAGGTGCCAATGTGTGCAAAAGTATTAAACTCTTTCAACATTAATTTAATTAGTTTTACCAATCAATTGCATCCATTAAAACAAATGATTTTGCACAAACATCACAATGACAGGATTGGATAGTACATTGCATGTTGTTAAGCATATTGCAACAATAGGCTTCAAACTTCCTTATTTGAGTATTTTAAGAGCAACTAAAATGTTCATTTTTTTTTCAACATAACTTTTAATTCATTGATATTACTTGAAAGTTCAAAATACATTAACTTTTGTACTTTGGAATGAACTTGATTTTCTTGAGACAATTTTATAAACTCTACATACTTCCTTTCATAGGTTAAAACATTGTCTTAAATTTTTTATTATATTAGGCTAAGCGGAGGCAAACCTTGTCTTTTCGAAGAATTGGAGTTAGTGCTGAATCTACAGCTGTTGATACTACATACGTACCAAAGGCAAGGAATTTTTTCTTCTTTAGGTATCATAACATATTGATTAAATAAATAAATTTCTTACAAAATAGTAATGAATAACACTTCAAAGACTATATTTAGTATCATTTCAAGACATTCAACAAATTTTTGGATATAATTCTATAAGTAGCATAGGTTTTTTAGTCATTCTATTGCAATCTAAATTTGAAAGAAGCAAGTTTACTTTGGTTACAATAATGTTTAAGAAAAACTGTTACGTCTTCATAAATTGATTAGAAATTCTCTATTTCAAGATATTAAATTATTGTAAACTTGCAATTACATTGCTTTCTATAGATTATTCCTAAATCTGATGATGCAAGGAAGAGAATCCACAAAGCAATAGAAAAGAGCTACATCTTTAAAGGTCTTGACAAAGAACAAACAAAGACGGTTGGTGTTTTAATTAATTTTAGAGATTTTATTGAGTGTGCCTTTGATGTAACTTACCAAATTCTGTTGCATCTCAATATGTAACCAACTTGCTTTAACATTTACTTTTTTTAATAATTTGAACAATCAAGCTTTATTTGAGCATCACACTTTCTTTTATACCAACTTTAAATAAACTATGTCAAGGATATTTTGTTTGAATTTAACTGTTTTGACCATGCGTGCAATTCAAGATAATAGGTAATTGATGCGGTTGAAGAAGAAAAACATAGAGTTGGTGATATTATCATAAAACAAGGGGAATCAGGGTTAAATTTTTATTTGGTTGAGGTATACCATAATCCTCTATCATTCTTTAAACCATCCATGGAAAAATAAACATCAACAAAACAAATGCTTACTGATTTGATAATACAAACAATAAAATAATGACAATGAATATATCAAGTTTTTTATTAGACATTATAATAGATCATCTGAATTTCATTATATATGTTGAAAAACTCATAATGAATTTTGCAAAGTCTAAAGATATGTTATCAACATGTGATTTATTTTTGTTTGATGATGAATTTAGACACAAATCCATTGTATGGATGATTTTGTTTCTTTCTTTTAAATAGCAACCCACAATTCATTCAATTGCAAAACATTGGTTTTCAAAACAACTCAAAAAATATTGTGTTGAATGAAGTTATTAAATGTATTGAAAATTTGCTTACTTAGACCACTTTCAATGGCAGGCTGGATCATGTGAAGTGTGGATTTCAAAGGGAAAAATTTCAGAACCTGAGCTTGTACATACTTATTCTGCAGGTGACAGCTTTGGAGAACTTGCCCTTCTTTATGATGCACCTCGTGCTGCCACTATCAAAGTAAGTATATCATTAACCCCTAAAGGACCAGGCCCTTTTCTCTGAGAAAAACACTGAAAACTGCCACTTTTGGGGGTGATTTTTTTTGTTTGAAATCTAACCATAAGATCCTGCTTAGATAATATGAGGTATTTGAGGAAAAAAATGAACTTATTTTAAATGAAAAGGAGTGAGATATTTATATGTGAAGTGAAGAATTTTTTTTTTTTTCATACCGCCCAAAAATTTTAGAAGCCGTTGACCACTCCTATATCAAATAAATTGCTCTACACAAAGTTGAGGTTTTTTTTTCCCATGTAGAAGACCAAGTTAGGTATGTGTAGGAGAATTTTCAAATCAATTGAAACTATACAACACATGGGAAAAAATAGTAAGTAAAAAGAAGTAGAGAATGAGTCAAAACACTAATTTGTTAAGTATTTAATTAGTAAAATAAAAAATGCAAATCCAATGGTTATAATGTTGTGAAGAACAATCTACATCCTTTGGTTTTGTTTTTTTCCAAAATATTGAAAATTGAGTAAAATAAAGGACTTCAAAGTTTATTTTAGGGTAGAAAATCTAGAACTGCCCACAAACAAAAACTCCTCATAACTTTCATCTCATTTATCAAAATTGAATGATTCAAAGCTCCCCACGTCTATATAAGTCTAAAGAAACTATTTCAGATTTTTATTTGAAAAAAAAATGAAATTTTAAAAAAGTTTTTGGCTGCCCAAGGAGTAGCATTTTCCAAATTTTCATGCATAACTTCTTCAATAAATGTCGGAATGAAGAAAAATTTACATTCCCACATAGATCTTTGAATTCCTCGTCTCCAATAAAAGTTTCAGAAAATTACACAAAGTAGTCTAGCCAGAGGTACATGCCCAAAATCCCATTTGTCCCCCAAAGGGACAATGGTCCTTTAGGGGTTAAAACATACAATTGATTGCATCACTCCAAAAAAAATGTGCTTAAATGTAGGTTCACAACAATTGTAAATGTTTGCAATGACTATTAGATGACTCAATTGTAAGGTTTGATTTATTGCACGTATGTTAAAGTGGGGAGGAAACTTTAATATTTCACTTGCCAAAAATCTCAAGGGTTTTAATTTTTACCCATAAAGAGATTGAATTTAGAAAATTTTGATTATGCATTTGGATTCAAAGATCTTGATTAATCTTAAATCTTGGTGGAGGATACCACTAAACAACGCCAAAATAGGGAGGGAAATTGTTACTTTTTACCCTTGTGTGTAAGAAAGAGCTGAGATTTTCCACCTTGGCCTCACGTTGAAGTATGTGTAATTAATTGGGCCCAATTATGATAGTTGTGAACAATTACATTATGGAATAGTCTTTTAGGACGCTTTTTTCTTGAAGTGCAACAACTTGTTATAGTTTTAGCAATACGATGCCCTAATAAAATTTAGTATTTTATTTAAAAGAATGGTCTATTTAAAAAAACACTTGCATATTGTTGAATTGGTTGTTTTTATAAAGTTTCTATATAAAAAATGATTTGTAGGCTACCACAGATTGTGTATTATGGGCAATGGATCGAGGAACATTTCGAGCAATTTTGATGACATCTACTGCACAAAAAAGAGAATTGTATGAAGAGTTTTTAACGAATGTTCCTCTTCTAAAGGTGCTTAGTATAATATATGTGCATGTTGTCATTGTTTGTGTATTTTTGTATCAAAATTTATAATTTAAAACACATTTTGAATTTGAGAACTTGTTGAGTTTGGGGTCTATGTTATTTCAAATAATTCATATTTTGTATAAAAATAAATGGTTTCATGCCCTTGCAATCTCTTTAGTAAAAGCTTAGAGAATTTCAAGGAAATGCCTTCTAAAAGTCATAGCCAAGTGTGATTTAGCTCTTTGACAAAAATTTTTATTGCTTCTTACATTAATCTTGTAAATATTGTACTTACTAGGTTAACTTTTGTTATATTTGTCAAGTGTACTCATTTCTTAATACAATTTTTTTCAAATAATCAATTAGAGATTTTGTGTTGATAGGAAACACATGGTTTCATGTTTAGTGTACATAGGTCTCATTTTTCTTATAGAAGGAAAATATGGCACTTGCAAAAATTTGTCTAATTGGGTTATTGCTATGCTGATAAGCTAATTTTCAAATAAGTCATAGGAAGAATTAGAATCCAACTAATTTAATCTCCTATATCAAGAAATCCGTAACATATTATTTAAGGTTTTGTCTTCAAAGATTGACTATACAACAACAAATATACAAAGCATGGAAAATTGACACTTTACATGTTTTACTATATTTTTGAATATCCATTAGCTTACTACCAAAAGAAGACCAAGAAACAAACTGAAAATCATTGTATCAAAACTCAAACCAAAAGAAAATTCAAACTAAATTATCATAAAAGAGTTATATGTGTTATAATCATAATCGAGAATCCATACATTTTTTAGTTTAAAATTTTACAATATAATTAACTGTTTCAAAAATTGCATTTTGAGTAGAGTCTTGAGACATATGAACGGTCAGCTATTGCTGATGTTTTAGAACCTGAATATTTTAATTCTGGAGAATCTATCATTGTTGAGGGTACACCTGGAGACAAGTTCTATTTTTTGGTCGAGGTAAATTTACTTTATAAAAAATATATAAAATTGGTTTGCACTCTCAAATTAATAAAAATGTGTTGTATGTAAACATTTTGTTTGCATTTTTATTGTTATTCTATTGTAATTATTGTAGAATTTTATGGTATCATGTCAATTACATCATAGGATAATTTGTTGTTGCATAGTTTATCAATAGTAATTTTGAGATTACTATAATTTTAATCTTGATATACATATCCAAAACAAATTTCTTGTTCTTTACAAATTATGTCTATGTGTTGGTTAATGATTCAAATTTACAAATGGGTTTGTAGGGTACAGCAGAAGCTAAAACTAGAGGTCAAATTGTTATGAAGTATGGAGTTGGTGATTATTTTGGTGAGTTAGCTCTACTAAATGATGAACCACGAGCTGCATCTGTTTTGGCAACATCAAATTGCAAAGTAGTTTCTATTGTTGGTGAAAGCTTCAAAGTAAGTTTGGATGAATTTAATTTTAGTTTTTTTAATGTTTTAAAACTTCTCAAAAGTCACATACGCATTCATCAATATGAAAGATTAATTGAAATTATGAACATTACACTGTTGAATGATGCTACAAACACAACACTCTTTGAATTTGCAGAGGTTGCTAGGAAAACTTGAAGACATTTTACACCGCAAAAAAATGGAATATCAATCAGCATCAAAAAACCTTGGCTGATTAGATTATTCATGTATGATTTAACTTTTTAAACTAAACTTGAACCAGTGTAAAAATGACAATGAATATTAACCAGGTTTTTGAATTGTTGAGTAAAAGCGTTGTCAAGAATATGTTTCATATGAAAACAATACATATTTTCTTAAAATTGAGTAACTATTAACATGTTGGTTTTCAACATTTTTTATTTATTGTTTGGTTATAACACAAAATTTAGATACTTGAAGTAACATATATGCAGTTATCAACCACCTTCAACACTATTTTTTATTTGTTTGTTATCTAATAGAAAAAATATGGAGTGAAATTGCGCAATTTCTACCAAAGTGATGTTTCATTTTAGGGGAAAATTACAAATAAGGGCATGAAAATGTAAAATATTACATATAGGGGAGTAGTTTCAAAATAATTACAAATAGCGCAATTTTTTTTTAAAGGAAATTTTTTGTAATTTTTTTTTGGTTTGGACATTGGTTTATTTAGACACATCACATAAAATGTTAGCTAAAATCCAAAAAAATTAAAGCATTCTCCTTATCAAGCCTAAATAAAGATATTTTACTAAAAGGAATGGCAATTTTTGGAGAATTTTTGGATTTTTGGAAGTTAGCTAACATTCAATGTGATGCATCCAAATTAGTCAATCTCCAATCCAAATTTTTTTTTACAAAGAATTACATTTTTTTTGAAATTGCGCCCCTATATCTAATATTTTACGTTTACATGCCCCTATTTGTAAATTTTGCTTTACTTTATTGTATTTTGAATATTGAACAATTTTAAGTCCCAAATCTATAAGAAAATAATTTCTATCATTTATTAAAATTTTACTGATTTTAATGTAGTTATCTATATATGGTAGATAATTCATCCAAATCTTAAATAGTACAACATCAACTAACAAAGGAAGTTCTATTCTTTCATGTCACCTCTTGTTGTAAGTACAAATTTTCACATGAAGATTTATAGTGTTCAAAATTGTGCCTTAACACAAAAAGTAGTATAATTTGACATCTAAACACAACCACTTCTTTGAGCATGTCTATATAATTATGTGTTCTACTCAAAGGTAGGCAACCTTGACACATTTATCAAAATGGAAAGAGATTTGGGAATGTAAAGGTTCATTAATTTTAAAAATAATGTTTTCTTCTAATCCTAGATTTGCAATATATAGCCTACTTGTGTGTATGTGTATGTATGTATGTATAGATATAGATATAGATATAGATATAGAGGTAGGAATCTTGTTATCTTTGGCTCACATGATCATTTATTATGATAGAAAAAGCACAAGGCTTTTTTTTGTATAAATTCTCATTTTGTACAATTTAGTACAAAAGCTTGTAGAAGAAAGAGTTCATCTTGATATGCTAAGAAAGAGTTAACCCTTTAAGGACCACGCGACCATATTCTGGTCGCTGGGAGTGGTTTTTGGCCTCTAGGTTGAAATTGCTCAATAATTTGGAATTTGGTCTTGAAATACGCATGTGATCACAAGAATTTTGCATCCATCTAAAAAAATAACAATGCAATTGGGTATGTGAGTTGGTATATAATGGTGTTTATATGGCATGGCTTCAAAAGACGTATCCAATTTTTGTCAAAGATGGATCAAAGCAACAACACAATACATCAAGTATGCAAGAAGAATGTCAAATTTCAGTTGCAAAATTCTAAAAAAATTCCAATTGCTTAAGAAATACGCTTGTATTGTTTTCATATAGGATAGTAGTATAATTGTAGTATTTGAAGATCTATTGAAATGGTGTTGTCATTTTGGCTTTAAAATTTGTCATCCTACATTTAAGGCCAATTCTTGATTGTTTTCACCAATTGGATTTCCAGAATTATTATCAAATTTCTTGTAGAACCATTTTAGGGTAGCAAAGAAAGTGGGATTTTTGACCCTTTTTGTCCACTTTGCTACACCTTGTGATTGCTATTTTTGTTTATTTTGTGTGAAACTAGTCTTGTTGGAAAGGTGGGAAACCTTGCTTTTTAGAAATGTAAGGCTTTTCTCAATCAAAGCTTGCATGAAAAGTTAACATTCAAAACTAAACAAGAATGAAACACAAGAGATTTTCCGCATACGACTCACTCAATCATTATAATGTTTCACCTCCAATGGTAAATTTAGCTGAAATTTTGGTGCTATACAATAAACAAGGTGTACTTCCCATTAGTATGGTTGAATTATTGAAAATGGGTCCATATTTGAGTCAATTCCAAATCTAAGCTTATAGCCTCTGTTTTCAGTGAATTCTATGAAAATGGGTGTGGTCTTTAAAGGGTTAAAGACAATGTTAAAAGAGCTCTACTTTTTTTGAAAATAGTGATGAACTCTATCAACCACATAAAAAATTTGTAGAAAAAATCATTGAAAAAAGTGTGACATGCAATGGATTGTTGAAATCTAAGAAGCAAATAAAGAAAGAGGTTCATTTTAAGTTGTTAAGAAACTCGACACATTTGACTTTCTACTCAAGCTCGTTCTAACCGTTTTTTCAACTCTTTTCAAAACATATTTTTATAATCCTTTTGGCATTCTTTGCAATCCTCTTCATTTTCTTTTTTTGAGTTTTATATTGATACAAAACTATGACATTCTTTTCAATATATTTATGCTGGGGAAAGATAGAAAGTTTTCCTCAACCCTAGTATAAAAAGCAACGTGGAATGTTATAACAATCTAGCTTTCATATTTTAATGGAAATACATCTGTTCTAAGAAAGTGTCCAGTTTTTTTTCAGTATTTAAAGTTTTGAAGAAAATTTATCCTTTTCCAAAAACAACAATGCATTCGTAGAATGAAAATAAATTTATAGATTCATTGCTCACAATCTTCTCCATTTAGGCAATCCCTCACCGAATTTAAAATTGACTACATATTTTGTAAGATGAGAACATGAAACACAAGGGATTAAAATTTGAGATTTGTCAGACAAGGAAAAATAGTATTAGAAACAATTAGAAAAAAAACCTAGACCACAAACGAAAAGCTCCCAAAATTGGTACAAATCCATCATCAATTTACCATCAATCTACCATCAACCTACTAGCAATTTACCTCTAACTGACTAACAAATCATTACTAATTTATTCTAGTTCTAAAAGACGCTTGCTTAGTACTCTAAAGCTAAAAATATTTTGATTGGCATTGATGAACACAACATAAATATAGGCAAAAAACTGCCCTTGGCATGAGTTAAAGGCAAGGTGGAGCAAACAATCTACACCTCAAATTTCTGTAAATTTTGTCCCTCTCTTTGAGCTTTCAAATCAAGCTTAGATTTAAATTTAGTAAAATATCAATTGCACTGAAAGGGCTTCAGTGAGGAATGGATCTATATGGATAGGTCTCTATATACATAAACATGTGTTTGTCTATTTTCTTAAAAATATTAAGTTTGTATTGGAAAAGTACCAAAAGTATTTTTCTTTTTTTTATAACTAATCTCATAAAAATATTTAACAATGCTAGTTGCATGTTGTTCACCAACATGGAAAAATTTCTGAAGCAAATCTTTGCACTTTTTTATCCTATTGGTGCTAGTGATACTAATTTACAAAAAATGTCACATTGTTTGTATTCTGTTTATGTTAGTTTATACTAAACATTTATGTGTTGTATAAATTTTATAAGATATTTTTTATTGTTGTGATACTATTTTGGCAATGACGCTAACCTTATGCCTTCAATAGTGCAATAAATTGGTATAATGAAATCAATCCTCTATGTTGGTGTTCATGACTGTTCTTTTGTACTAGAAACTTGTCTAATATGCATGGTGTTTGTTCTTCTTTATCTCTTGAAATTTGAAAAATTGTCAAATACCTTACCATTTAGCATTTATTTTAAAGGAGCATTTTGGTTTTAAAATAATAGATTCATTGATTTGTCCTTTGAATATAGAGAGCTAATATAAACTGAGTAACTTTGATTTTATTCATTATACCAAATTTAAGCCATTTAGACTATTTTTTAAATAAGATGAAATCTTCACTCAAAATAATGATTGAAAACATATCACAACATGGTTTTATAACAAGCAACTTCTAATTCTTGTTGTTTCACTTAGTTCTGACTATCAAATTGATATTCTTTGAGTTTCAATTTTGCTACCAAAATGAAGCTTAAGCTGAATTTGCACTTGGCCCTTTGAAGCGGCGTTGTTAAAACACAAGTCAAAAGTGGTCACTATTGGGTTAAAGGCTGATTCTAGGGTTGTGGAATCAAGAAAGCAAGGGTTAAAATTCTGATGACGGATTATGTGATGTCTTGTTCATACTTGCAATCATACGGAAGATATGGGCTCCCCTCAGACGTGCCAGCTGGGCAAAAGTGCTGATGGAAAATGCAAGGGGTTCACATATCCCGTCAGTCGATCCTCAACTAAAAGTTGGGCAATATTTTCCTAAGCGCTCTTCCGTAAATGAGCAAGGCAGCTGACAATACTAAAAACCGCACTTAAGACCGCAATGAACTCCCAAATCTTTGTTTTTGCAAAGAATTAACAATAAGAAAAGTTGGTAGTTGATCCAAAAAATTACGCCCTCTTATCTTTTGGCTTGCCTAACAATCACTATTATGATGCTGCCAATAGGCCTGCCAGCTAGGCTTGGGGTCTAAATGGCAAGTTGTGGGAACATATTCCTTAACACACAACCCCATATTCGATCAATATGGAGTTGTCACTTATATATGGAGTGTATTTGGACTTTGTGTTGGTCCACATACATTCCGTATATAACTAACAACTCCATATTGATCGAATATGGGGTTACACCCTTCAAGTACCGCTATTTATAAAATCCAAAGTAAAAGTGCAAATCCAGCTTTATCAAATCAAGTGTCAATTCCAATCTTAAAATTTTGAAGATTTATTGCCATCAAATATTTTATTAAAATTAAAAGTTTGAATCATGACATGTTGAATTTTCAATTGTAGAACAACACATTATTTTGTTTTATGCTAGTGTCCTACTATCCTACACTATTATACACATCTATGAAAAATCTAGACTTTATATGCATAATTGTACTTAAAATGTATTACTTTCATTTTTTTTGTTGAAACATTCATATTGATTTCCAATCTCCAAAAAAAATAGGGAATTCAATGACTTATAAAGAAGTGTGATTTCATTCGTGATAATAAATATACAAAACGTCTTCTATATGCAATCTGAAAGCAAAAAGATTGATTGAAGATTCAAGTATGGTGTAGGTCAATCTTTTTCATGGTTAACTTGCTAAATAATGGCACATTTAGGCAAATTGTTATGAAACTAGGCAATACCACTATTGGATAGGGCCCTTTACTATGAATAAAACATTAATCCAATGCACCCAAAACATTCACTAAAAAGAGTGCAAGCTTATTATTAATTTTCTATTGATTAACATTTTGACAAGATATGCAAAACCTGCAAAGGAGCTTAGTTGGTATGTGCCAAGTTTTCTCAAGATGACAATGTTCAACAACATTATCCTCCCACACGCGTCACAATAGTAAAAAGCAATGCTCATCTTTGTTTTGTAGAGTCACAAGGGTCTAAAATAAAAATGAAAGTTTACTTTCAAGATCATCTTTGCATTTGCACAATTTAGACCCATCTTTACATTTGCACATTTGGGGTTCATCTTTACATTTGCACATTTGAGGTTAATCTTTACATTTGCACATTGAGTTTACCACATTGGCAAACAAGCCAAAAACAAAAGCCTTGTCTAGGTGTCATTGATTTTTTTTACTACCAAGGTGCCTTGCTTGCTGGGTCTCAATTGAGGGTACCCTAATGTTATTATGTTGGATTGTGTCCAACCAAGGATTTTGTTTTTTTTGTTTCTTCATTGATGCCAAAGCCACACACACAAAAATAGGTGGTTTGAAATGGATGAAGAAGTAACTTGTGTTTTTGGAAAATTAGGAGACAACCACTTTTTCAAGATTTTGTTTACTATTCTACTAAAGACAACTTCATTCTAGCTAGGGTAGGAGGTTTGAGATGTGTGTTTGTGAACACTCTAAACTAACAATTTTGAACAAACCAAAAAAATGGAAGTAAGTTATCAAAGTACTTACAAAAGCAAACATTGCCACCTATTTTTCACAAAAAAATGTTTTAGTTTTGTGTGGCCTGGCCTTGAGTGAGCTACATGCACCCCATAATGCTTGCATGTGAGGAAAAATAGATAGAAATTGTCCATGTGCAAGTATACTTCCTCAAAATTACCCCATAAACGTCATATTCATTAAATTGGGAAAAACAAAAGGTACCATTTTGTACTCCACCTCAATCCAAATAATCACCTCAAACCAGATTCAAAAGTATCAGATTCAATATGAGCCACTAAGATTTTTCCCTCACAAATTCCTCCTCTCAGGTGAGGACATGTGTACCAAAAACAACGCTGGAGCTTGGTTTGGGGCTTGCTTTAGGGTGATCACCCCAAACCTTCAGAAGTCCCAAAATGACCATTTTGGCCCAATTTAACGAATATCCCATTGTAATAGTAACTTCCATCCAAGTTTTGGCTCACTTATTCTTGTTGTTTTTGGCTGGGTTCAATGTGATATCCTCTTCTGGGGTTTTATATTAAACTACACCAAATAGTGCATTTAGGTTGCCCCATACTAATTTCTTGACATTTCACATTATTTAAAATACTTACTGCTGCTATAGTAATTTTCAGCAATAATTACTACAATAAGCAACTTTTAAAGGCATTGACAACAACAACATAGTTGTAGGATGATAAATTAGCTAATTCCACGAGGTAAACCACGTGAAATCTTAGTATCTAAACAATTTCATGTACCTCCAAGTGGTCGAGCCAAGAGTCACGAGATAACTTTCCATGGTTAGACAACCTAATTGCTAAGGCAACCTAAATGCACTATTTGGTGTAGGATCTGGGTAGAAAATTTCAGCTTTTTCACTAGTCAAAAAATGTGAGTGTTTAGATATTTATCATTTGGAGATTGAATTTGGCAATTCTAAATTCAGATTTGGATTTAGGGATCCTACACCAAATAGTGCATTTAGGTTGCCATAACAATTAGGTTATCTTACCATGGAAAGTTATCTCATGACTCATGGCTCGACCACTTGGAGGTACATGAAATTGTTTAGATACTAAGATTTCACGTGGTTTACCTCGTGGAATTAGCTAATTTATCATCCTACAACTATGTTGTTGTTGTTAATGCCTTTAAAAGTTGCTTATTGCAATAATTATTGCTGAAAATTACTGTAACAGCCGTACGTGTTTTATATAGTGTGTAATGTTGAGAAATTAGTGTGAGGCAACCTAAATGCACTATTTGGTGTACATAAAGGGATGCCATCTAACCTCAGCCATTGTTTTTGACAGGATTCGACAATTTCATCCATTTTGACACCCATTTTGTGGATGCCATCTAACCTCAGCCATTGTTTTTGACAGGATTCGACAATTTCATCCATTTTGACACCCATTTTGTGGATGCCAAAGTAGCGAGTGTCGGTAAGATTCCGGCCATCATTCGCCCAACTATTTCCTTTAATTCCAACATTCCGAGGGCTTTCCCAGAGCATGTCCACCCGACTGAGATAACGGATGATTTTCATCCACATAAATCCTAAAACTCCGTCGAGCTTCCACTTTTAGCAATGCTCTGCGCAAGTTTAGTAGACTCGGATCCGCGGATCACAAACCTTGGCGACTGTGGATGCACTAGTGTTAATGCATGCGATGCGATGCGATGCGAGTGAGATGAAAGCAAAGTTTTTCTGGATCAGAGAGAGGGACGCAATTGCATGATCATGGACGAGAGGCGAAAATCGGGGTTGGATCTCAATAACGCGGTTGTCAAGAGCATGGGCATGGGTGCGGTCTTCAAGGATTATGTAAGTTACGCCTTTCGTGCTCTTGGGAATGAGTTGCATTTCTGCCACACTCGAACTATAATGCCTTTCAATTGCGATACTCTGTTTTCTGACGGGTGAACTCCGGGGGTTTAAGCTTAATATTCATGGCGTTGGTCACTTTGACGTGTAGTTCATTAGGGTTTGGGATGGCACGATGGTTTCGGTGAAATAATTTTCGCTCGGAGGGATCCGGGACTCCCAGAAGCATTTCGGATTCATCAAAAAAATAAGAGAAAATTTCATGGATACCCCTGAAGTTTGCAATAATTTCATAGATACCCCTGCTTTTTCAGAAATATCATAGATGCCCTTGGACCAAAATTTTCAGGTGTTTTTTTTGTTGTGCATGTCACTTCCCTTCTTTCCTTGTGCGCATGCATAGCAAGAAAGAAAGAAGTAGTGTGCGCGCAAAGGAAGAAGGGAAGAGGCATGCACAACAAAACAAACGCTTAAATTTTTTGGTGCAAGGGTATCTATGAAATTTCTGAAAAAGCAGGGGTATCTATGAAATTATTGCAAACTTCAGGGGTATCCATGAAATTTTTCCCCTAATATTTATGGCGTTGGTTAATTTGACGTTTAGTTCATTAGGGTTTTGGATGGCATTGCGGCACTTCGTTGGTCTCGGTGAAATAATTTTCGGTCGGAGGGATCCGCACTCCCAGAAGCATTTCGGATTTATCAAAAAAATAAATAGAAATAAGATATTTTCTCGAGCATCAGAATCAAAGTGAATTGTGCAAGCATTTTATAAACCTGGCTTCCTTGGTGTGCTTTGTGCTTCAAGTGATTTCCGCAGCCGAAACTTTTTTTACTGTTAACATAATATTATCTTCTATAATTTCTTCATGGTACCTGCATTGAGGTTGTCGAGCTCGACCAGTGTTTCGTTTCTGCGCAATGGACGTAGTATGAGCTGCCACCTTACCATTTAAACCAGGACTTTCGTCTCCTTATCATCTAATACCTGAGCGTATGTTCGAAATCTGAATATCATGGCAATTGTATACGTATACTCGATCTACAATGATATTAATGAAAGCATAGTACTCAAACGCTCATTTAGAACTCATTTCTTCATGCGATCATTATTTAGACAGAAGGTTTTGATTGTGTCAAAACCTTGATAGTGCATTTGGTCGTGCATAATGAGATTTCAGATTCAGGGAAGGGGTTTAGTTTTGATTCGGCTCTTTGTTGTGTTTACCTGCTTATAGGGAGCCAAGATCAATTCAATGGATTTCCATCGGACCGAAGATCTTCTTGTGACTGCCTCCGATGATGATTCTATTCGTCTTTATGATACAGCTACTGCTTCGTAAGTTCTCTCTCTTACATCAATTGGAAGAATCTCTCTTACTACATTTTTATGGTATTGTATATTGCTCGCAGGTGTGCATGCTAGTCTCGTATTGATTTTCCTGATGAGATCGCTAGTGCAGTTTACAATTTGTGTCTGTCTTTTGCCCTGACAGGGCGCTGAAAACAGTACACAGCAAGAAGTCCGGCGTAGACCAAATTTGTTTCACCCATCACACCAGTTCAGTGATTTACTCCTCAAAGAAGGAAGGGGATGGTAAAGTCATCTTGATCCATCTTATTGTTATAAATGTTGCCAAGCTTGTACCAACGATTACCAATAACGGAGAATATCTGTTGAAGTAACGTTTTCGGTTGGGGATTTTGCAGAGTCTTTGCGATATTTGTCTTTGTATGATAACCGATATTTGCGCTACTTCAAAGGGCATCGTGACAGGTCACTATCTTAATCTGGTGATAATATTGTGCAATTTGATTTTGTGTCATATATCATCTGTTCACCTACTTTGCTTCAGATTTTGATTTTGTATTAGTAAAAAAGTTTTGCTGTGTCATGGACATGCTGAGATTTAAGAAAGATGTGATGGCTGTGCAGGGTGGTGTCACTATGCATGTCACCCAAGAATGACTGCTTCATGTCTGGTGCATTAGACCACACTGTGCGTCTATGGGACCTACGCACTAATGTGTGTCAGGTAGTGATTCCTCTTTTTTTCATCTCACACACCATTCCTTTTGCCTACTTGTTGCTTCTGTCTACTTTTCTGTCATATACCTCTAGGTCCTTGGAGTTTTAGCTTTTTGATGTGGACACTGTCAGCACAAGATTTAGGGGATGCATTGAAACAGCTAGTCAGTTGGAATGAACCATGCTAAACTATGCTTTTCTAGGTATGGACAAAGAGATGGTTGTAAGGATATGAGGAAGCTTTGTGCCATCAATTGTTTTGGACGGGCTTGAGGAGAACAGTTGTTGTAAACTTCTTTGGCCTATCACTTCTAGTTCTCTCTTCTGGAGTTCTTTTGGACGCTGATTGTAAATTGCTTGGCTCAGGGTCTATTACGTGTAAGAGGGAGGCCTGCTGTTGCATATGATCAACAAGGTCTTGTATTTGCTGTGGCCATGGAAGGTGGAGCTATCAAGCTCTTTGATGTGCGGTCTTATGACAAGGTTAGCAATATGTTGGCTTTGTCCCTTGAGATAGAGACATTGTGGGGAGATTGCGTTTGGTGGCTACAGTGTACAGATTTTAAGCAATTGTTTTGTTGAGCCACATTCGCAGTAGGTCACTAATGAATGTACAATATGTAATGGTTTGTGTTGCAAACCCTAGTTCACATTTTTCTTATGAAAAAACGAATTAAAAATATGCAGCGGCACCACAACGATTTTATATTATGGTGAAAATAATAGTGACAGAGCTTCTTGTCACATAGCTGCGTTTTTGAAAAAAAACATTATTAATCGTCTCTAGGCATGCACGTTGTTGAACCTCAAATAGAAGTTAATTATCTTCATGAACGTTGCAATTTTCTCATTGGCTTGAGTGGTGCACTACGCTTTATTTGTGGATCTCTTTGCCACTTACTAGCGCTAATCAAGATCAAGTTGCTTGCCACATATTGGTAGTTTAAGGGTGTTCTAAGAGGATCCTTTGTACTTGATGTTCGCTCAATTTTAATTTTAATTTGTGGATTATACCTTGTTTCTTCAAATTCTTAACGCAATATTCGTTAATTTGGGAAAAAACCCTGATTTTGGGACTTCTGAATTTTTCATTTTAATTTTTTTTTTTTTGATTTAGAATGAATTTTATGATGATTTCTTCAAGACCTTAAATCAATGATGAAATATCTTGAAAGAATTATCAAAATAATCACTTCAAATCACCTAACTATTCTCACAAATGCAAAATCTAGGATACTCAAATTTTGGGAAAGTGTTTTTCACAAATTAACAAATATAGTGTTCCTTGCTTTTTTAGTTTTGATCCTATTCTGATTTGATCAGTGTTAAGTGAAGGGATGCCTAATGAGTACATAATTTTCTGGAACAGGGGCCCTTTGACACGTTTTTGGTAGGAGGTGATACTGCTGAAGTGTCTGGCATGAAATTCAGCAATGATGGCAGGCTTATGTTATTGTCAACATCCAACGGCCATGTGTATGTGGTGGATGCTTATACTGGGAAGAAGGTACGTAATGTTGCAATCCTAATCTTGGTGGTTGTTCACATCAACGTTTAACTTTTCTGATGTAAACACTCTGATAATGATGGCACCTTGGGTATAATGGCAGCTACATGGTTTCACTTTGGAACCCAATCCTGATGGTGGGGTACTGGAGGCTTCTTTCACTCCGGATGCACAGTTTGTAATTGCAGGTATGCTCAGTTGTTTCCTTAACTGTAGCTGGGACCTTTGTTGTCAAGGAAACATCTCTGTTGTGTAGTTCTGGCATAGGTGGATTCTGCAGTCAAGGCATTGGGCTGTGCTTGTTACCTTAAAGGCCTTTGGATAACGCCCTTGACCTACCAGATTTTTTATGTTGATCAAGGATTAGATTTCTCAAGCATCTTCATTGTGCGCTTCAGATGTACTGCCTGTTTAGGAGCTTCTACAATTGCATCTCTCATATCTAGTACAGCATCATGCGAATTCTGTTTTTGTGGTGTGATTATGAACCTTGATGTTCTGCACATCAACCAAACTACCGGATTGCTTCAGGTTCAGGCGATGGCACTTTGCGAGCTTGGAGTACGATGTCGGGGGCTGAGGTACGTTTTACTTCTCAAAGTTGTAACTGTCTGAGTCATGAATTTTTTTCCCTTAATCTCTTGAGCGCAGATGAACCCTTAATCGTGTATACCTTTTTCCGTGAGTTAGTGTAAATCGCGTTAGAAGGACCCCTACACAACCACAAATAGGGGAACGATTACATCGTGGATCCCATGCCCATGTAGAAAGTGCACATGTAGAACTGCTTTCCTCCATTGCTATTTTCCTTTGCAAGGTTTAGTGCCTACACCTTTTGATCTTCATCCTAACATGAACATGAGAGTCCGAGCATGAGAGCCCATGGTTGATTTTCGGTAGTCCTACAATCAGGACTATAATCAGCCCTTTAGAAGTTCATGTTATATTCATAAATTTTACAAGTACTACACGCTAAATTATGTTAAGAATTTACTTTCAAATGCCAACAAGACTAAATAGAAATAATAGAACCTAGTAATAAAAACTATGCTCAAGTGTCCCTCCATACCACAAATTCTGGCCACCTATGTAAATCTGCCAAGTTAGCAACCTTGCATTCTTTTTTAAGATATAAGTTAGGATTAAAACCACGTATCAGACTGACCCTAAATATTCATGAGTCAGTAAGCATTGGACTAAATTTTACTCTGGTGAGCTCCTAGATTGCGTGCTGGACGAGCAATGGAGGGGTTCCTGCGTGCGTGAAGTGGGCACCTCGCCGGTTTCTGTTAGCTACGGCCTCAATGGCATTGGTTTTGTGGATTCCTGATCTATCAAAGCTTCAATTATCAGATGATAGCCCTTGATGGGGCAGATGTAACCCTGCAGATAAGTAGATAATAGGACAGATACACTTGTGGGAGCAGTGGCAACGATGCTATTCAGCATGGAAATTTTGTTTCTTGTAGAATTTACAGGAAAGTCCTTCCAGTTTCTTAGAAATTTGTTAGGTTTGTTTTGAACTCACATTCTTGTATGCACAGAAAATAGTAGAGGATAGTACTTCGTTGCAGAGAATTATAAGTAAAGATACCGCTGCGTCGCTAGAAGTGGTTCGTTTTTGGTAATCTTGCTTAAAACGTATTAAGCTCATTTGTATGTATTAGCATGTATTGTGTTATGGAGTGTACCAATTGCTTTGAAGTTCTGCACGCTACTGTTTTTTCTTTACACCCCTAAGCACCTTTAAGCCGTTTCTTGGATAATGAACAAACTGTGTTAATCTTAAATTTATTGCTAACCCATAAAATGTGCTGAAAAGGCACAAAAATTAAAATAAATAACATACATATGTGTATGTTTACATACATGTATGAGTGCATGTGTATATACATCTATATATAAGATTGCAAACTTAACTTGTATATATCTTTTGTAAATTTGGATTTTTTTTATTTTAACCGAACAGTACATGAATACTTTGGCAGGTTATAAGTCATTAGTATAAATTTGATAAAAGGCTCACACCTAAAAAAGTTTTATTGGATAACTGAAAAGTAAAGAATAAATAATCACATGCCTTGGTTTTTAATGCAAATAGAAGGACCACATTTGTGTTTTATGCTTGATACAATTATTGAGGATATCATATTATCAACTTGTTGTGAATTACAAAGGATAAAATGAAACTTCAAGTCATTTTTTACTTTTGAGAAAGTATTAGCGATGGTAATGTCTATTTATTTTGTGTGAGTCTTAACCCCTGGGTGCCTAGTCAACATTATATTTATTTTGTGTGAGTCTTAACCCCTGGGTGCCTAGTCAACATTATATTGTTGATGGGCCCACTACTTTATCTCAATTTTTCTCTTAATTTGTACGGTGAAAACAATCATGGCTGGTCCCCAATAGCAAAGAAGGTAGTCCTTTTTCAAATCTTATGATCACTTTTTCTAAATGTAATTTTCCAAGTTGTGGTGGCCATTAAACCCCCCATTTTCTCCTAAATCTTAAAATAACTTTGGGTGCTCAGGGGTTAACCCTTAAAATTTTCAGCCATTTTGAAGGTGTTTTGGATCTCAATCTTGTAAGTTATGAAAGGGTGAAGCTTGAAGTACAATGAGCCATTTTTAGGCCTAAGTAACCGTAAGATCTTGTAGAAAGCCAAGTCCTTATCATCTCTACAAAGTTTGGTTTCAATCCAAGGGTTAGATTGGAAGATTATAACAAAAATGTGAAGGGTACTACAAGGAAACCAATATTTTGGAGTAGTTGAAATTGTGCTTTGATTGGCTCTTCTAGACACATAACATTTTAAAAAGTTGGCGTCTTGTGCTCATTCTCAAGGTAACCAAGTTCCACATGCATAGAAACAAGTCTTGTATTTTTAGGGTAAAAAATGAGTGACAAAATGGTCTTGCACTTCATCCTTGAATTTCAAAAATTGTGAGTAAAATAGAAGATTTTCACAAATCTAGGGCCAAAAGTTTAACATTACAACTCCAAGACCACCCATGGTTTGATTTTTTTGTAAATCCAATAGTAACTCTTCTTCTAAATTTAAAAGCACCACTACATAGCTAACTTGTTTCTCTTTCAAATGAGCCAAAGTTCAAGTGACTCTTTACATCCCTAAATTCATAAATGGCTGTCTCAAAAAACAATCAACCCATTTTGGGTTGCTGAAAATTTTAAGGGTTAAATTGGACATGTTATTCACTATTACCTTCAAGCCTTAGAAATCTTAGAGCAATTCAAATTGTAATTCAAAAGTCACTACTTAGCAGAGCTTTTCTTTGATATTGGAAGCAAAATGGTCAACAAACATAATAGTAATGTACCCTAAGGATGGGGGACACGAATTTTAAGGGCTTTTCAAAAATTAATTTAAACAATTGACAAGTCAAATATTGCATGTAAGAGCTCCACTAGTACGATGAAACATTGTGTTGGAACCACTTTTGGATGAAAAGAGACCAGTTGATGCTTAGACAAGCTACAATATTCTTTCTTGCACTGCAAATTTGCAAATTTGCAAATTCTTAACGCACAACAACTCTAAAAACTACTTTTCTTTGATCATCTAATTGGTTGAGTAAGCAATGATGAAGATTCTATCTATTTTTTCAAGCAAGAAGGCTTGTTATTGGTTAACCCTTTAGAGACCACACACATTTTTCCAAAATCCACTAGAAACCTGGGCAATAAGATTAGATGTGCATTTGAAACAAATATGGACCCAATTTGAATAATCCAACTGTACAAATGTGAAGAACACCTTGTTTGTTGCAATGCATCTAACTTTTAGCTAGATCTACCGTTGGAGGTGAAACATTATAATGATTGAGTGAACCGTATATGGAAAATCCTTAGTTTTTCATGCTTGTGTGGTTTAGAATGTTAGTGCTTCATGCAAGCTTTGATTGAGAAGAGCCTTACATTTCTAGAAAGCAAGGTATCCCACCTTTCCAACCAGACTAGTTTCACACAAAATAGACAAAAATAGCAATCACAAGGTGTAGCTAAGTGGACAAAAAGGGTCAAAAATCCCATTTTCTTTGCTACCCTAAAATGGCTCTACAAGAAATTTGATAACTGTTACAGAAAGTCCGATTGGTGAAATCAATCAAGAATTGGCCTTAAATGTAGGATGAACTGTTTTTTAAACAAATTGATAGCATCATTTCAATGGATTCTCAAATAGTACAATTGTACAACTACCGTATAGAGAAACAATACTAGCGTATTCCTTGAGCAATCTGAAGTGTTTTAAAATTGCACAATTGAAATATGGCATTCTTCTTGGATGCTTGATATATTGTGTTATTGCTTTGATCCATCTTTGACCAAATATGGATACATATTTTGAGGCCATGATGTATAAACACCATTATTTATCAACTCCCATATCCAATTCTATTGTCGTTTTTTGGGTTGGATGCAAAATTCTTGTGATCACAAGCGTTCTTCAAGATTATTTTCCAAATTGTTGAGCAATTTTACTGTATAGGCCAAAAACTACTCTCCCAAACCAAAATATGGTTTGGTGGTTTCTAAAGGGTTAAGCACTATTTTGCCTACTTGCACAGGTGGGGAAAATTGTTGGTCAACATAAAAAAGAGGATCATTGTGTTTCCTTGGGACAATTTCCAATCGGTGTGGTGGAGATGCTCTAAGGGCATCCACAATGCAAACCCTAGGAACAAGCCCTCTATCGGGAAACAACAAGCTATTTCATGAGAGCTTTGAAGTTTTCATTTTATTTCCATGCACAACACCCCAATGCAGAGCTAGTACACTAGTCTGCATATGGAAACTTGACCAAACGTTACTCGACACGTGGAGGCTAGGAAGAGATTCTTATCAACTTGGTCAAGGGAAAAGTAACGAGAGTCTTTTAGAGACAGGCAAATCGATGAAATATACCGCTCTAAGCACTTTGTATGCCGAGGTCGTGGAAGTGCCGATGCATGTGAAGGTTGTATTGGGCTGCAAAATAAATACAAATGCCGCACAATACTAATGCAGTCGTCAATACCTGCTGCATTGCGGATGCTCTAAGGGTGCAAATGCTCTAATTTAGAATGTCCAATTTTTTTTGCTTACTTCAAAAGCATCTTCAAACTTGAATGTGCATTTTAAAGGTTTCGACATATCATTTCAAAGTAGAGACACACGTGGATTTGTGGAGCACCCATTCGAACTCCAAAAATTCAAATCCAATCCGACAAGGGTTGGGAAAAGGAAAAGGAGAATAGAAGTGGGTGAGGTGTATGTTCCACGTGGGTTATCCATATAAGTGATTGGTTGTCACACCCTACCGCCGGGACGCACTAGCACGTGTCAATAGCCGGCCGAGAGAGCAGGCAGTGACCGGAGGGTGGAGGAAATCAGGGGAGTCATGAGTGGGGCAACCGACAGCAGCGAGGCCTGCGGGGGCGTGGGCTACCGCCACTTGGTGAGAGAGGGCGCGCGCCACGTGGCATCAAAATCTCACGCTGACATAACATTGTTAACCTAACCTTCAGTGAGGTTATCTTTTTGCTCTCCACAGTACGAGGATCCCAGCAAATGGCATGAGCTGGCTCTTGCCCTCACCAATCGGCTCTCAAGATCTTTAACTAAACTCTCCTCCCAGGTATTTGGGGGAGAATATCCTTCCACTAGTTGAGGGGAGGAATACATCTGGTTAACAATGTTATGGAACTTAATACACCTTGTGTGGGGTTGCCAGAGTGAGAAAGCTCCATTGTCTTACGAACAAGAGTAAAAATTACCATATTTGTTAATTTGGAAATAATTGTACATTTTGGACTTTCAACTTTTGAGGTGAAAGTTTGAGGAGGTCTCCTCAAACCTTACTCACAGCGTTTTTTTTGTACACGTGTCCTCACCTAAGAGGAGGCATTTGAGAGGGAAAAAATCTTAATGACTCAGACTGAATTTGATACCTTTGAATCTAGTTTAAAGTATCTTTTTGAGTTTAAGTGGGATACTTGCTTTTCCCAAATTAACAAATATGGGGTTGAAAGTAAGTTAAGAATCTGCTCCTTATTTGGAGTTGGTCACATTGATTCCCTTTTATAGATCCCAGGCTGAAGCAAAGCCTTTGATTTCAAAATTACCATATTCAATCTTGTGATGGTAAATCTCTAAACTCTTACAATAATGTTAGAAAGCCAAACTTTCTCACCTTGGCGCTATAAACAAGATGTTAAAGTGATTATGACCAGCATGAGGTTAACCCTTTAACAACCACATCCATTTTCACAAAATCCACTGAAAACAGGGGCTGTAAGCTTAGATTTGGAATTGACTCAAATATGGACCCATTTTCAATAATCCAACCGTACATGGGAAGTACACCTTGTTCATTGCATAGCACCAAAATTTCAGCTAGATTTACCATTGGAGGTGAAACATTATAATGATTGAGTGAACCGTATATGGAAAATCCTTAGTTTTTCATGCTTGTATAGTTTTGAATGTTAACCTTTCATGCAAGCTTTGATTGAGAAGAGCCTTACATTTCTAGAAAGCAGGGTTTCCCACCTTTCCAACAAGACTAGTTTCACACAAAATAAACAAAAACAGCAATCACAAGGTGTAACTAAGTGGACAAAAAGGGTCAAAAATCCCACTTTCTTTGCTACCCTAAAACAATTCTACAAGAAATTTGATATTATTTTGGAATATCCAATTGGTGAAAACAATCAAGAATTGGCCTTAAATGTAGGATGACAAATTTTAAAGCCAAAATGACAACACCATTTCAATAGATCTTCAAATACTACAATTATACTACTATCCTATATGAAAACAATACAAGCATATTTCTTAAGCAATTGGAATTTTTTTAGAATTTTGCAACTGAAATTTGACATTCTTCTTGCATACTTGATGTATTGTGTTGTTGCTTTGATCCATCTTTGACAAAAATTGGATACGTATTTTGAAGCCATGCCATATAAACACCATTATATACCAACTCACATACCCAATTGCATTGTTATTTTTTAGATGGATGCAAAATTCTTGAGATCACATGCGTATTTCAAGACCAAATTCCAAATTCCAAATTATTGAGCAATTTCAACCTAGAGGCCAAAAACCACTCCCAGCGACCAAAATATGGTCGCGTGGTCCTTAAAGGGTTAAGTGTTCTCCTTTGGAAAGGTCCAGATACTCAACCCCTTGAATGCCAATAAAGATGTTTTTTGTTTAATAAAGGATAGAAAGATAGTTTTTTGGACGTAAGAAAGCTATTTTTCATCCACTTTTTTTGAAAAAAGTGATTACAAAGACACCATTCATCACGAAAGGAAACAACTAACCTCACCAAATGCTCTCATATTTTAAGTACCCCAAATTGTGAGAAGATTCACAAAAACAATGTTAAGTTCCATGATGTCCTTGCAATTTTCATGGGGGCAACATTGAGTGTTAGCTTATGCAACTTTTGAAAATAGCATTCAATTTTGTAGACAATTTGCCACACTAGCTACACTACTAGTGTGCAATCATATTGACCAGCCCGTTGTTTAAGGGTTAAAGCATCTATACCCTTACTTGCAAAGGGTCAAGACACTCACAATACTTGGTTGATAAGTACACTTGCAATATTTAGTTGATAAGTGCTTTGGGGGCTTGAAAATGTTCTCCTAACACTCAAAGGTGTCAAGCAATGATCCTTGAAATCAATATTCATTCTAAGAGCAGCTCCACCCGTTCGGGGAAAACTGAACTTGGGAAATACGTTTGTGAGGGCCCGTGCTTGGGTTTTTGGCCGGGCGGAAGGTCGAACCTCCACCAGTCTAGAGTGGGGTCAACTCCGCAGCGAAGCTCCCGGACAGCCTAGCCTCTCTTTCTACGACGCGACGCACAAGACAAACTGCTCTCTCCCGAAAAATTGTCACTCAACCTGGAAATAGTCAGGAATTTTTGAAAAGGAGCGGGATTCAAGCACGCTGGAGAAACAAAGAACCTCGGCAACAGGCTGTCCTCGGACCCCTTTGTGGCGAGCCCGCTGAAAATAAAACCTGGGCGGGCCACTGATGGAGGTCGTATTTTTGAACAATAACATTCACACTCGCCACTTGAACGACCGGAGGCCACCGGTGGAGATGCTCTAAGGTTAATGAGCACTCCACTTGATGACTGGTCAATTGACTATTTATGCAACACATTTGAAGAGCAAGAATGAGGGACAAAATGAGGGACAAAATTTTTGAGGACCTTTTTTATAAATAGATGTAAAATCTTAACAAGTCCAGTATTGCGTGCGGATACTCTCAAACGGAGTGTCGGAGTTGCACACGGAATGTCGCACCGCTCCTTGCGCAGCAGCTCTCGACACTCGCTGGATGGCTCGCTCCACGACCACCGCATCCGTCTGCATGCACCGCTGATCCTTTTCTGCACGTCACGTAACGGCGCTTGTGGGTCCAAAAGCAATACGCAGGGCTCGCCCTCCATCTTTCTCCAAATCTCCTTCGTTTACATGCATTTCTGCTTATAAAAGCTCTAATTTTTGACTAACAACGAATACAGTATAAACACGACCTTATTGCAGAGTTGTTCATTTTATCCGGCCAAACTTCTACATACTAATTGTGGGTCTCTAAATCCGAACTTGAATTCAATATTTCCAAATTCAACTAATCGAGGTAAATTTCTAAATTCCAGCTTTTTCCTCAGAAAGAATTTTCTGAATTTTTTTTTCACCCGGCCGGGGTCCAGATGAAGAAAAAGAATGGATTTGGGAAAGATGCATGGAGGCGGGCCCTGCCCCTGCATGTACGAAAAAATATCGCCTGGTGCATTGCTTTTAGGGCGCAACGCTTGTGGGATCTGGTGGCAGCTGTGCATGCACTCCGACGCAAAGCAACCAAAGCCTCTGTGACAGTATCCTGAGCCACGTTCTCATTTCCCCAGCGCCGGCCCCGCCGCGGTTCGTGACGCGATCCAGTCGCATGCCCGTCCTGCCATGCATGTGCACGCCGGAATAGTTGCGGTGCAGACGCGTGCGGAGTTCGCAGCTCAGGCGTTTTTTCCCGTGCAACTGCTTGGGTGTTGGGATACTTTTGTTGCTGATGTGCGAATGGGCGATTTACTCACGTGCACGGCGGTCAGCTGGGACTCTGACCCACCGGCCAGTGCTCTTTTCTGCAATCCAAAGCTATTTTGATCAATAATGCGTGCATGTGAGTTGGCCAAGAATGCAAGCGTTCTCTAGTTCTCACACCATAATTGCAGCGCCATTGTTACTTGACGCTGTTTGTTTGACTCGCTTTTGACGTTTCAAGGACGGACGGTCAACCTGTTCAGTGCTTCGGAAGACTTTGAAGGGGCTGTTTAAGATTAGCTAAGATCAGGGCGTCCTGGACTTTGCCCTTGCGCTGCTTCAATTGCCAAAACTCTCCATGCCTGTTTTGCAGGTTTACTATTTCTCAACTCTCCAATGTAGTTTTCTAGTTCTGTTTCTCGTGTTTTTTTTAATCTTCTGCTTCACTCATTAAATGCTCCATCGTACTGCTGCATGCGTCCTCTGATCTTTCTATATTCAAACCAACACACGAAGCTGTGTAACTATCTTACCATTCTCGTGTACGCCCTTTGCTGAACAAAATGTCTCCTTTCTCAATAACCGTAAGGAACTCCGCGGAATTCGCCAGTGATGTTGATCAGTGGCACAGCTTCACTCATGAGAGGGTCAGAGTGACAAAATATACGCTGGATGAATGCCAACTCACGCAGTTCAATATAGTGCACACCCGAATCTTGAGCGCCAAGTGGTGCAAGTTGGTCATTTATTGTTTGCAAGGAATTAGTCAGCCACTCAAATCTGTGGCCACCGATCACACCAAAAAAGGGCAACTGAAATTCACGACGTACGCCATCGTGCACAGTTGCCTAACATTTGAACAAACTGTTGCTACTTACCGCTAGAACGTAAATCTTTTTTAGTACTGCAACATGAGTGTGAGCCTATGCCTGGTGCTGCTCTTGTGGACTGAGGTTACAGTACCCATTAGGTAGGAGGCTCTAATTCGACTCAGGCTCTAAAATGGATCACCTTATCAAATGTATTATTGTTGTACATGTTGTTTTTCATAGGCTTCAGCAATGTACAGGAATTTTACATTTAAGGAGGTGATCCATTTTAGAGCCCTATGCCATTTCAACTTTAAAATTTCATAACTAATTTCACAAAACTCCAAAAAAAATGAAACAACTCGGGTCCAAAAAAAATGAAACAACTCGAGTCAGATGCCAATTCCTCTTGTCTTTGAAGGAAGGAAAATTTACTGAAAAACATTTCAAGAAGTTTCACCTCCCCATAATTCAGTTTCAGCCCTTACGTGATCCATTTATGGGCCTCCTACCATAGCTGGTTGCCAGAGTTGCCTGTCCCGAGTTTGCGTTTGTGGAAATGGAGATCGAGTAGTACTGACACACGCGCGTGTGCACCTGTGCCAGAAAATTCAAGACGACATCGGCACTTCTTCGGGCCTCACAGGCTCGAGCAATGAAGCGCGACCCGGGGACGCAAGCTGCGACCCGTTTATGCAGAACATGTTTGTTTTGTGTCATGGAGAAGAAGTGAAAATCACTGATGTGGATGTGGATGGAGACGGGGATGGGAATGCCAAAGCTGGTGATAGGCCTTGGGATCCGCCACTCACGACCATGGGCAAGCTGCAGGCATGGAGAGTGGGGCGAAAGATCAGGCTGGAGGGTTGGAATGTGACTCGAGTGGTGGTGTCACCCTTCTTGAGGTGCGTGCAGACTGCTGCAGAAGTCATTGCCGGGCTTCGCATGCTGCCCTCCAGTGCTTCACTGCGGGACGAAGACCACGGTTCCCCGGGCTCGCCCCCGTCCCTTAAGGTAGGAGGTTCTAAAATGGAGCTGGGGAGGTAAAACTTCTTGAAATAATTTTCAGTAAATTTTCTTTGAAAGACGAGGAATTGGCATCTAACTCAAGTTATTTCATATTTTTTGGAACTTTGTGAAATTAGTTATAAAATTTTGAAGTGAAAAAGCCATAAATCTCTAAAATGGTGCACCTCCTCAAATGTACATTGTTGAAGGGCTATGAAAAATAACATGTACAAATTGAGTACATTGAGGAGGTGTACCATTTTAGAGCCTGCACCATTTTAGAACCTCCTACCTTTACGTGCGAAGCCTGCCCATTGGATTGCCATCTTTGATCTTTCATGAATCCGTGTAAGCTCGCCACTGGTTCACCACAATTGGAATTTGCATTTTGTGCTTCTGACAAGCGGTATCCATCATTTACTTGTTTGTAGGTGCCTTAAAGTCTGATAAGGGCACCTAATTTAGCTCTCTAATGTATACTAGATGGAAGACGGTGAAACGAACGAAAAAAATCTCAAACGTATGAAAACGGTGGGCGATACCAAAGAAAATCGACAAATAAGGTTGGAGACCTGGACATCAAATTTATCATTTTTGAAAATGGACTTTGCAACTGACTAACTTATATGGTTTGCTATAAACAGCCCGGTTTCAATGTAACCCTCTTTGTGTTGCAATTATGATACTTGAAACTTTGCTTTAGAAGCTTGTAATATCTTAAACCTTCAAATGAGCACTTAACCACTGAACGTCACGAAAGCCCTTTGCGGCATTATGTATGGCCGTACGTACAGATGTATTTGAGCTGCTATGAGGACTTTCCAATTTTTTTTATGCACCCACCATCATACAACCCTTCAATATGTATTTTTATAACACTTAATTTCTAGCTTATTCAAATTTCTGAATATTGGTTGCGAGAGTACTTGGTACCGTAGCTCCAGAGCCCAAGGGCCTTTCAGGGGTTAAACATGCCATCTTTCACTATTTTTCTGGACTGTCTAAAGTGTTGAAACAATATTTCAGAAAGAGAAAGTTTGGTAGATCTGTGCAAAATACTGGGCAATTTTTTGATAATGTCCAGGGACAATCAGTTAGACATAGTCTTGAGTTACAGTCTAAAACTACTTAAGTATGTCACATGCATATATAAGTACGTCCATTTACTTATCTTGTTTTCCGATTAGGGTAATTGGACAACTCTTTCAACTCTAACAAACATGAAATCTACCATCTTTGACCAGTGTGACGCTTACGACCTAATTAGGTCATTTATTTGATTAATCGCCATTAGCAGTTATCTTAACAGTGAGCTCTCCGAGTTGCAGCAACAGCAGTATAGCAGGACTCTTGTGAGACATGGTGCAAGAGAAGGAATTACCGGCCTTTAAGATTGCCTTCGGAAGTATTAATGGAATGTACTTCTGTGTGAGAAGGTATCCATCGAGTGTGGATTGGCGGAAAATTTGATAAATAAGGGAGGAATGTTTTCTCACCTTCTGGAAGATGAAGACACGGATGGGTTCCAGCCCTGGACTTTAGACCTGGCGGAGCTTTACTCAATGCTGCCCACCGAAATCCGTGACCGTTCTTTTCAACCTATTGAGCAGAAGGTAACATTCAGCTATTTTGTATCTCTCATCTTTATATGTGAGTAAGGGTAATTATGTTCACACTTGATGTTAAGAATGGTACTAGATAAGAATAATTAGATGCATTTGGACACACCTTTAGATTACATTCATATTTTTAATACCCTTCCCAACACTATGTGTGAACATACTTTAAGATGGAGAACATATGATACAAGACTGTAAGAGAGATTTTGTCAAATAAACCAACTCCAATGTATCTCCCTCACCCATTGAATCACTTAATGTACTACCTTGATGTCCTTCTACGTAGTGTGTTCTTAAACACGTTGGGAATACTAAATGTATTCTGCACTTCCAGCTGTCAATGTCTTGTAGTGCTTGTTGTATCTATCACAAAACGAATACTAGACGTACCATTGAGTAACTTCATTCTGGTGTTCGAATCCGAAGCCCCATAAGCCCAGGTTGTCAAGCAACCTTGACTAAAAGCTTTTTCCACTGCATCACATCTTCATTTCATTTCTGCTAAACAATCCGAGCCTGGTTCATGAATGCAGTTGCCCCAGAGCAGAGAGAGTTCCGAAGAAATCCGATATCGATATACCTCAACTCTCAAAAAGATTGCGAATAGATGCCCTCGGGAGAACATTTTATGCATAACTCATGGTATGATTCGCAACTTTCCAATTCCTTTTTCGCAAGCTAATCTGCAGTGAGCATAGAAGCAAAACAATGTGGCTACCATGGTGATTGCATTGCAGAGTTCACAACTGTGGTTACAGTCAAAAACAATCTTCCAAAAAATATTTGTAGCTATTAAAAATGTGCTTACTAATTCGGAATGTTTAGCAAGTTGAGCAGTGTTTCTAGTCACTTACCTGGGTTGTTAATGGACGGGTCATTCGACAGGTGATACCGTGAGACAGTCGGTGTCAATGATGTGGCCTTCTACGGAGGTGCACGGAGTCGCTTACTGTGCATACACGCATGCTCAACGCCCCATTTTTGAACGTGACGACGGTTCCTACATCCTCAATGGTGACTGGGAGCTGCTCACTGAATCCGGCTCCTGCTCCGGCATTTTTTTCATCCCTTAGACAGATCTATAACTTGTACATGACATCCACTCTCCTTCTATCTCCGTAGACGGTACAAAACTACTACTCGCACGTGTAGACTTCAGAGGCATTTAGTGGTGAGTTATTAAGTAAAATACTCGTGTGTGTGAAACTGCCAGCATTTGAACGTGCCTTTTTTAGGATAGGCAAGTCATATTCAGCCACGTAGACCATGGGTTTGGTAGTTCGTATGCTTATTGTTCCTGTGATTACATCAAATGGATGGTTTCCATATATACATGCATTTTTGTAATGCAGTTCACATTTGTTATAAACCAATGACCAGCCTTTTTTGGAAATTGCAAAATAAAACATCTCTTCTCTGGAATTCATGCATATAGTGTTATACAAATTAGACCAGATGAGTTATATACCAGATTTTTCCCGCCTTTTTGTTTTTAGTTAGCAAAAGTCAATACTGCAAATGAACTGAATGGACGTTTTTTTCGGCAGCCACTGAGCAGATTCTCTGATAAAGTAATTGGTACCAACTGTCATCACTCGTCAGGATCCAGAGTTCCAGGAAGATCATAGCCTCATGCATGCCAGTGATATTAAATGCGATATTCTCATAATTCAAGTGGCTAAAAACCTTTCTGCTACACATGCTGCAATTTCAAATTCAACACTCTGAAATCTACCCTTTTTTTTCGTAGCAATATAAATACTAAAGAACTGTGTACAACAATTTGCTAAACTCAGCGTCTCTGCATGCTAACGGCCGGGAGCGCACAGCTGTTCTGGAACAAATATCTGCATCATACATGACTGCATGTAACTGTTGCCAGTATTCTCTCCTCTCCTCACAATCCTCAAATTATCATGCTCTTGTTTTGAACTGTTGAATTTTTCTCTTGGTTCTTGGGAACTTCAACCAATAATTTTATTGCAAAAAACTGACCTCCTCTATATTTTCAACAATAAGGTAGGAGGCTCAAATTTGGAGCACGCTCAAATTCGGAGCATCTCCTCAAATGTACTCTATCTGTACATCTTGTTTTTTTACAGCCCTTCAACAATGTACAGCTCATGTACATTTGAGGAAGTGTTCCATTTTAGAGCCTTATGGCCTTTCCACTTCAAATAATCATAACTAATTTCACAAAGTTTTAAAAAATACGAAACAACTTGGGTTAGATGTGGATTTTTCTTGTCTTTCAAGGAAAGTTTACTAAAAATCATTTCAAGGAGTTTCACCTACCCAAAATTCAGTTTCAGCCCTTAGATGCTCCATTTACAAGCCTCCTACCTTAGGGTTGACCACTTGAGTGACTTGACACTGGCGGAGAACAGAAACAAGGTACTGGAGCATTTATAACCGTATGATCATTTTGAGCCTTCTACGATCCTGACCTGGACATCTTTCTTAACCCCAAAAGGAGTGAGCCTGTCACTGCGACCAGTACAATACGAGGTATTTTTCTTGTATTTGGAATGGATCCACACCTCTATTATATTTGAGATCAATAAAGAAGTTGGAGAATAGATCAAAATTGTTCTAGTGAGCTACTTGAGATCCCAAATTAAAACTTCTTATTGATAACAAATACCAATTATACGACAACATCTATGCCCTATGGTTCTTTAAGGATTAACCCCTAAATGATGTTGCTAAATTGTATACGCTCTTGTGTGTTGTATACAGATGGAGTATTTGGGTAGCACATGAATCTCATTGGAGCTGTAAATTTTAAGCTGAGTCATAAACATACTTCCAGTCAACTATAATTTTTTGAGGAATTTTTGACATTTTTCATGAAGCCCTTTCTTCAATTACTAAATGGTCCTTGTATGCATGAATACATCCAACACTTTTGGTAGGCAACATCCTTTAGCCCTTAAATGCCTAAGGCATATTCTAAGCTTCTAGGAATTTGCTCTAAATTGAACAAAAAGTCAACATTTTGATAAGCTGTATCAAATTTTTTAAAATTGTAACCGTACAAATTCAAACTAGATATGTTAAACATCACATAGGAAAAGAAAACACAACAACATCACTTATGGATTGAAAGATTATGATGTTTGATCAAGAGGGTGTTAAAATTGCAAAAATGACTTCAAGGCTTTCAATCCTCTTTTTGCAAGTCAAATCTAAAATGTTGGTCACCAAAAATATGAGGTCAAAGGGCATAACATACATAACTCCAATCCATTGACGGCTTTTCAAAATCTACTTTACAATTTGTTAAAATGAATTTCTAGTGTGAATTTTTCTCCAAGATCTAGTGTATGTGAGGCTCATTTTCATGAGCTCTCAACACTAAAAAAGTCAAGAACTTGTTATTTGTTAAATTGGAAAAAGCGGAGGTAACATTTTGTACTCCACCTTAAACCCAAAAAGTCACCTTAAACCATATTCAAAGGTATCAAATTTAGTCTGAGCCACTAAGATTTTTTCCTCACAAATTCCTCATCTTAGGTGATGACATGTGTACCAAGAAAAATTCGGGAGCTCAAATTAAGGTGGCCACCTTAATTCTTCAAAAGTCCCAAAATGTACTCTTTTCCCAATTTAATGAATAACACGTTCAAGATTGCAATGGACACCTTTGCACAGAATCTTGAATAGAAAATTCACAATCAATAATTTTCAAAATCAAGTTTTGGATGCTAAAACTAGACTTCAAAAAGAGTTATTCTAAAATAAAAATATTAAAAATAGTAGCTTAGTTAGGTTTTATTGAACTTCAAAATATTGTCGGCACCAAAATGTGGTGCCCTAGGCATTTAGGGGTTAGTGGTTGTTTTAAATTTTGTATAGTATAATACACCACAAGCCAACAAATTTTTGACTAAAAATTTCATGTATTGGCTGACTTTGAATGCTCGTAATTTTTTTGGCAAACATTAACTCTTTTTTCCAAGATGTCCTTGCTTATAGTTACAAAGACTTTCAACATATATCTTCATTTTTGGTTCTAAACTAAATCAAGGTCTCTAAATCCAAATGTGAATTCAAAAGACCAAGAGTGTTTTTGGAAGGAAAATCTTAAAAACTACCAATTTTTAGTGCATTGTCCAAAATTGATTGATTGATTGATTTATTTATTTATTTTTCTAAATTTCAACCATACGTGTTAAAAAAATAAATCAAAGAGAGAAAAGAAAATTCAGCCCATTTGACCGCGTAAATTGTAAGATTAAAACATTTGAAGTGAGAAAAATACTTTTTTTTGTTCCTACAAAACAAGGTCAACAAACTTTGAGCCCTCCTAGAGTAAAATTTTTGCTCTACACAAAAATGAGGTTTTTGACCATTCATAAGTATATGATGTTAGGTCAAGTGGTCAACTCATGAAAAACTTAGAAGCAAATATAGAATCTAGCTTATTCTAAATCAACTTGTAGTGCAAGGAGGTCAAGTGAATTGGCAATACATTAGTGATTTTTTTGTAATTTGTTGTGCAATGAGGGAGTCTTTTATTTGAAATTTGAACATTGAAAAGTCAGAGAAAAACATTTGAAATACTCAAAAAAAGCTTCAAGAGCTTTGAATTTATGGATTGCAAGATAATAGGGCTTGAAGTTAAAGAAAATATATTTTCTTGAAACTAGTTAACAAAGTTTGACTCTTCTTAGAATATGATGTGAGAGCTCAATTGTTTTCTTTTTGACAATTGTATACCATATTTTATAAAATACATATATGCCAAATTTCAAAAGTTGATAAGAGTTTTAACAAAAGATTCTCCAAAGATGCCCAAGTTGCCCAAATTCTTTTGGGTAGCATAACTTTTGAATTGATAGCTAATTGGGGAAAAATTTACATTTCCACTTGGGGATACATATTTACAACTTACAGTGTAACAATTTGGAAGCATTCGATAAAAATTAACTTTGTATGACCATATCCAAGTTCTCAAGTGTCTGTTGAACAAACACTTGGTCCTTTAGGGGTTAAGATCTCAAATATAGGTACGCCATAGATAGCTTGTCTGTTGTACCACAGAAAATAAGCTATCTATGACATCCTAAAATTGAGATCATAAATGAACACTTTGTGTATATAGTGACGGCATTAGGTTCAACAATACAAAAATGGATATATCTACCTTAGTAGCTTTACTAATATTAGCTTCTTTTGAGGATGGAGCCGATGGATGCCAACATTTGGAAGGTCCTATTCATTCTTCCCTTAATTGCATGCCTTTCAAGGTTGTGTGTTGCTCTAAGGTAGAGCTGCCCCTTCCCAACTAGGGTTCTATTCCCAACCACTAGGGTGTGATGTTTCCAACCACTAGGTGTGATGTTTCCAACCTCTAGGGTGTGATGTTTCCAACCACTAGGTGTGATGTTTCCAACCACTAGGTGTGATGTTTCCAACCTTCCAACCACTAGGTGTGATGTTTCCAACCTTCCAACCACTAGGGTGTGATGTTTCCAACCACTAGGGTGTGATGTTTCCAATCAACCTATATCCAAGCCTTGGAATGCATATTTTTTTCCTTTTTAAGATTAAGATAAATGAGGTCATGACATGTGTCTTATAAGAAAGTAAGAAGTAGTGAGCAAGAAAGTATTCTGGTTATGATCAGGATTAGAAGAGTTTAATGATTGTGTATGGGTTCAAAACACTTTATGCATTTCAAAATTTGTATATAACTCAATTTTGCATGAAAAATTCTAGAAAACAATTTATCCCAATATTTTATATGAAGCTATCAAAAAAAATTTGCACCACATTGTTGCTCTAATATGTTGTCATGCAAGAGCTTAAGTGATCAGGATGGTTCTACCTTACCAATGATGAAATGAAAGGAGGTCGTGGACTCTTGGCTGGCTGTCCTCGTCTCGGAATCCTGCACTGTTCACAGTGCAATCTCGTG
Source organism: Ulota crispa (assembly GCA_963920765.1). Taxonomy (NCBI): domain Eukaryota; kingdom Viridiplantae; phylum Streptophyta; class Bryopsida; order Orthotrichales; family Orthotrichaceae; genus Ulota; species Ulota crispa. The sequence goes on along the minus strand of OY987242.1, from coordinate 9,798,572 downwards.
CAATCTCATGCAATATCCAGTTTGTGGACCCGGGGAGGAAAAGCTCCACGTTGATTTGCAAATAAAGATAAAAGAAAAACTTGTCTAGGTCAGTTTTATATCTAGTCAGGGCTCTGGACTAATTCACGGTCAATGCATCCAAATATGAGTTCAAATTTGTAATTTTGATTGACGTTCTAGTGGTAAATGTCCATACTCTTACATTTTGTTTTCTACCAGGTGAAAATCATCGTCATTCCACAAATTGTGTGTGTGGACTATACAGTATTCTAAGCACCACTGTACACGTGTTGAGGTGATGCAAAGCCTAGAAGCAGTGGTGATTTTTGACAAGCACCTCAACTAGCTTTACTTCTTTCACAAACATGAAAATGTCATGTGACCTGCATTCTAAAATGTAGTCGTATTTTAAACAAAATTAAGAAAGGATGGGTCGCAACAAACAAATCCAAATCACTCAAGTTATATGGAGTCTTACAATTTGTCACTAAAGAGGTTGGATGCTTTGATCCTTCATGTTTCTTCACACAATCAAGACAACATTCCAGTCACTGTTGTGTTGCGTATAAGTGTATTTGTACAAGAGATACACATTAAAACATCTGAAGTCTCTAATTGCATTTAAGAACACAAGTGATTCTTTACTAGTTTTTGCTTAGAAAAATCCATCTCACTCAAAACTATACTAAAAGATCATATCATCACTTTTCTCAAAAGTTTGTACAACCCTAATCATTTTGTAAACCACTTTAGAATTGTGCTTGCAGACATTAATCTCATATCTCCCACAAACACCCCGCTTAGGTAGCTCTACTGCATTCAACCTCGTTGTGACATGGCCTTCTTGTTCCCCCTTTGCTATCCAACTCTACCATGCTCTTCTGCTGAAAGAAAAGATAAGTGTATAATAAGTTGGGGAAATTATAAATAGGGGCATGAAAATGTAAAAATACTATAAATAGGGGCATAGTTTCAAAATAATTACAAATAGGGGCATAACTTCAAAATAATTTATAGTGTTTTGTCATTTTTTTTGATTTGGATATTGGTTGATTTAGATACATCACAAGCCTAAATAGAGAAATTTTAAAAAAGGGGATGGCAATTTTTGGAGAGACCTTGAAGTTTTTTGGAAGTCAGCTGACATTTAATGTGATGTATCTAAATCAACCAATGTCCAAATTAAAAAAATTGCAAAAAATTACAAATTATTTTGAAATTGTGCCCCTATTTGTAGTATTTTTCATTTTCATGCCCCTACTTGTAATTTCCCCTTTTTTGCACTTCAAATGTCAATATCTTACTCCTCTACATCTAGAATGATATGATCTTTTTCCCACAAATACCTCCCATAATCTAAGGCAAGGTTTTATGGTTGGATTTCCAAAAAAATACTTTTTTTTCCTATCTTTCTACTCATTCTCCCAAAAGTGGCAGTTTTAAGGGACTTTCACAAAAAAATGGCATGGGCCTTTAGGAGTTATCTAAAAAAAATTCACCATCAACTTCTACTACCTCAAAACGCTTCCTTGGGCTTTTGTTTGTTTTGCAAGCAGTTTCTACCTAGAAGCTTGTGATGAATTTTTGACGATTTGAAAGCTTCTTCTAAGCAACCTCATCATGTGTCTTTTCTTTCTAAAAGGTTTCATTGAAAAATATTTTCTAAACCTTTCCATCTTTTTTTTGTATGTCCATGACAAATGTATGAACAAAAATATTGTGCTTGTTGATTGCTTTTGATATTTTGGTTAATTCTTCTGCAGGTTGAATTGAAGCAACTCATTCAAGCTTTTTTTGAATCTTACAAATATACTAAAGTCAAAATACATTCTATGAATAATTTTATAAGTGCAAAATGAGTTAAAGGATGTATTGTATCATACAACCATATTGAGAACTATTGAACACAATCATTGTAGATAGTTTTAGATTTTTTCAATAAAGTGGCGTTAACATTTCATATTAAGGTATCAGTATCACATGTCACCTTATAGTGGGTTTTTAGCAACTTTTATATTTTTCACATCAATTTCAACTTTTTTATCAAAATTGACTCCTTATGCTTTTGAGCTAATCAATGATATGAAGTTTACTGAAAATTAATTTCTCTTCAGTAATAACAAAACGAAGTATCTTCTCAAGTTAAATGAATGAGGCATATTTTAAAATTTTTGAACTAGAGGTTTTCTGTTACAAAATTCACCAGCGCAAAAACTTCAAGTGTTTTGGATTTATTATGTACTTGTTATGAGCTTTTGTGACTTTATCTTAAAAAGCTAGAAATAAACTCTTCAAAAAAAATCTAAAAATACTGTGATTCAAAATCTGGTATTCTTTTCTACAAAAAAATATGTATTTTATTTTATTCTTACATTGCAATACAGCATTTAGTGATTATTTACCAACAACAAATGGAGATCATTTGCACCATCATCAAGCCTAAATTAACCCCTAAAGTTGTTTGATTGTGTTTCACCATAAAACACTTAAGGTATGTACACTCATAAGCATCAAATTAAGGGTTTTGAACATGATGAATATCAATAAACAGCTAGCAAATTATAGGATCCTATTAGGAACAAGAAAAATAATGAGTTTGCACTTTTGAAGGTATTATTTGCATACCGTGTGAATAAGTTGTGAATTTTTAAAGAGCAAACTGCCATTGCACCCATAACCACTTTCAAGATTTCATGTTTACATGTTGTACATTCTTGTCATTACATCTATCCACTTCCACAGATTTTCCAAGATTTTTAGAGGTGACGGTTATGGGGACACTGACGCTTATGGGTGTACATACCTTAGATTGAGCCGTTTGGATAGCGTAAGCAAAAAAAACTGAAAATGAAATCTCAATGCAATTTACTGTTAGATGTAGTGTTAGACTACTTCATTATGATATAATAAAAAGATGAAAGATACTTGCCACACAAATATTGAGATTATAGGGTTTGAAATGAGATAGTTTTTTTCAAAGGGCATTCAATTTTGAGCAATTCTGATTTGGGGAGGCATTTCACTACAAGGAAACCATGGTCAAATGTATAAAAAGTTGACAAAAATTATGACCTAATCTACTGTATATTGAAGATTAGGTCACAATTTTTGTCAACTTTTTGTAGATTCGACCATGGTTTCCTTGTAGTGTTTGCTCCAATTAATGTCACTTTTTTATTGTGCTTTTTTATATTGACTTTTGTAATAGAGCTGGTCATATCTCTAAAGGTTCCACAATATTTTGAATTGGAAAACACATACTAAAAAATCAATATGGAAACTAGCTTCAAAAAATCTCATAACAAAATTGTTTTTTCAATAGTTTTTAGCTTCCACACACTATAATCTTTTCAAAATGTGAATGATGGAGCTTTAAATCTAGCCAACTTTATATTTTACTTTAGATGGAAAAAGAAGGGAAACTAGCCAAAAATAGTGACTTTGACAAGCTTGATTAACATAGGGTCACTTTCAACCATATAGGGCCACTTTCAACAAAGGTGAATTTGAAGTAAAGGGCAATAAGCAAAAACAATTGTCTTCATGGAATGAGGTTGAGTTGGGGTCACAAGGAGATAGCTTTGTCCCTCAACCTTTGGGTAAGATCCCAAAATTTCAGCTGCAATGTAAATAAATGTGTCGGTGTTGTCCCTCAAATAAACTAAACTACATATTCCATCATAACTTTTTTTTTACAAATTGAAATGGTTTGAAAATTGTAGCATTGGAAAGCTACTCCTTGGGCACACATCCTCTAAAAACCAAACTTTTATATTTATTGTTTTATAAGTACTAACTTGCTCAAAATTGTTTTGTTGCTAAAAAAACACTCTTTGGTCTTTTAGGGATTAATATACCATATAGAATGAGGAACACAAAATTTGAGTACATAACCAAGGAATGTTGTATCGTGAGCAAGGATCCATGAGTTGTGAGCTTGAATTCTTTATCAAAATACTACGTTTCCTCTCTAACCGTGTATATAAGGGCATATGATTGTGCATTTAAAATTTTAATCTCTTGCAAAAATAGCCGTTATTTAGTTATTTCATTGATTTTGAACTCAAAACCAACTCATTCCCACTTACAAAATCTTGAGTAACCTCTTATGGCTCACGGTTTTATTCAAGGGAAAATTTCATGGACCCCTAAAATTTGTAAAATTTACACAAATACCCTTGCTTTTTTTCAGAAATTACACAAATATCCTTGGACCAAAATTTTCTGACGTTTGTTTTGTTGTGCATACCACTTCCCTTCTTCCTTTCTGTGCACATTACTTCTTTCTTGTTTCATTACATCCCCTTCTTCAACATTGATCATGCAGGACATATAAATACAACAATATAAACACAACAAAACAAATGCTTGAAAATTTTAATATAAGGTTATCTATGTAATTTCTGAAAAAGCAAGGGTATCTATGTAAATATTGCAAACCTCAGGGGTATCCATGAAATTTTTCCTTTTATAAAACAGCATTGTCTGTACACGGTCTTAAGCTCCAACCATGAGGCTATGCTCATGCGTATCCGGCACACCCGCAACCACGGTCTTAGGACCGTCTTGTCCAGATTCGCTCTCAGCATCAACAGTCCTACTTCCGAGGTTCGGCGAATCTTGGCCAGATGGGAGTGGTTATGCATACCGACCGACGGTGGGTGTAAAGCTCACGACAATCCCTGACAATTGCTGTGAAATTTGCTCCTACCGCAAGCTTTTATGCACTAAACTTAGGGTTGTATACCAGGAGCAGGAGGAAGAGATGATCTGATACTCTCGTCCTTTGAGATTTTGATATTCTGTCAAATTTTCTATCTGCGTGTTTTGCATCTGCCGTGGCTTTTGAAAGCGTGCCCATGGATTTCTGCGCGGAAATCGGCTGCTTGAGATTGCGCCTGAGTCCAATCGGGGCTTGGTAGTAGAGACAGCATGGTAGCACTCAAGATCGTGTCGAGGCGGTGAAAGTTGAGTTAGGGTGCGAGCATCGCAGATTGTGATCGTAGTACAACCTAATCTTGCTGAGCCTCGTTGTCGCCAGTCGCTGCTCTGGCTTGTAAGTCTGCTTTGGAAGTTCAAAATTGCATACTAAACTCGTGTTTTTTCTCCAACGTTTTGCTGATTGGATTCGTTCTCGTTGTCTCACTTTCCTTCATTTTATGTGCATTTTTGATAATCTGTCATTTCAGTGCAGTTTGCTATGATTCGTGAGTCGTTGCTCATATTTCTCGTGCTGGTATTGCAGATCATCACTCTGTCGGCACCTCTGAAAGAGTAAAGCTGACGGGTAAGCTCTCTCTGCTTTCGAACACTGCAGTTTGAATTAGGGTTTTATGGAAACTAGGGTTTTAGGGTTTCATGCTTTCGTATCTCAAGAACCGTGGGTTGCTGCGTCAACATGCCGAAGCCTCAGAGAATGGTAGTATACATGGATACCCCTGAAATTTGCAATATGCAATATTTACATAGATATCCCTGCTTTTTCAAAAATTACATAAATACCTTTGGACCGAAGTTTTTAGGCATTCATTTGTTGTGCTCGTACTTTCTTCATGACCAATGTTGAAGAAGGGAATGTAATGAAACAAAAAAGAAGCAACTTGTGCACAAAGGAAGAAGGGAAATGGCATGCACAGCAAAACAAACGCAAATTTTTTAGCCCAAGAGTATTTGTATTTCTGAAAAAGCAGGGGTATCTATGTAAATATTACAAACTTCAGGGGTATATCCATGAAATTTTCCCAAAAAAAACCTGGCTTTACATGATCTGAATCCTACTGTTTTTTGAATTCTTGTTGAAGGAAGTACAAGAACAACAAAATAAATGCCTAAAAATTATGGTCCAAGGGTATTTGTGTAATTTCTGAAAAAGCAGGGGTATGTATGAAAATATTGCAAACATCAGGGGTATCCATGAAATTTCCCTATAAAGTATCCTGGTATAACAATTTTTAGAAGAAGTGGACAAAGCTTAAGGTTGCATTAATCTTACTGGACTAGTCTCAGATTTGTTTTGGAATTTGAACAGGAATGACGTTGGCGTATATGAGTGTGCCGGATGCTTATGGCGTAGTAGAAGCTGGCGTGTTCAGATCCAAGGCCCTGGATCTGCACAATCTGCCGTTTCTGTTGCACCTTCAGCTCCGCACCATTCTGTATCTTTCTCCTGATCCTCTTGCCAAGGCTGTCACCGACTTCCTTGACAACAACAAGATCAAACTGGTTCGTGACTCCCTCCCTTTTATTCCGTTGTTCTAGATGCCTTTGCTTTCTCCGCACTGTGTTGCAGGCAAATGGGGCTTGAGCATGCATCTTCTTTGCAGATGCATCTCGGTGTTGGAGAATGGATGCCACAGGCCTCATGGAAGCCCATAAGTGAGGAAATCATAAAGGATGCACTTGAGATTATTCTCGACGTCAACAACCATCCAATCCTTGTTATGTGCTCGTGAGTACTCCTAAACCTCTTTCTTTGCACTTCATTTTCTGCAAAATACTAGATAACCAGGTCAGGACTGAGAGGCCTGACATGGTTATTTGATGGAACTCATTCTTTTCTGAACTGGGAGGATGGGGGTTATGACTTCAGCTCTTTTTTCAACCGCAATGCGCCTGTGACTATTTAAGTTACACGAGAGGGTTATGTTGATGGGAAACATAGTTAGGGTTTGAGGCCACGCTTCTGCTCTGATCATATATCTGTTAATCGAACTGCCAGGGCAGGTATACATATGACAGGCACGGTTGTAGGCTGCCTTCGTCGCCTTCAGCAGTGGAACTTAACTCCCATCTTGGAGGAGGTTAGTTTCCACAACGCTTTTTATTGAGCATAGAAATGAAATGAATTGATGGATCAGTAGTTGACTCTCCTCTGCAGAAGGGCAATATGGAACCAAGAGAGAGGGAGACAAATGCAGAATACAGTGGTGCTTGGATAAGGTCAACCTTTATAAGAGAAATGTTTGGATAGTGTCAAGGTCCCACTCTTTTTTTTGTGCTCTAGATTAGTTGAATGGAGTGTTTCTTTAAAGTCAATGCTTGGATGTGATCAACAATTTTCTCTCGCCCAAAGCATTGACCTTATCCAAGCACCATTGTAGTAGGCAGTGCTGCCAGGACTCACAATAATCGATGTTATTGTGGTTTTGACTAGACGCATGAATTTTTGTGTATCTCTTTACTGACATCTGGCTCTTCTGGGGTGTGGCAAGCAGTATAGGCGCTATGCCAAGAGCAAGGCTCGATATGCGAATGAGCAGTTTATGGAATTGTTTGATGAGGATCTCGTGACACTACCAGAGCATTTACCAGAATGGTTTATTGACCAGCGCCGGATGATGGTACAGTCAAAATCGCTTTGCTTGTGTCGTATTTTGTGTAGCCCTAGAGAATAGCAGTGCGAACATTTGCTGTGGATGAGCCTCCAGATGTTCATATGCGAAATTTTTTTCTCTTGTGATTGATTTGCAATAGGAGGAGGAAGAGGTTGAGTTTGCAGAGCAACTGCATCGAGAGCAAGCCCGTGAACTTGGAGCACAATTGCAAGGGAGCATGTTCACAAAAGCAGAAATCTCTAATGAGGTGCATTTGGCTGCGCTACTCAAAAGTGATCATGTGAATCCTGTTGTCAAGAAACCTCTCTTTTGTTTATAATTAGACTGTCGAGGTTGCACTGATGCTTTGGCTACGTGCTAATCAGTCAGGCTGGTGATTCATATGAGTAAAATGTTTCTCATGAAGGTTGTTTTGGAGCACTTTGCTTCTAGGTGTTCCGCTTTCAAAGTTGTGTGCACCTTCTGAATGTCTGATTTGACTCCTGTGTGCAGGTACAAGCAATTACAGAAACCGAAAAGCCCAAAGTATTGTTGGTAACTGACGCTGACGTACCGGGTTACAGAAAGTATTACTATTCTTCTAGTAGTCCATTGACGACAGAGAACCGCTCTTACAAGCGGAAAATCATAGGCAAGGTTTGAATACACGTGAATGGTTTCATAAATGAGTGGTTAATTATTCTCAGCACGGACTGAGAGACTCTGAAAATATGCATGTATGAATGCTAGATCATTCCTGTAGCTATCACTTTTCAACAGGGTGGTGCTTTTAAGCATGCTTTTTTTAAGGTAACTACGCCTTTAACTGTTCCCTTTGGATTGGAATGTTTAACGCATAATTCTTGATGGAAAATGAACAGGCAGAATACCCAAAATGTGGAGGAATGGAAGGGTTACAACAATGTGAAGTTGTTGACCCTTTTTTGGTGCTGAATGGGTTCATGTATGGTAATGTGGGGGTAGCTGCTTTGTAAGAGGAAGGTTTCTGGTCCAGTTTGTGCTACTTGACCTCTTGCTTGGGCAACGATTTGATACCATAGTCATTATTTTTTTATAGTGCACTTAGAGCCTCTTTTAGCATTCACCTTCGAAAATTTCATAAGTAATCCATCATGCCTTCAAATTTCATAGTCATGTGCATTTTGATTCAAAAACATCCTCCTTGGTACGCTTTTTTTCCCTATTGCATGTCTAAAGCTGCTTGGAATGCTTTTAGGTGTGGTTATCCTAGAATCCTTTGGTGTACCTTCAGAAATATATGCCTATAGAAGCAAACTTTACACTTCTTACCGTATAATTTTTGGCATAGTATTGTTGTGTGAGGTATTAGGACGAACTCAAGATAGGGGATAAATTTTGGGAGCGACTAGGTGGACACCCCCAATTGCTACGCAGACACCCCATAGCCAGATCTATTAAACTTGAGATTATGATTACGCTAAAACATGAAATAAAACCAAATACTTTAACCAAAGCAATACTTTAGCGTACATCTGTGTCTACAAGCATTGCAAACACACAACAAATTTGTCTCATTTGTGACATGGTTAGGAGTCAAACCAATTGCTCTTTTCATTTAATGGTTTGACTCTTAACCGTGTCACAAATGGGGCAAATTTGTTGTATATTTGCAGTACTTGAAATGCATATTTACACTAAAGTACTGCTTTGGTTTTATTTCAAAAACGTTGAAATAATCTCAAATTTAATAGGTTTGACTATGGGGGTGTTTGCGTAGCAACTAGGGGGTGTCCGCCTAGTCGCTCCCTAAATTTTGTCCCCTGATGTAACAAGGGATTAACTTTTAATTATATTTGAGTTATAGCATCTTCAATAGTGCGCAAAATGAACTTCCAAACTTCTAGACCATAAGATAGGATCATCCATTCCCAACCAAGGATCCAAACCCAACCTATAGGGTATGTTATTTCCAACCAGCATATTTTCAAGCCTTGGACTGCGTATTTTTTCCCTTTTCACAATTAAGACTAATGAGGTCATGACATGTGTCCCAAAAGAAAGTAAGAAGTAGTGAGCAAGGAGTAGTTTGACTATGATCAAGATTAGGAGAGTGTAGTGATTGTTTATGGGTTCAAAACACTTTATGTACTTCAAAATTTGTATACATCTGAGTTTTGCGTGAAAAATCCCAAAAAATTTATGTCTGTGTGAAGCCACCTTAGAAAAATTTGCTCCGCATGGTTGTTCTAAAGTGCTATCCTGCACAAGCTTAAATGATTGGGAATGGGAGTGGGTGATCCTACTTTAGTGTGCAAAGAAAGCGTGCCAAAAAGGAGGCTTTAGCGGCATGACATTCCCTTATCAAAACCCAAAACTGGCATTCAGGTATTGACAATCAACAAAATTTGTGATTTTGCCAAGTGTGCAATTCATCCCTGCTATTGTCCCAGGCACCTCCCATGATGTCAATGGAGATGCGCATTTAATGAAAATGATCGATGAAGCTTTTGTTGCTTCAAGGACTTTGTTGTCGAATTTTAAAAATGGAAGAATGAAAAAGCTTGGACAATTATATGTTGAAGATTTTGTAAATGTGGTTGTACTACAAGTATGAGTTTGTTTTGGCCTTGTTGTATCAGTTCTTATTGTATTTCATGAAATTGATGAATGCAAGAGGTGAGACAATTTTGAATTGCAAATTTCATAAAATTGAGTGCTGCCAATGTAGGGGTTTTTTTCCGTGTTCTTCATCTTAACCCCTCAGCATCAAGGAGTCTCAAAATATATTTAAAAGAGGCTAAACTTCACCCCCTTTGGCGTTGAGGGGTTAAAGGAACAAGAAAATTTGATTAGGAATAATCAAAGATACCAAGCCTTCTATGTTAGTGCTAAAATAGCTCTCTCAAATATGCAACCTGATAGTAAAAGGTAGCGTGGTTTTACTATTTTTAGCACATTGCACTACTAGTGTCCATATGTTTTAAAAGTCCTTTATTTGCTTGCAACATTAATAATTTTAATATTTAGTACAAATGCATGTACTCATAAAAATTCTTATTCAAGCTCTGTTTCAGGCGCTGCTTTGACAATATGTTCCAATACTTATACTGAAATTGTTAACTTGTCAATTATCTTGTGAACAAATTATTGATGATGAGTTAGTTCTTGGGGAGCACTAGAGGCGATAATCTGACTGCCTTACTAATAAGTACTCCCTTTGTACCTCTAAAAACGTTCAAAAAGCTTCCTTACAAAGGATTAACCGTGTTTTTAGTCTTTATGTTAGTGACTCATGCTTTTTAGAATCAATATACGATTTATCAAATGTATGCAGAATTTCTGGTTTTGATTTTATTGTTTAGGCACCCAAATTTCATGTAAAAAGTACTATATTTATGCATAGTCACTCAAATTTGATGCAAAAAGTACTATATTTATGCATAGTTTGTGTATGCTGCTAGTTTCTCATTATTTTAGTCTTGTGTTAGTGACAGATACATTCTAGAATCAAAATACCATCTACCAAATGTATGCAAAATTTTCAATTTTGATGTTACCATTTAGGCACCCAAGTTCCAGTACCATATCTGTGCATGCTATCAACTCCTCATTATTGATGATTTAAAGATTTAGTAGCAACAATGGTACTTCATATGGGCAAAGCCTAACTTGTTAGGAGAGGAATACTCTTTAATTATTTAACTCCTAAAGGGCCCAAACGCCCTTTGCGGCCGTATGTATGACCATATATACAGGCATATTTGAGCTGCTATGAGGGCTTTTAAAAAAAATGCATCCACCATCATATAACCCTTCAATATGTATGGTTGTAATACTTAATTTCTAACTAATTCAAACTTCTGAATATTGGTTGCGACCATATTTGATACCATAGCTCCAGAGCCCAAGGGCCCTTTAGAGGTTAACTTGTCCCCATGAGATCATTGAACATGGCAAACACTTTCTTAGCTTTCAAAATCAGCAAAAAGGAGCTTTTTAGTGGTACAAGAAATGTGTCTGATTTGGAACTTTCTTTCTAGAAGGACAGAGTACTTCAATTACGTTATGACAATGCCCAACATGTAAACACTTTATGTTCTCAATGAAAACTCGAAGATCTTATTTGGTATTCAAAAGTATATGTTTAATACTAAAAAAGAACTAGATTTAATCTACAATTGTGTAGCATGTGTCGACCAAAATACTTATAGTAATTGGGCATTTTCAAATAGGGCACGCACTCTAATGAAACTTCTCTTTACTGATTGACAAAGGTCCATTTTGACCTTTCGATGTTACGAGGTTTGAACTCAGTGGGTGCTGGGGTCATTTTGTTCTCTCACTAGAGCATCTCCCAGGAGTAAACATGCCCAAAGGCAGGTTTATTTTTTATATTTTCGCTGGCACCCCACAGTGCAAAGCAGGTAAGGAAAATTTGGACAGAATCAGAAAGAGTAATGCCAAGTGCATGTTCATCCACAAAATCAAAATCTATTAATGTTGGTAGTTTTCATCCAAATTTTGGCAAACCTGGTGCTAACAACGGGATAAATATGGCAATTTCATCCATTTTTTCACTAATTTTTTTTAGTGTTACTGTCACCAATTGCATTTTTGAGGTAAGGATTTAGGCAAATTTTTGCCTTAAGAAATTTCCTTGCCCCAAAGTATCTTGAGTGTAAAAGTAAGTACATTAGAACTCCTCTAAACTAATACACTTGGGACTCCAAGAACCTGATTAGTTTAAGTAAGTTATTAGTTAATTTTGTGGAAGTGTAAATTAAGTAACCTTGAAGTTAGTGCCACAATAGCATTAGAGGTAGCTTGGTTTTTTTTTATTGTGGCCCTGACATTGAGATTTGTGTTATACATTAGTTTATCTATACTAATAATAGGCCTGATTCCATTAGTTGGGTAGTTGGGTGTCTATAATAGAATAAAATCTCTATTAGTTGGGTAGTTGGGTGTTGCTCCAAGAAGATTAAGGGGCAGTTATGTGGCGGTTATTCTTATTTCTATGGTTATGTGGCGGTTATGGTCGTCCTTGGGGATGGGGTATACAAGGGAATAGGGGGTGGTTGCTTGGAGAAGGAGGCAAAGCGTGTAGGTAGGCATAGTATAGGTAAGCTCATTAAACGGAAAGGAGAAGACGCTTGAAGATGGTGATTATGAGGAAGGTCATGTTATTTTTTTTGCAAGGACCCCCTCCCGTGATGGCCCTCTGCCGGAACAAGTACAAGGATCCACTAGTATAACATATTAGTTAGGAGAGGTATTAGTTTAGAGAGGTATTAGTTTAGGGAAGTTCTATTGAATACCCATTCCCTACCATCTACACAATGCCATCACTATGTACCCAAGGTGGTCATTTTAGAACTGAAATGACAACCCTAGGTACATAGTGACAGCATTGGGTAGATGGTCGGAAATGGGTATACCTACCTATACAACAGGTTAGCCCTTGTGTAAAACAGAGGACGCAACCCCTAATAGCCTAAAAAGGCATTTACAACTTGTGTAAAACAGTACTCCACAATCCATTGTTGACTGTGAAGTGTGGACCACAGAGGACGAAGCATCACTCGAAGCTACCTTTACGAAGTTTCAGTAAAGTCAAAGTTTGGTTAAAGTAGGCACCGTACTAGTAAAGCGAGCTAGCTGCTTGTTCTTAGCAATGTGAAGTTTCACAATACCAGAAATCACTCATGTTGTTGACGAAAAAAGACGGAGGTAGACTGTCACATTAAAGCAAAACAGAAAACAATTTACGCTACTACTTAATAGAAGTAATCGACTACGTGTCGTAGCTGCAAAATTTCTATTTCAGAACTTCAAAAAGAATCTTGAGAGCATACGTATCAAATACTTTTGAAAGTTCTTCGCTTAATCCAATATTCCAACATGACAAAAATGTTATGGAAAGAAACTGAAAATCATCAAAGGATGATGCCCAGCAATACAGCAATGTCCTAGTATCGTCTTCGTTACACGAGACCCAGGTCGTAACGAAGGTGGTAATAAGATCGATTCAGGAAGTGACTCAGGGGATGGGTGCCGCTACCATCAATTGATCCATTTCCGTAAACGCTGCACACTCATTATTGGCTCAACTGCGAAAGCTTGGCTTCCGCAGAAAGAATGGATTTCAAAAAAGGAGCAATAAAATACGTCTGTGAAGGAAAAAAAGGAAAAAACTTCTCCCCTCATCTCATCAACTCACGTGGCATGGTCCTACTACTTTTCTACAAAATCTTCACTCTAGACATTGCCTAGATGTGAGGCTCTCCAACAAGGCCCTCTGGTGATAAAAAATTAGGAGAAACCAGTTATTCAAATCAACCGGCTGGCACAGAGCTTCTCGTGTGTCACGCCGTCATCTTCCGGCTATCTTGAGCAACACTTCTGTTGTCCTCCAGGTTCAGTGCAGACAAAAGTCGTGGCCATGTCTCAGGAATACCACCAGCCACATCAAAATCGAGCAGCAGGCCTTGCCTACGATAAAAGTCTTCCACAGGTTGACTCTGCACATTACCAAAAACAAGGAACACGTCAGCAATATGGTACTCCACAAGAGATATAGACTGTACCATTTTCGTTATAAAATACCTGTGTTATCATACAAGACAATCATGAGTAAACCAAAACCAAAAGAGCAGCACCATCAACCGGTAAACAAAGACTCCAGGCAATACCTCTGAATAATAAACACGTAGCCTGGCTCGAACAACCTCTTCAGTATCGTCAGCTCTGGTCGTCATCTTCGATGCACACGACGGGGGTGGCATAAGGGGCGGCATGACAATACGAGGAACGCTGTCGTAGCCATCAACGTCAATAGAAGCAATGTTGAAGTTCCCTCCACATTGACTGCAAATGCGCCTTCCAAGACACTTGGTCACCAACACATCCTCACGTAACTTCAGGTTCACCACGAGATCAATGTTGGCAACTTCATCCATGATGTCCTGCACATAAAACACGAAAAATTAGGTCACAGTTAACATAGACAAAATATGTGCCCTCAAAATTAGACCTAATTTCATACGCATACTACACAAGGTGAAAAAATACCAGGTTATCTTATGCGACGTTATTTTAATGCATTCTATCCTTAATAAGCTTTCACAGTTCTCCCGAGTAGCAACCAAACAAAAAAATGTCGGTATTCACTCACCGCCTGCTTCACTGTTCGAGGGAACCCGTCCAGTATGAAGCCTGATTCACCTCGAGAAACTCCACTCTCAAGACGCCTGGTGAGAAGGTTGAAGATGATTTCGTCAGGGAGCAACTGTCCTGATCCCATAATTTTTTTCAACTGCAAAATCAACATCATAACGAATGCTCAGATCACATACCATGCCAAGTCGTTACAAAATCACATATAAACTCCAGACAGCTAGTTAAGTATCCATGATAGCGCGAATTCAACAGTGCAAAAAACTAGACGCGTTCATCTGATTGATCACTACTACTCGTTCTTAAGGGCCAACCCAAAATCATAATCAAATAAATCCGCGTAGACAACATACTCCAAAAAGAGAACAACAAAGCCTACTTACAAAATACCTCGACGACTTCAAAAATTTAAAATAGAGCTTGGTACGTGAATTCCTACGCAGTGTGTAAAACAGGCACTACTCGAGAAGTGTAACAGAAGCGGAACGTGAAAAAGCAACTAAGTACCGACGTTTTCTACCGATCTCTGAGGCATGAAGGAAATAGGAAAAAAAAAATACCTGATCTGCCATGGTGGTTTTCTGCAAGATTTCGTGTCGGACCAAATCGCCCATAGCAATATGCGGCACTTCCAACAACTTGGCCAAACGACTGGCGTACGTCCCTTTCCCCACTCCGGGACACCCCAGAAAAACCCACTGCACCCCGCGATCCTTCTCCTGCGAGTGCATCGCCTCCACCGGGCTATTCGGCTCGCGCCACGTCTCGTCCTCCATGGAGGCTTGCGCCGCATATCCCATGGGACGAGACCAGCACATCCGCACGCCCTGCGTGCTCAACTTCGACAACACCGTCGTCCGCAGGCGGCTCATCGCCGCCGCCATCTCTAACCACACCAAAATATGAATCTCCCGTTTACTAATTCGAATCGAAACTGAGAAGGAAGGAGAATCGTAACCCTAAGAGCACGGGAGAAACAGGCAAATGAACAGGGAAATGTGACGAGCCTAACGGTCGGAAAGAATGGAAGTGGAAGGGAAGGAATGGGGATGTAGGGCAAGGGCGCGAAAGTAAAGCAGTGGAGCGTGCCCGGAGTGAGCGGCGGCGATGGAGATGGCGAAGTGTGCTGTTGCTGCATCTTGGTACCAGGGCAACAGAGCAACAGCCGCTCAAGCACCAGCGCTTTGGGCGGGCTGGCCGCGCCTCGGCCGTCCAACCCCGCCAGCTGGCAAGTTCGGGTTGGCTGAGGTTACGCGGCGTTCACACTGTTGCTTTCATTCGGCGCTGTCGAGCCAACTTGGGACTTGGGCGTGGGGTGGAGTCGGGGACGTCAACACGCCGCCGGCGACCGGGGGTCGGTGCTCTCTTACTGGAGGAGATCTATGGGACTGTGGGAGTTGGGGACCCTCGGTTTTGAGCCTATTTTTGGCGCGTCTCTTGCTTCTAGGGAAGTCCGAGTGACTCAGGTCTTTCTTATCAGAGCATATTCTGCAGCACGTTTAAAGGAGCGCCTGGAAATTAGGTTTGGTGGGGATGGGAGGAGCATGTAGCAGAGGTGAAGTTCTCTTGCAGTCCGGAAGGTTTGGGGGTTTGCACTTGCGTTACAACAAACTGCAAGGGTACGTTTGGTGTCGCTGTGTGAACAATGCTTGGCAAGGACCGTGAAGGGGGCTTGGAGAAACCTTGAATTTGACTTGAAAATGGCCAAGCCTGAAAGGTGCACATCGACGAGTATAGTGCTGTTGGAGACTTGAATTGCAGAAGCCATTACAGGTTGAACTCAAAAGGTTGTTTTAACGTGCTGCAAGAGATGCTATAAGGTAGCAACACCCATAACCATCACCTCTAAAATCTTGAAAAATCTATGGAAGGGAATAGTAATTACAAGGATGTATCATGTGAACATGACGTGTTGGTTTTAGGTGCAATGGCAGTTTGCTTTTTAAAATTCACAACTTATTCTCATAGTATCCAAATAATACATTCAATAGTGCAAACTCATTTTTTTCTCTTGCTAATAGGATCCTATAATTTGTTAGATGTTTATTAATAATTGTCATGTTCAAAACCCCTAGTTTGACTATTATGGGTGCCACTACCTTAGTTATAGTGCCATGTTGACCTTAGCAAAAGCTCACTCTCCATTGTTCTAAACTCAATATTGCATTTGGGTTGCCTTGACAATTAGGTTGCCTTACGGTAAGTTACCTCATGACTCATTACTTGGTCACTTGGAGGCACTTGCAACTCTTTAGATACTTGGATTTCACATGGTTTATGGCTTGAACGTTACTAGTTTATTTTTCCATACCTTTGTTGTTGTTGCCAAGCTCTTTGAAAATTGTTTGTTGTCATGATTTTTGATGAAAATTATTGTAGGAACAATAAATATTCATGTAGTGTAGAATGTCAAGAAATTAGTGTGGGGCAACCTAAACGCAATATTCAATGTAAGGTAGGAGAACCTAAATGTAATAGTAGTCATTTATCGACATCTACAAACAAACCCAAAGTTATAGGTTGTTGCTTGCAAACAAGACATACCGTTTAACAAAACTTGTCACAATAATGGAGTATAGGGAACACAAATTGTGTAAGCAGCGGAGAAGCTACGCATGTGACTCAATCTTTTTGTTGTTGCTTTTTCATTTCTATTTGAGCATTTCAATGGGGGTCTAGTATCTACAATAGATAAGTCTAGGGAGTTTCCTTCAACAATTCCTAATTTATTCATACGATCTCAAAAAACTCCAAAAACAATTTTGCTTGCATCTGTGCCTATTTCCTAACAAACACATGCCATTAGATTCTGAAAAAGACCCTCAAGATCACCACATCTGAAATAAGTGTCGGTTTTAGGTTCTCCTCCCTTACGTAGTGCAAAGAGGCCCTTAGTAAAGCATGTAAAGTGAGCACCTCCACGTGTCGTGGACAACGGGCAGCAGGAGAAAAGAAAGGTTTTTATTAAACATGGCAAAAAAATATCGATACTTAAAAAAGAGTTGATATGAAATTGCTCATCCAGGCAATCAATGGCAGTAAACTATCTCAAGAGGCTCAAATCTTTAGGGGTCTTCGCAGTGGTGGAGCAATGGCCACATCTGCAGCAATGCATTTGGAGCGATTGGCTGAAGCACAAGAGCACGATGACTTCCTTGGAAGAGCCCAATTCCACGTGGCACTTGTTGTTGGAGGTACTGGTGCAAACTTACCAACAACTTACCCATGGGAGTCATGGGTTACATCACTTGCATGGAGATGGTCCATTTCTAGGTATGTTGTTCCTAAGGTTGGAGGAGTTAGGAGTGCCCCCTTTATGAGCAGATTGATTTGTTGGAAGGGTAACAAGTCTTGAAACATCTATGTACTTTTAACCCCTCAACGTCCCAGAGAACCAATTTTTTTTTACTATAACCAACAATGCATTATTGGAAACTAACACAACTGAAACATCAACACACCCCAAATACAAATTATTGAGTCAATGATTGAATCTCTATTATAAAGCATTAAGTGCATGTTTGTCATGAGAAATTCAAAATTCTCTATCAACACCAAAAATTTGATATTCTCTACTATTTTGAATATTGTAATTATGTTACCTTGACAAATAGGGTGTCTTATTATAGTAAGTTACCTCATGACTCATCACTTGACCACTTGGAGGTGCATGTAACTCTCTAAATATTTGGATTTCAACATGATTTATAACTTGAAAGCTATTAATTTATCTTTTCTCAACTTCATTGTTGTAAACATGCCATTTCAAAACTGTTTATTGTAGTAATTTTTGATGAAATTATTGTAGTAACAATAAGTATTTACATAGCGTGAAATGTCAAGAAATTAGTGTGGAGCAACCTAAACGCAATATTCAGTGTAAAGAAGGGGAGGGAGAGGAAAAAATAGGGACAGGGAGGGTGAAAAGGGAAGGTAAAGGGTCCAAAGTTGAATAAGACTAACATTGGAAGAAAAAAAAAAAAAAAAAAAAAAACATGTGAGGGGTAATAAGCAAGAGCAAGGCATACTTGTTGTAATAAATGTACAAGTAACATATATTTTGAAAAATCGTGTGAGTTGCATGTGCAATAAACTTTTATTCTTTGAAACTTTCAATTTCATCCCATTTACATGAACTAGTTTCTTCTAATTCTCTATCATAAATACTCCCTTGTGCTTGTAAAATTGCAGAAGTTGAATTCTTCCACAAAATTTGGCCATGTTTTTTACTTCCCTACCATTTTACTTTGCTAGAGTTCCTTCAACTAATGTTTTTGAAGACCTTCATTGTTGATTTGGATTTGGGATCTTGACTTTCTTTTGCGCCCCTTTTTTAGGATACCCTTGGGAAGATACCTTAAAACTTCTTTTTTCCATATGGTGTCGTGCAATATCTTCTCCCTAGGATTAAATGAAGTACCATTGGGGGGTGAGTCATTGTTACTTCATTGCACTTGTCTTGGTGGAAATATATTTTTGGGAAACCAATTGTATCCAAATTTGGAGTAATGGTATTCATGTTGACCTTCATTGCCAAAGGTGGTAATTTTGATTGTTCACTAGGATTCTCTAGGCAACTGTTCATGTCAAGGCTAATTAAATCACTAAATCCTTCAAAACAATTAACAAATTTGGACATGTTTGCCATAGTAAAAGTAAAGGTTTGTCACAAATATAGCATTTCTAAGTAAGTCAAATGATAACCCAGAATTTGCGGTTGAAGCAAGGTGAATTTAAATGCTATCTAATTGTTTTCAATGCATGGAAATCCTTAAATATATATAAGTGAACAAAAACTAATAAAGTGCAATAAGAAGAGTTCGAAGACTCTTTGAATGATTGCTAGATTTATAGGAGTTTTCAAAAAGCAAAATATTCCAAATAAAAGTAAAACAAACTATTTTCATTCAGTTGTTTTTGTAAATATAGAATTATTGTGTGATATTAAGTAAACCGCTAATTGATTTTCTTAAATTTTCCACATAAAAATCCAAGAAATATTTTATTATATATATACTAGTTTGTTTACTCACCCGTTGTACTAACAGGTTGGTCATTGTGCCCCCTTTTCCCGTGCCCCCTTTTCCGGTGCCCCCTATTCCCGTGCCCCCTATTCCTATGCCCCTTATTCTCATGCCCTCCTATTCTCATGCCCCTTAAATTTACTTGCAACTCATAGTTGCACTCAAACTCTTTACTTCTCATCCAAAATGGAGTCTTGGGATTCTTTTATAGATATAGATTGTATTTTAAGTAGATTTTTTGAGTGTTTATTTGTGTGTGGATTGCATAGGCAATTTTGCACAATTTTCTCTTATTATTATTTATTTTGTTTTACTTCTCTTGAACTTCACACTAATTTTACTTTAACTTGAGTTTAATGTTTTAGTCTTAAAAATGTAATTTTTATATCTTATGAGTTTTATTTGTGCTTATTGTACATTTCTCTTTATTTTTAGCTTCTGTACAGCACATGGTCAATGCATGAAAGCAAGTTTCTAAAACTCTGGGCTGATATTTGGCAAGGCCAAGCTAATTCCTTCAACAATCAGTTCAAAGTCTAATTAACACTTGAAAAAGGAATACTAGTAAGCAGGAGTCATTTGGTGTAAGGAGTTTTTAGTTGACATTGATCATACCAAGTCAATTTAAAAAAAAAAAAAAAAAAATCTTAGTTAAATTATGTTTTCCATCAACCTTAACGTGATTTTGTATAAACGTGTATGAAACTACATTTGAATTTGTAAAATATTCCTTTAAATCAAGGCAAAATTATCATCTATCAAGGGTACCATACTATTGTAGCTAAACCAATATAAAACAATTTACAAAAATCAAAAAAAAAAAAAAAAAAAAACTGATTTAAGAGTTTTAAATAGGGTACATTTTACATTGATTTAACAAGCCAATGTAAAGCAACTTTGTTTATTTAATTTTATAAACTTGTGAAATTAGATGAAAATGGTTTCAAAACTAGTTCTTTTTGCTATTATTGAATAGTTCAATGTAAAAGTAAACAATATAGTAAAATAAAAGCACACATTGTCTTCATTGACATAATTATAAAAACTCATATTTAGTTTATTTTATTTAATTGTTGGTTTTCCTCAAAACAATGTTTGAAGCAATGTTTACTCTGATATTGTATATTTCTTGAAAAGTAGGTTTTTAAGATTATAGGATCACATATACATTGACAATCTTTGAGGGCTTTTGTGTAGTATTGATATCACTTTCATTATTCCAAGAATCAATTTTTCTTTTGCTAAACTTGGAAAATTGGTTTTCATTTTTTTCCTAAATTCTCAGGATAAAAACCTTTTAAATCCAACAACTATCACCAAGTGCACTAAAAACATCCAAAGATTTTTATGTAAGCAGTTCTTCCTTGGGACCTTATGATGGTGCCCATAGTCCTTTTCCTTCTATAGTTCAAGATATCACTTATGCTATATAAAATAAAACATATAGCTAAAAGTTACGTACTTAGAAATTGTTCCTATCATGCTTTAGACTACAAAAGTGCATTTACTATCAATGATAAAGAAACTCTTAACATTTTAAAAAGTAACAAAGAGAAGTAAAAAGATATATAATAAAAGAAGTCAAATAGTGGTTTCAAAAAGTATAAAAAATTGTCAAATTTTGAATTTGGAAGAATAAATTTTTTAGAAACCTTGACTAGATAAGCTAGGAAACCTAAACACAATCAATGAAATTTATGTCCTCAACATCATATGAAAACTCTTAGACAATTGTGTTTATGCATACAACATATATAGTTACTATAAATTTACAAGACAAAATGTGTGAAGCATTTTTTGAATTTGTTGATTTCCTTTTGGAAGGCATTGCTTCACTTATTACATTCATCAATACTATTTTGCAACATAACAAGAAAGCAAAATCTAATCCATATGGTTCCTTTGTTATTGGACCATTTAAGAGTTTGTGAAATTAAAATAATGATTGAGACGCACTTGTTTGTATTCCTTAATGGGAACAAAAGCTGCATGTCCTTTTGGACATAGATCAATTTTGTAAGATTTAGATTTTTTTAGGCAATTTCAATAGATTGCTGGAGGTTATACTTACTTTTTATTGGCACTCTTCTTGTAAATTTTTAATGAAAATTTCAAATTTCTCTTGGACATGTTGTCAACAGGCATCTTGAAACTTCTTTTGACATCTTCTTGACACTCTTTCTAACAACTAATTCTAATCTTCTCTAGGAATTCAAATTAGTTAGAGATATTTGATGGTATCCAACATACTAATACTAAACAAGATATCACCACATTATGGGTCTTAAGATATTCCATCTTTCAACTCATCAATTCAAAAATATACATTTAAAAATAAATGCTCAAGTAATTTTTGAAATTATATCAAAAATAATGTGAATAACACTTCCTTTTGGCAATGAGTGTTGTTTGTAAATAGTGAAGCAAACAATTGTAACTTATAGTAAAGCTTTTTACTAGCTTAAAGTTGAGGTTTATAAAACTATAAAATATTTTTTTTTTGGTCAATCATTGCAAGAGAGCATCCTAGCTTCTAATTTTTTTTATAGACAACTGAAGTTCAAGAATGTAATTAACATATTTTTTAGAATTCTATGTAACTATAATAAAAACATGTTTATTTCAATCCTCTCTTTGATACTTTTTGACACTTTTTGTCATACTAATACATGAAGCTTAGTTTTGACAAAATACATGTAAGAAAATGTACAAAAGAATATTGGTTAAACAAAGTTGTAGTGGCACTAAAGTATCATCAAAAGTGTCAAAATTAGTTTAAAAAAGCTACACCCTTTCTTGAAAGTGATTGGGAAGACAACTATGAATTCAAATAGTTGAGTTCAAAAATCCAAAAACTAGGGGAAAGCAATTATTCTAATCTAAATCTATGGTAAACTATAATGTGCACCAAAAGTAGTGAAGGATGTTGATCACCTCTATAACTAAAATCAAAATCAAAATTTGATTTGAATGAGCAATTAATCTAGATTATAAAGTCTTTTGTATATATTTTCACAAGTTCCGTACAATAATTTGTTCATTTATCATATTGAACTGACCTATTTCTTATTATAGTCGTGAATTCATTCAAAATTGGCCAACCTTTCATGAATTTTAATGTTTGAATTTTAAAAGCACTTGTTGAATCTTTTATAAGGTGTATGAGTAAATTATATATATATATATATATATATATATATATATATATATATATATATATATATATATATAAATAATTTGTATTCTATAAAATTACTTTTACCTTATATCTTCTCTCACATTTTTTACTATTTTTTTACATACAAAGAAGAAACCAAAATAATAATAAGACAAATCTAAAATAGGACTTGTTCAACACATGCATGTAACCTAAGGTGATAAGATACACAATAAACTATATGGTTTAAAGAAATAGTGATACGTACTTGTAATATTACTTTAGAAAAATGTATTTCTTTATTTATATCCTCCAAAGAAACAAGTCACCTAAAAATGATTTGGAGAAGTGTAAGATGAGCCTTTTGTACAAGCACAAGGGTCTATTTTTAATATAGTTCATGTCTATACACAAAAATAAACACTTTGGTATTTAAAAGTGCTTCCACCATAGTCTACTTGAATTATTATAATACACAATTAAATATAAATGAAGGTGTAAAATTCAAAAAAAGAAATCTTTCACACGTAACTTAGACTTGATGGTGACAAATATGGTGTAAATGACTAAACATTTCCAAATTTTTACCTATTCACTTTTTGAATATTTACAACCATGATAGTTTCCAATAATACTCATCATTTACACTTCATTCTTCTATGATAATGACAATTTTTAATTATTCCTTTGTATTTTCATTAGTACAATGGAGAAATAAATATTCTTTTTTTCATTTATCTTTCATGATTTGTTTCTATTGCTTATAATTTGTGGAGATTTGACATTTGATGAAGAAATACTTGATATTGTAAGAGATGAAATGCTAGTCCTTTTGTGTGTATTACCTCAACCCAAACTCTTAGCATCTTTTAAAATAATTGCAAGAGAACTTGTATGCTATACTATTTGAAAGCATCCACTTGTACAGTACAATGGGGTAGAATAAGTTTTAGTCCATCCTATTCTACCGTTCAAAGGACTTAGCATTTTATAGAATGCAATTGGATTTTTTTGTATCTTGTATCATTAACATTTAATTCTTACACAATCCTAATCAAGCAACCAAATTTGAGTTTCAAAAAACCAAAACCATGTTTTTGGTGAATTATTTTAGATAAAATTCATGGTTTTATATGATAATTGATTAAAAAACATTGGTGATGAATTTTTGAGATTTGATTGCATGGGTATGTAGAAAACATCCGTGCGCACATCTTTCCTTCAAACAAAAATCTCCAAAAAGTCTCAAAATTCCCCTTATAGAGATTTCAATGTTGAAGTCATCATAACCAAATTTAGTAAAATAGATATTTCTTTATGGTAATTAGATTTTGCTAATTGACTCATACACTATGATTAAGTTTGTAGCTTTGAGCATGATGATATGATTATTTTGCCAAAAGCTAATTAAAAAACAAATAAATTTATTTTACTGAATTTGGTCATGATCACCCCAACATTAAAATCTCTGTAGAAGGAAATTTGAAACTTTTTAAGATGTTTGTTAAAAGGAGAGATGTGCATATGGATGTTTCCTACATACCCATGCAATCAAATCTCAAAAACTCATCACTAGTGTTTTTTAATCAATTATCATATAAAACCATGAATTTCATCTAAAATAATTCACCAAAAACAGGGTTTTGGTTTTTGGAGCTCAAATTTGGTATGCTTGACTATGATTGTGTAGGAATTAAAGCTTAGTGATACAAGACACAAAAAATCCAGTTGCATTCTATAAAATGCTAAGTCCTTTGAATGGTAGAATAGGGTGGACAAAAACTTATTCTACCCCACCGTACAATACCAGTTAGTATTGATAGGTAGAACATGTTTTGGCATTCCAACAAAATTTGTATAACAAAAAACGTAAAGGTCATTTTAGTCTCATATTTTTGGTATATGATTCTCATGCAATCCCAATTGACCATACCAAATCTTGGTTACTAAAAACCAAAATCCTATTTTTGGTTAGTTATTTTATGTCAAAATCACGGTTTTACAAGAAAATTGATTAAAACACATTGGTGATGAATTTTTGAGATTTGATTGCATGGATAGGTAGGAGACATCCATACACACATTTTTCCTTTTAACAAACATCTTCAAAAAGTTTAAAATTTTGTCAATAGAGGTTCAAATGCTCAAGTGATCATGACCAAATTTAGTAAAATAGATAATTCTTCATGGTAATTAAATTGTGCTATTTGACTCATATATTATGATTAAATCTATACCTTTGAACATGATGATATGTTTATTTTGCCAAAAGCTAATTAAAAAATGGAGATATTTATTTTACTAAATTTGGTCATGATCACTTGAGCATTTGAACCTCTATTGACAAAATTTTAAACTTTTTGAAGATGTTTGTTGAAAGGAAAGATGTGTGTATGGATGTCTCCTACCTATCCATGCAATCAAATCTCAAAAATTCATCACCAATGTGTTTTAATCAACTTTCTTGTAAAACCGTGATTTTGACACAAAATAACTTACCAAAAATAGGATTTTGGTTTTCAGTAACCAAGATTTGGTATGGTCAATCAGGATTGCATGAGAATCATATACCAAAGTTATGAGATTAAAATGACCTTTAAATTTTTTGTTATACAACCTTATTTGAAATACCAAAACATGTTCTACCTATCAATACTAACTGGTACTGTACATAACGATTAACAAATCTTACACATCATTTCTAAGATTATACCATAAACAACTGATAAAGGTCTTGTGATTTCAACCAGAGTCACATACTCAAAATTCAAAAGTTCAGGAGGATAAGTGCTTGACTTCCTAGAAGTGTTGCATTTGTATTTCCTACTCACAAGAAATTCATCACATCAATTTGATATAAATGTCAGAAAATGGAGTTTGTACATTAGCTTGCTATCATGCCGTTGATAACATACAAATAAGACAGTATAGGAATAGAAGAATGCTTATTAAAAAGTCAAGTTCAAATAATACACCAATCTTGAGCCGCTCATGATAAAATGTAAATACTTGTTCCAATTCTCAAAATAATGAGTGCAGGCTTACAATGGCTAAAGAAGGTCCTGTGTAGGCCAAGAAAAGAATTGTGGCACCAGCCAGACTAACAGATTCGCAATAATACCTTCTTCGCTTCTGTTGGTACACTTAACTACAAGCAGAGTGAGGACATTTTTAGGTTAGGCTTCACCAAGCACTACAAATTCTCCAACAAATTCCACTACTAATTCCCCATGGTTGGACACTAGGACTAAGCGAGACTCCGGACATGCATGCCTACTGCACAACTCGGTTAGTCCACCCAATTTGCTCCCGTCATCTTGGCAAGGAAAGCGTACGCATCACTCACTTCATCAATCTGCACAAGCAACGTACCAAGCGACTTCATAAAAATTTGTCACATAATTACAAAAGTAATGATTAAAGCTACTCGGGAGTGCAATTCAGAGGGAAAAGCCACAACTACATAGTTGAAGGCAGGGTGACACGAAGCTGGAAAAACTTGCCTGGTGGACAATTTCTGTAAAAGTAAAACTATGACATGTTTGCACCAAAAGAGATTGAATTCTTAAATCTGTTTTTAATTACGTGAAAGTTGTAGTCAACTTCTCAGATACCAGCTACGCCAGTCTATCCGACAGTTCGTAACTGAGAAATCGTGCTGAAGACAAACTAGAACCTTGCAAACAATGCCCAAAGGATGTTTTTCTCTCTATAACCATCAAAATCAGATTTTTGTCGGGCAGTTTTCCACGCAGTTTTCCAGCTTTGTGAACATAAGAACTATCAAACTCACCATTTTTTGAGTAGGTCGCCCAGCTCCATGTCCAGCTTTTGTGTCAATGCGTGCGATGATCGGATTGGTTTGTGGGCTCTCGGCCAAGCTCGTGCAAAGTGTATATTGAAGAGTCTGCACACGAGTTTTAAGCCAATGATATTAGTGTCATAATACAAAACTACAGGATCAGCACAAGGTACGTTCTATTTCTTTCTCCTACAATCTTCAAATCGTTTTCATACTAGAAGAAATTCCAAAGAAATTTGGCCCCAAAGCTTAGTTTTCTGGATTCAGTACTGCGGAATACTTGGAGAGGTTTGATTTTGCATGATGATAGACGTAATACATGACCAAAAATACCTTAGTCGGACCAGATTCTGACTTATAAAAATTACTGCATGACTATCAGACACTCGATGGTCGACAGCTTGGGAATTACATGGAACTCAGGAACCAAACTTTTCGAAGTTTTCTTCTAATGAGTTTATTAATTTTAAGAGTATGAATTCGATGAAGACGAAAATGGTGTTGAAGAGACGCACCGCCAGAAGCTTGAGCGAATGGAGAGGGACCACTCGGTCGTCGTGGTCAGCAGTCAAGAGCATGGTGGGCGGATACTGCACTCCATTTATCTTTTCCCAAGACCTCCGGACATTGTGAACGGGCGAGAATCTGTGTCCAGTGAATCAGTTTAGAGGACTAAAAATGTACTTTGATCATGTACTTTCGACTCCTCGGTCAATTTAATAGCACTTCCTTTGAGAGGGAGAAGGGACATACTTAATCAGATTGTGAAAGTCTTCTTCTTTATCAGAGCAACCGTAGTCAGAGGTCCATGCATGTCCTACACATATGCAGCAAATACCAATTTCAAATGAGCTACACAATTTCTAAAGAAAATCGTGAACGTTTGAAAGGTGGCATGTCAGCTTGAAAGAATTGCAGGTAAAATATCCTTCGCCACCTAGTGCTGAAGATAACAAACAAAATTGTAGAAGCTTACCAATAGTGAATTTGTGAAACCGAAGCATGTCCATCACACCCACGTGAGCCAAGGCACAACCAAAGAGTTCAGGCCTCTGCATGATATAAGGTCAAGCGCACTATGGTTACACTCAGTAGTGTCAACCGCCATTGAAATACTATGGTGCAGTTCATTTTGTCAAACAAAAAGAGCTCTTGATCAGATGCCAAGCACGACTTCAAGAAGCAAGTCATTCTATGAAATTGTCGAGTATCGTAAATATTTAAATGAAAGGTTAGGTAAAGCACACTACCTGATTGATGCAGGCGGCGACAAGTAACCCACCATTACTACCACCTTCGATACAGAGCTTTTGGGATTGTGTATAGCCCTCCTTAATCAAGTAGTCTGCACACGAAATGAAATCATCGAAGCAGTTTTGCTTCTTCAGAAGAGCGCCAGCCTTGTGCCACTCTTCGCCGTACTCGCCGCCACCCCTGATGTTTGCCACCGCCACAACGGCACCATAGTGACGGGCAAGGACCAAGCGAGAAACGCTGAAGCTCGGGGTAAGACTGATGTTAAACCCTCCATAGCCATAAAGGAGTGCAGGACGATTGCCATCCTGAACCAAACCTTTCTCGGAGACGATGAACATTGGGATTTTGGTGCCATCCTTGCTGGCCACAAACACCTGCTTGGTCTCAAACATTGCACGATCAAATGTATCAGAGCCAGCCTCGTGCAACACCTTCAACTCAGGCTTGGCTGCGCTCAAATCGTATCTAAAGACCGTTCCTGGAGTCAGAAAACTAGTAAAATTGAAGAATATTTCACTATCCTGACGCCTCCCCGAGGCATCGTTCACGCTGCCGATCTCAAGAGGAAGCCGCGATTGAAACGCTCCAGTTCCCAGATCGTGAATCTGAAGCAGGTGCTTCACATCGTGTATGTAACAGAGAAGCATCTGATTCCCATTCACACAGATTGCAGATTGAAGAACATCTGATTCTGACTCAGGGACCACGTCGGACCAAGCATCTGGCTTGTTGGTGTCGACTCTTGTAATTTTGTACTTGGGCGCGTTCTTGTTCGTGATGAACGTAAAAATTGGTCCATCATTAGCCACATATTGATATTGCGCTTCAAAGTTATCAACTAGTTCGTTGAAGGGCAGTAAGGTGTCTGTATTTTTCAGACTTGACAACCCCCCTGACAGTGTTGTAAGGTCCAAGTAATAAAGCCGATTTACAGGATCACATCCTTCTCCAATGAACAGCATCAGGTACTGCACGACACATGGTCTGCATGTCATGATCTCGGAAGGAAGAAAAGGGAGTAAAAACACAGGCGTCTTGTACAATAAACCAACCAACTTTAATGACTTACATGTACCACGGAAAATATAATCGCAAATCACATCATACCTGGCCATCATTAGTAATTTTGGCACTGGACGTCCAAGCTGCATGTTCCGAGTCCCTCCAACACAAAATGTCTTCAGATTGATCGGTATTTAAAAAGTGGTAATAAAGCTCGTGGAATAAATTGATATCCGTCTCAGTGCCAGCGTCCGTACCCTCCATGTTTCTAAAATGCACAATGACCAGGGTTCAAAAACCAACGTAACATTCTAGAGTAGTAGCGAAAAGGCGCGTTTAAGAACAATAACATCTAAGAGCAAAGTCATTCCAAGTTGGAGCAAAAGCAAGCAAACCTAAAAATGTGACATATTCACATGGGAAACAATGGCTGATCAGCTTGAGAAGCTCCCACTTTTTCAAATTGAAATCAACTTTGCAAAACATGAATTTAGGCATTCCTCTTTATAGACGTTACCCAACAAGGGTTTCCTAGAATAATATGAAGCAACTGGAAAAGAAGAAAATGTAAACCAAACAATGAATGTTACACGACTCCGTTTTTTGTGGAAGGATGTTGAGTACGTACTTGGGCTGTGGGTAGCGATTATAGAAGAAACCTTTGTGGTCATGAGTCCAAGTTATAGATGTAAATTTCACCTGCAAGGTCCCCAAACATAATCCCAAACAATGCTTTTAGTTGGTGCGCTTCAAATGTCATCATCTCTCCAACAGAACTAGATGAGCTGAACGCATCACGCTCAACACACAAGCCTAGTATTTGCAAGTGTTCAGGTTCACAAGAAGATCGTTCGTGAATTCAAGAGGCACAAGGCAGCAGTACCTCACCCATGATAGGGTATCAGGTTGCACAACCCGATCCTCCACACGCATTACATTGATTGTGACCCAATCGCTCCCACTTGAACTCAACCCGTAGGCCAGGAATTCCGCATTCTCACTGAAGTTTTTAGTTGAAAGAGCAACAGTACCATCTTCACTCAAGTTATTGGGGTCAAGCAGCACCTCAGCCTTCCCGTCTAACGAGTCCTGAAGAAATCTCAAAAGAAGGAGCACCAAGTTAACCCAAACCTCATCATCACAAACAAGATTAAACATAGAAAACCCTGACATTCGATAGAGTATCAAAGGAAACGAAGTCCCCTCCAAAGTACAATGGACCCTAATGTATTTATAAAAACCACGAGGCAATAAGACCGACCCTCAAGACCTCTTTTGTGGTAAATTTTTATTAAACCCTAGACAGTTTTATCACAAACCCTATCGCTTCGTTCGGTAGGGTTCGTGATTTTTGAGACTCTTCGAGGTGCACCCTAAAAAAGCCGGAATCTGGGATGGGTCTTCGTCTGTAGGAAAGCATCAGAAGATGACCTAGAATTTACTGAGTTGATTCTTCCGGGTTTAAACTAGTGAAACAGATTTGTGTGCTCTTAAGATATAAAGTCCTCATGTATTGTACCACTTACAGCACATTCTTCCATCAGTTATGCATTAACCTACAAATAAAAAAATGACACTGATTCAAGGGGAACCCAGGAATACCTGAATGTAGACAACACTCTGGGCTTGTAATCCAGAGTTGTAGCTGTAGGAGAATTTGTTGCCAACCTTGGATGGACAGCCATGTCGAGGAAAATTGTACAATGCTGTAATTTTCTCTTTCAGCGTCTCCCGGTTCGGACATTCCGCCAATACACTGTTCGCCAGCTCGACTTCGGCGGCCACAAATTCCTTGGTTTCAGGTGCATCTGGATTTTCCATCCTATTGTGCAAATCCCGAAAAAGCGACATTTCGTTATTTCAGAAAACATGAAGCTAAGAAAATAAATCATTGAACGTTGGACACATAATAGCCAACTGTAACAGCGAAGAGAGTTGCACAAAAAGAATATTACGAATGTGAGAAACAGAAATGGTGATATTTATATCAAACGTGTGTATGAGAAACTTCAGGCCACAAAAAAGTGAAAATGCGAGCAACAGGAAGCGAGGAAAATCGTCGTCGAACGTTTGCGACATAAAAACATCTTCTCCAAGCGTAGCAGAAGCGAAAATTGCACAATAAAAGAGAAAGCAAAAAAAGTTGAGAAATCACATGCAAGAGCGGTATAGAAATGTGATATTACCAGCGATAAGGATCTGCGACTTCGACACCGTGATACACATCCTTCACGGACTCATCACGGCGAGGTTTGGGATACTGAAGCTGGTTGAATTCCACATTGTTCGGTTGTGATCCCATGGTAGCGGCTGCTAGACCACTACCTGCTTTACGAAGAGACACCAGACGAGTTCGCTGTGGCGACAACGACAAAGGGTTTTCCTTCGGCAATGAAGACGCGGCACGAGTGAGACCGCCCGCATCCAGAAGAGCAACAACGTCTGTATCGTCACAGCCCGACATTCCAAAGGTTGCAACACATCAGCTAACCGCAAAAAATCTCGAAACTCGGCTTTATCAAGCGTATCAAAAAGGCTTCGTGAACTCACACAATCTGCAATGGTTATCTTTTATTCGATACATCAATGAGGAGCAAAGGAAAGACGAAATCAGCACACCAATGAATATGAACAAGGCAGGATAATCGTCGTCCGAAGACTAACTTACAACTGAAAACGGTTTCCTTGATGAATACCCTCGAAAACATCGACAGTTCCAAAAGGGAAAAAAGAGACCTGCAACTGGCTCTTCGAACAAAAGCGCACTGCCCTTTTTTCCCGTTCAAGTTCTTTTGTACCTGCACGCAAATTCCGAGATCCCTTTAACTGCTGGTCTTAACTGACAGTGGCACTCAAGGCCAAAGCCGTTAAAACTAATGAACAAATAGAAACGAGTAAAAAAAATTTGATTTTGAATGAATGAGGGAACACCCACCAATCCAAATATTTAAATTAATGAAGTCTGAAGACTGAAGATCTCGCCCTTATCCAAGCGCAAAGTGGTAAAGTTCAAAAAAACGGAATGACGGGACGTCAAGATACGAGCATCATTGCCGTGAGCTCCCACTGCTTATTACCAATGCCATTCTTTCCAAACCACCCTAGAATGCAACAACCCAACCACCTTGCTATTGAAAGGGATATAAACTTACCTCACAAAAATCCCGGAAGCGCGCTTCTCCTCGTTCTTCGTCGACTCGATCTCGTGGCGAATCCAATCTTTGAGACGTGATGCTCACATTCTGACGCTGCAACACTAAAAGCCGCACACTTCACGTTGTAGCACGAGATCACTACCACTGACACTCACCAACAGTCTTGGGCTCTTGGCACGAGAATGGCCAGGAACGTGATCCCAGGATTCTCAACCAACATTCAAGTGTAGCCATTATATATCACCAGATAAGAAACCTTTCTAGAAAATCACACTTTTACTAAGTTGGGTTTGTTTTTAGTGTTGCTTGAAGTTACCTTTTGACAGAGCTTGATTGATTGAAGAGATATTCTGTGCTGGCTTAAGTAACTGCCAGAAAACACTCGAGAAGATATAACTTAGCAGTTGGAAAAACGAGGAGCAGAACTTGGAGAGTGGAGACAACACACAAAACAGCTGTATGAGCCTCGGAAGTACCAACTTCTTTGGCTCTTATTTCGTATTATTTGCGAATTCACTTTTTTCTTTTCCGCCATATCTAGAGGTCCGCAGCCGTGCAGTGGTGTCGGTTGCCTTCTTCTGCTGTTTCAGTTGAGTGGGGATCTAACTGAGAATGAATGCTTCTTTTAAGTTAGTGGCAGCCAAGAGTAGTTGTCACCTAACTTACTTTTGAAAAGTTCGGCCACTCCGCCATTACAGGGACATTCAAGAGCTATCCTTTATTCCTTAAATGCAGCCCCTGTTTCCCGCTCCCGCCTACCTGTCACAAGGAGGAGGCCTTGTAACCAGAAGTTAGAGCATCCGCACCGGTGTTTAAATTGGAATTTTGTGTTTGGTGCTAGTTTGGCGATTGCCTTTTTCTGCATGCAAATTTGGCTTCTTTCATTTATTTTTTTGGTGAAGTCCACAAGCAATTCTCAGCTTTTTAGTGCAAAAAGGCATATAAAGCAAATGATTGTGACGTGACATGTGGGAAAAGGGGGGCAAAAGTAGTCCCTTCATTGGTGAATTTTGGCAAACCACATTCAATGCTTTCATTGGTTTTGGTGCTGCTTTCAAGCTCCTCAAAAAAAATTAGCTTTCTCGCAATTTGTTGCCCCAAACAAAAACAGTGATCCCCACCTTTGTACGTCAAACATGCCTCAATAACACTTGGCATGGCTGCTCTGCTTGGTGTGCAAGCCAGGGCTCACTCAAGGCCGGGTCACACAAGCCAAAACATGTGTTTCACCAAACCGACGCTTTGTAAAAAATATGTATTGGGATGACTTGTTTGTGTAAAAGCGTATTCTTTGACTTTCATAGGGCCCACTTTTCTGGTTTGTTCAAAACTGCCAGTTTCGAGAGTTCACAAACCAAAGTCTGAAATGTCCTGTCCTAGAATGGTGGAGAGGTTATCTTTAGGTGATCAGTAGATGAAAATTTGGAAAAGTGATTGTCTTTCAGTTTTCCAAAAATACAAGTTACTTCTTCATCCATTTCAAACCTTTGGTTTTGGGCCTATGTGGCCCCAGCATCAGTTCTATCTTTGAAGCGTTTAGCGTATGATGAATCATTAACTTAGTGCGCCCAAATCTTTGACAATCAAAACCGATTGGTTGATTGACACAAGAGGCCCACAATTGAAGCTTCGAACACTCATCCTCCATGATACGTTCTTAGTGCTTGCTTGTACTTGCTTATACTTACTTGAGGGTAAGGGTGGGGCATTGAAAATTTGAGCAAGCCCATGATTGTGGATGCACCCTAAACACATGCTTTTGAGTGCTCTAGGTTGCATGCAAGGATGCAGATGCTCTTATATTGAAGTAGTTTGATGTCGGGGCCACTTAGGCCAAAACAATTGGTTTGAAACAAATGAAGAAGTAAATTTTATTTTTGAAAAATTAGGGGACAGCCACCTTTTCAATGTTTCAGCTATTGTTTTACCAAAGATAACCTTTTCACCAAGAGATTGGAGACACTGGTTTGTGAACACTCAAAATTGTTGCTTTTGAACGTACCAAAAAAGTGGGCACAAAGAATCAGAGAACCTACTCTTACACATAGAAATAAACGCCGCCACTTGTTTTTTTTCAAAATGCTATTTTGAAACGCCAATTTATTTTGGGGTGGCATGGCAGGGCAGGTGTGTCACTTGAAAACTAAGCCAAAATGCTACAAGGGCATAGCTTCTAGTAGAGTAATTGCTTATTTTTTTAGAATAACCAAAAGTAAGTGCATAAAAATTTGCATGGTGAAAATAGTGTGTCCAAGGTTATGCCCCAAAAGAAGGTGACAAAGCACTTATTTAATCTTTGCAAATTTGAGACCAACTCAACTCTTCACCTTTTTATATAGTAGTTTGGGTTTGGTCCAATATTCAAAATGTGCATAAGGTTTTCTCAAACTAGTGATTTGTATAGTGCACTTGCAAATCTTTACACCCAACCACCCATTTAGTTGTTAGGATGTTTGGGCGTAAAGATTTGCAAAGGGCATTGTACTTCAAACATAATCAAGAAAGTAATATTTGATCAAATTGAGGTATTTTTAGACAAATGGAATCTTAATTGGCATACAAAATATATTTTTTGCATTTTGTAAGCATATCTCAATCAAGGTTGTTTGTATTTCACAATGGTAGCATGAGTGTAGGCATGAACCCATTCCTTTTATGTTATTTGAAGAATTTTGGAACATGTCATTGCCACAACATTTTTGGGTTTTGGCAGCTTTGCTAGCATTACCATTATTTATCATGCACTTTGTAAGGTCTTACTTCATGTTGTCTTTCAATGCTTTTGGCATATCCATATACATAATGCAATTTTAGATTCTGCACACGACATCCTTTGTAGACTGCATAGTGATTAGCCCTATTTCATGTGAGCCATTACACTAAGCCAAAAAAATTCCTTTGGAAAAACTAGTTCTGTATATTGAGGAACTTGTATGCACTAGCAGTGCATTACTTTTCTTCTATGGAATGTACTCCATTGATTGGAATGCATTATTCCAAAGCTAAGTAGAAATTTGGCAAAAAGGGCAAAAAAATATTTAATTATCATATAGATATCATGCAATAGAATATTGGTTGTAATTGGACATTCTTAGATTTAAGGGCACCTGTTCTTGGCCCTTGTACCATGCAATCTAAGAATGCCTTCCACTTGTGAGATTCTACTATACATTCCATCTCCAAGTTGTGGGGTTAAAATTTTGTAAATTCCCACTGAAGGGGACAATCACCGACCTTGCCAAGGGCTAGGGCCCTCATGAAGAGGGACCACTACCAAAAAAAATGGTGTTGCTTTTGTAACTTTTTTGATAAAATTTTGACACTAAAGAGTTAAAATAGAGTTGCAAAAAACTCAAATTTTGGCAGTTTTGGGATAAAAAAAACCTCTTGAATAACCTATCAAATCTTAAATATCAAACAAAATGTTTAAAGAAGTGTAAAAAGTGGTGTAAAAAGAAGTGTCAAAATAAGAATCAAACATTTGACAAGAGGTGTAAAAAGAAGTGCCAAAAAAAGTGTAAAGGAAATGTCAAAATCAGAATCATTTTCTGGTAGTGGACCTAGCCAATAAAGCCAAGTATTGTAGCACTAGCAAATTCAATCTGTCTACACCAAATAGTGCATTTAGGTTACCCCATACTAGTTTTTTGACATTTCACACTATTTAAATATTTATCAATATAATATTAAATTTTGTCATTAATTATTGCAATAAACAATGGAGAAAGTAAGCATGGATTGGGCATAGCAACAAGCGCCAAAGTTAGGAAACTTGGAAGTAGGGTTTAATTTCTTGGCAAAAATTTGTCACCTCTAACAGATTTCCTCCAACGAGTTTTGTTCCCTCTAGATATTCTCCAGTCTGGAGGTGCCTACATTTACCACAAAATTAAACCCTGCATGGAAGCTACAATTTTAGACTAAACCAAAAAATTTTATAACATAAAGAGAGTTACATGTATCTCTAGGTGACCCAAAGTGAGTCATAACATAGCTTTGTCAAGATAAGGTAACCTTGGTGTAGACTCTAAGCTTAGAGTCTGGAGACCGTGTCTGAGCACATGATCGTCACCAAACCCTTGAATATTGGTAGTCTAATTCAAGCTGGTGTCAGCAGAATCATGTTCTCAGTTTTTTCTAAACCCGCTCCCCACTGCTGCCCAAGCGTATTACCAACGTCCATCATCCCAAATCAAAAGGAACTCTTGTAGTATGCTACAATTTCTAGATAATTGCCACTTGATACTTGTTTGCTCAAAAACTTTCGTTTATCAAAGCACTGTAGACCCTACTCCTCAAAACTTTATTAATACAAAGTTGTTTTGTAAAAGACTTCAAGTGGGCCAAAATAGAGAAGACCAAACCAAAATATGCATCGTAGAAGGTGCAAGAACAACTTTAAAAGGTTGGGGTGATCGGTAGTAGGTTTTTAAAAGCACAATTCTCACAAATTAGATCGGATAG
The DNA here is from genome assembly GCA_963920765.1 of Ulota crispa. Classification (NCBI taxonomy): domain Eukaryota; kingdom Viridiplantae; phylum Streptophyta; class Bryopsida; order Orthotrichales; family Orthotrichaceae; genus Ulota; species Ulota crispa. The sequence goes on along the minus strand of OY987242.1, from coordinate 9,762,240 downwards.
TACATACTAACCAGGGACATTAGAGGAACTCTTGAAAGTGGGTTTTCAATCAATAACGAAAAAAAATGACATGTACATAGTGATTAGCTTCTCTTTTGCAGCTATGATTAAAGTTTATGTGGAGTTTAACCCTTAAAGGACGGATAAATAACCGTGCCTTGTCCTGCTTGTAGCATTCTACAGTGTTTTGCACATGGGCACCAGTAGTATTGCTCCAAAAAGTTGGAAAAGTCAACAGTGCATGGTGCCCTCTTGAAAATTACAAGAAGGGCAACTTGGGAGCTAACACCATGTTTTTGAATCTTATCACAATTTGGATTACAAAAAAATGAATGCATCTCAAGAGGTAATTTTTTGTCTTCCATGATAGACCTTGAGTTTATGCTCACTTCTGAAAAAAATTAGATGAAAAACAATTTTTTTCTGAATCGCAGAACCTTTTTTGAAGAGCCGGAGGATGTTTGTCGTCCTCCTCGACGTTTACGGGTTAACCACATTTGCAAGTACCGACCAGCACCGACCAGCACCGTCCTCCAGAACATGAAAACGTCACATGTAGCATACGTGTGGAGAACTTTGGACTCATCCAGCTAGGAATTCCCCCTTTACGGCTTCAACCGGCCAAAAACCAAGCTTGACTCACGATAAGAATTCAGATTTTTATACTTACAACATGGGCACATGACAAAAACTTAATCTGCTGAAATGCTGCAAAAATAACGTGGAACAACGTGAAGAACCAAAAGACTGCAGAGGGTTGGGGCATGGGTAAGGGCCACACAACGAGTGCTTGAGAAGTTCACCAATCCCTGCAACAAAATGACTCTAAGGTAGTCGGTTCTAAAACCTTTCAGTCATTTTGAACCGCCCATGTAGGTTCTATTAAAATGGACATGAGGTGGTTCTTAAAGAGTCCTCTTATAATCATTGAATACATGAAAAAATAGTTATTTTTAATTGCAAGAGTCAATCATTCTCTTTTCTTTCCCAAATCTCTTCACAACTTACAAGTGAACGGTTCTTGGAAGGTCTAAGGTCATAAATAGGGATCTATGACATATGCCCTTTGAAAATTCATAAATAATTCAAAAATGCTTCAAAAATATGAAATGACTTGTGTTACACTCCGCATCTCTTTCTCTTTGTGTAAGAAATGAGCTAAAAGTCCTCCCATCCACGGAAAACCCTGAAAAAGGGAATGAGCCCTTAGATGGTCGGCTTTTGAGCCGACTACCTTAACACCAGTGTCCATCCTGAAGTGCCGTGCAAGGTTCTAAATTGGTGCTAACTTCAATAAAGGTTGTGCTTCAAGCCTCAAGTTTTCTGTCATGGCCACTGCTACCGCTGCTGCTGCTTTATAGGTACATTCAAACTACAGTGGCAATCAACCCAACGTAATGCCCTGATCATGCAGAAGCAAAAGCTGAGCCACCTCCCTTGCAATCCTGAGAAGCAAAATCATGAGGTGGCGCAACTTCTAAAGCTTTACATCCTGCAGATAGACTTGGATCCAAAGATGGTGCAAAGACCCAGAAAGAAATCCTGCAAAAGAAAGGGTAGCCACTCTTTTCTAGACTTGGGACTGCCAGATATCGACAATTGTTTTTGGTCTACAGACAAGTCCATAGGAAGTTTAAGAAAGAAAATGGAATAACTATAGCATTATATTGGAACTCCCAAAACAACAGAAGTAAGATGCAAAAAAATTCAGAATTGGTAGCTAGCCCGAAATGTTTGGAGGCACCACAGCAAAGCACCAAAACTGAAAAAAGAATGGTTGCAGACAGCTACTTCATTGCTACTAATTTTGAAATAGGAATATGAAATGTGATACTATTGAAAGAATGTCTATGGCATGGCTTGTGACCATGAGAAATAGGGCTAAAACCTGCGTTCGAATTCCATTTTCTCGGCATGTGCTCTTTGCAAAACTTCCAAGTCAAAAATAATCCAGGCCTAGTCAGAGGAAGGAACTCGCAAGGACCAAATGGACCACGTTGAATGTGAAGCTCTGCTAACAAGGACAGAGGTTGTGCTCATTAACATCAGAAGATTGTTTGATAGAAGCCTCCTTTCCTCGATTGTGCTGAACTTTCCATTCTGACGATTAGAAATGAACTAGAAAGAGGTGGATCTCCATTGCCTGAACAACTGGGGAGCGCTTTCCAGTTGATAGTGGGTGTCAAAGTTGGTGAGTGGGATTTCTGTGACCCACGGAACTGCAAGCTCTGAATTGGACAGAATTCATACATTTGAAGCTTTGACACCCTGCAGAGAGAAAATATTTTAACTTTTCACAAATCACAATAGGGATTCCAATTTGTTTCATTATGTCATATGACAATAGTATGACAAGCACACCAATTATTCTAGAATGTCATTTAAAGGCCATAAATAAAGAGGTATGAGTATTGTAGCTCGTTCACTGCTAGTTCAAGACCCTCCAAAGTAATAGCGAACCAGCCTCAATACTCATATGTCATTACTATATTCCTAATTTTCTACTCCCTCTGTCCCATCATAAAGCTCCAAAAAACTTCTCCACGAGGGATTAATTGTATTTTTAGTCATTATGCTAATGACAAATACATTCTAGAATCAATATACCACCTACCAAATATCTGCAAAATCTCAACTTTTTATGTTGCAGTTTAGACACCCAAATTCCATGCAAAAAGTACCATATTTACATACTTTGTGAAGGCTGCCAGATCCTCATTATTTTAGTCTTTGTACTAATAACACATGCATTCTAGAATCAATATACCATCTACCAAATGTGTGCAAAATCTCTAGCTTTGATGTTGCCCTTTGGGCACCCAAATTCCATGCAAGAAGTACCATTTTTGTACATGTTGCTAGCGCCTCATTATTGATGATTTAAAGATTTGTAGCAACAATGGTACTCATATGGGCAAGGCCAAGCTTGTTAGGAGAGGAATGCTCTTGCCCCCATGAGATCATTGGATATGACAAAGGCTTTCTCAGCAATTGAAATTAGCAAAAGGGAGCTTTTTAGTGGGACAAGAACTATGCCTGATTTGGAGCTTTATATTGGGACAGAGGGAGTATTTGCGTTTCATCAGTACAATCTTTTCCCACCAACTAAGGACTTCCACATGCAAGTAAAAACTTATAAGATTCAAATTCCCCACTCTCCTTAACAAGAAAAACCTAAATCTCTTTCACGAATCAATCAGAAAAGCTCCCCTAAAACCCTAACACTAAAACCCTAACCTTAAACCCTAGACATCAAAACCTGAACTGCATCATGACTTGAAGGCAGATGAGCAAATTTCTTACATGAATGGTAACCTTGTCGAGATGTGAGAGATGCTTTAATTCTATGAGAATTCAGGTCCTAAATCTCTATCACGAAATCAATCAGAAAAGCTCTCCTAAAACCCTAAATCCTAAACACCAAAACCTGAACTGCATTATGACTTGAAGGCAGATGAGCAAAATTTCTTACATGAATGGTAACCTTGTCCCGCGATGTGAGAGATGCTTTAATTCTGTGAGAATTCAGGTGCTTTTCGGTGTTTCCTCACGAAGAAGCCGCGTGGTACATGAGGCCATGGATTGCAGCTCTTCTGTCGTTGCCATTCCACTCGCACGCCACCGTACCCTTCCTTTCCTATCAAGCAGAAACGCATACCCCGAGAGCAGATTGGGCACGCCCAAGGCCTTCCGGAAATCGTAAGTATCTCCAAAAGAATACACCACCTTGCGCTCCAAAGCGTTCCCTTCCACCTGCGATCCTCGCATTATTCGGAGTAGCAACCGTTTGATCGGCCACAGCGACAACACCGATGACTCCACGACAGAGACTTCGAACACGTTCACTAACAATGAGCCATTGAAGTCGTGTGCAAAGGGCGAGCTCCACGACACCACCATGGGTTGCGCACTGGCACGAAATGCCATGCAAATGAGAGTGGCATTGGAATTCTCCAGGGGTAGGGTTAGGGCAGGACCGCCCCTCGGCACGTGAACTTCCAGCGGTGGGAACCTCGGCGACGCCGCTATGGGAGTCAAATTCGTGCTCGCTGGTGCCATCTTCCCTCCCGATTTCTTCATGTCCCTGAAATCATCGAAGTACCCTCTGTTCAGCTCGTCTCTCAACCTCTCTTTCTCCTTCTCCCGCGCTTCTTTGTTGAACACCGAGAAAATGTTCAACCCGCGTGTTGAAACCATGGACGGGCGTGTAGAAACTCGACCCGTGGTGCTGGACACAAAATCTCTTGACAGGAATGTAATTGCGCCATGACCTAAACCTTCTGGCGATGGTGGCCGAATCCACTGGCGACATAACGAGCCCCTCATTCTGCTACAAAGTTCGAATGTCTGGACATCGTAGCTCCGCTGGAATGCAGACTTGCAGAGAGGAAAATTGTGTCAGTGCCGTCTCACACTGCCACCAAGTCGAAGTGCTCCTTGCAAGAGAGACGACGAAGTGCAGACGTTCGTTACGATAGTCGACGACATGTGAACGTTAGTTACAATTCTCGACGAAATGTGAACGTTCGTGACATTCCTTGACGAAGTGTGGACGTTCGTTATGATTTTCGACGATAACTCTCCATCGGCTCAAACCAAATACCAGTTCAACCCCAGAAGGTCCAATTGGGCCTCTTGCGTATTATTTAACCCCTGAATGCCTATTTAATTCGAAGTATTTGTTTTCGTACCATTTAATCCAAATAAGAGTAATCTTCAAGGTGATGTGAATGTTCCTAAAAAGTAGAGAACCATCTCTATATGTTCGAGTGGAAAGGTCCAATTGCTTCATGAAGAAGTTTCAGTTTTTTTTAGGAAACTTTGAACAAAAGTGGATGATATTTTTTTCCCTTGGGCATTTTCCAAACACAATTGAAGAGCGTGAGCTAACCCAAACATCTCTAACTTCTTACACCAAGCTTGAGGAACATAATTTATGAAACATATAAGCTCGTTTTCCAAATTCTCAAAACAAACAATATCTTCTACTACAAATCCAAATTCTTTGGAATTTGTTGATTTTGGTCACACCCTTCTTTGCACTCAAGTAAATTTGATATTTGTAGAACACTCCACCGTATAGAACTTTGGGCTTCAATGCAATTGCCCTTTTTTGAACACGTTGTGTTGAGATATTGAGTAAGCTATGATCATTATGATTCTTAGATTGCAAGTTTGAACCTGTACGACAATCTAAGGTAGGAACACTCATAAGCGTCAGTGTCCCCATCCATAACCCCATCCATAACCGTCATCTCTGAAATCTTGGAATTTTTTTGGAAATGAATAGATGTAATTACAAGGATGTACAATGTGTGAACATGAAACCTTAGTGTTGGTTATGGGTGCAATGGCAATTTGCTCTTTAAAAATTCACAACTTATTCTCACAATATCCAAATAATACATTCAAATGTGCAAACTTATTTTTTCTGTTCCTAATAGGATCTTAGAATTTGCTAGTTGTTTATTAATAGTCATCATGTTCAAAACCCTTAGTTTGACGTTTATGAGTGCTCCTACCTTATAAATTGGTACAAGATTAAGCTCTTTTCAAGATTCTTTGATCTTTTTGTCATTCTTTGTATGACAACAAAGAAATTGTGAATACATTTTCTTTGTTGTGATCATTCTTGACAAGCATTAACCAATTTGAGTAGGTCATATAGAGACTTAAGGCCACTTTGTATTAGAGCCCATACCCAATTTGAAATGGACCTGTAATTCACAATCCAATGCCGTCAACTCAGTCAAAGTTTTGATCAAGCCTAATATGAAATCCCTTTAACCAATTGATAAACCAATTTCAAATTGTCACATTGGACTCATGCTCTTAAATTGGGCCAATATATTGCAAGGTTATTTTTTGGCAAACTTTAACCTAAATCTTACCTCAAAATTGGCTTTGGCCACACTCAAAAAATTTGGTGAAAAATTAGTCAAAGTTTATAAATTGCAAACGATTTTTCTCATTTTGGATCGGCTAGCATTGAACTAGCGATAGGTTCTTCCCGGACCTTGTCTTAGAATACATTGAAAAGGAAAGACATTCTAGCCTTTGGGTGTTGAGGGGTTAAGACCAAATTCATGACACAATTTCATGATTTGAACAATCCCATTAGTTAATTTTGGAGGTTCATAAATTGGGACAACAATTGGGCAGTGATATAAAGTGGCCCTTATGACCAATTGACAAGCACACAAGCCGCTCTTCATAGATTCTGGTGACACAAAATTGGGTCCCAGTGGGATTCGGTTATTTCACAGTATGGTTAGTGAAATTGGTGGTTTCATAACCGAAGTTTTCTTAGGTCCTTTTAGGAGCTGTGTGTATGTGTGTTTGTACAGATGTTTGTCTGAAGGAGGATGCGGCACTGACACTTGTGCCAACCACCGACGGCGTCATGGATGCACTCATTTGAGCGTCGGAGAAAGGAAGAAAGTACTGGATTCATCAGTGCGAATCTTCTTGAATTGTTGCAGCACCAGTACCAGCAGGGATTGTGAAGAAAATCCAGAGAGAAGCACATTTTGAGAGGAATAAGAGCGCTGGTGATGCTGCTGCTGCTGTTGTGGTGGTGGGGGTGAGATAGGGGTTCATGGAGATGGAGAGGAGGTGATGTTGCGAGAGATACGGCAACGAGAGGTCGGGGCTGCGCAGCCCCGATCGCTTGCCACCCACGTACGAGCCGACCGAGTGCGCCACATCAATTTGTCCGCCCACAAGGAAATCGTGAGTGCGCATCACAGCGGTATCAACAGCTTGCATGTGAGTGCGCGCCCCCTTCTTTGTTTTTTCCTTTCCATCTCTCTTCTGCCCCTCTTTCACGAAATTCCAGCACCAATTCTTGAACTGTTTTGCTGGACGAATCTTTATATATTGCCAGTAAAAAGTCCAGGGTGGTCAGTTGGGCGAAAGGAGCGCTCAATCTCTCAATTCCTTGTTCACCCTATTTCTCAACCAACTGTTTTGCACCTCCGTGATGGGAAACCTGCCATTCTCATTCTCTGGCTACGAATTCAGTAATAGTTTGAACGTTTTTTTATCTTTCATTTGTCCTCATTGATTTAGAACAGAGCAATAAATAAATTCGCAGTAAATGAGACTCAGAAACGCAAGTGGAAAATCGTGAGAACAAGAATATTGTCCGTTTTTCAGTAACAAAATATTCGTGAATCAGTACTTGCTCTCGTTAATCAAGAACTTTTATGCTTTCACATTCATACGGTGCATGACACTTATAACCAACAACTCCCAATTCAAGTGGTTTGCCTCAGGCTTTGTCAGAAAAGAAGTTATCTAGAAATCGAGTCCACCAAGATGAAGCTTAGGGTTTGTCCCGCTTGGTGGTGGAATTACCTTTGAGCTAATGAATATATGTGTTGTGCTATAGTATTTCTTGTTTGGCCAATAGTTGTTGGTTATAAGTTTCATGCACTATATGAGTTGTAAGCTTTGTAGCACTTTTGAACTGCTAGTCCTGCTATTTTAGAAGATATAGAACATAATTTTCCGTCTCTGATATATACATTCACAATAGCTAGTATTTCTGACTCGACGTTTTCCGATCCCCTGTCTATTTTCCGCTTTAAAGAACTCGATTCCATCTTTGACACTGAACAGAGACATTGGAGGTAGGGTTTTTGGTAAGGCCAGAACGGATTGTATAGGTCATCCTGCATAGCGTCTCAGAAAAAGATTTTGGAAAAAGGGTCCTTTAAAGGATTGATCTCTGGTTTTTGGTGTTCTCTATACTTTGGGTAGAACTTGGTTGCAAGATGGGTTTTAAGAGTATTAAGACAAGGAGTGAGGAAAAATTGGCTCAATGACTGAGTGATGGTACCAGTTCTGAATTGGATATCATGCTTGGCAGATCGACTGTACAGAAGCACGCTATTTGCTTGCAGGAGCTGCGGACGGTTCAGTGGGGGTGTATGACACACAGCAGCCTACTTTTGTGGACTCTGCTTTGCACGTTGCCAAGCACGAAGCGCTCTTCACGGTGGACAAGAATGTGCCTCAAGGGCACCTCTACTCCGTGTCATCTGTGCAATGGTATCCCGTCGATACAGGGCTCTTTATCACGGGCTCCTTCGATCAGACCATCAATCTCTGGGACACCAATACTCATCAGGTACATGAGCTTTTTGGCCTTGACAGAATCAAACACCATATTAGGTGAATTGGGAAAAACTGAGGGACCATTTTGTACTCCACCTTAATTTCACACCAGTAAATGTAGGCGTAGCTATTGCTCAAAAGTTTTAATTATTGGAGTTCTTGGAGGCAATCAGTGAGACTTCATTATTGTACAAGAAAATGCACGCTCGTTTTTTTGTGATATGCTAATGTATACATAATGGCAGAAATAGTGAAAGTCCCAGAATGTACTGCTTTTCCCAGTTTACTTAATATGGTGATATCAGCTTCTGGTTTTGTGATCAGTTGGTGCTTTTGGGCATGTTATGTAAAAGGAAAAGTTTCTTTAGGATGTGTCAAAGTGCAAAACTTGTGTTCCGCAATAAGTCTGAAACTAGACTTGAAAACCCTAATATTTTAGACGAGAATCCGAAGCCTTAGAGTTGCACTAGGCTCAACATGGAAAGAAAGAAAGAAAGAAGAGAATTTGAGGTTAAAGTCGCTTTAACCCTCTAAAACGCCCTACTGGTTTTTCACTCTTAGTGTAAGTCAAGGGCATTCATATCACTACCGTGTTGTAACTCAAACTGAACTTACCCTAATTTTCTTTTTACAGCGGCTTATGAGTCAGGTTTACTCCATTTCAAGCCACCTGGATATGGAGAGGCTTCTCCATCTTGAGACACAAGACGGAGAATCCTTCTCGTTTCCAAGGGTTTATAAATTTTGTCTCCTCGTCGTCATTTTGGAGTTAAACGATTTACCTCAGTTTTAAGTTGAGAAATGCTGTTGTCAGGTTTGTAAAGCCGTGATCCAAAACAGGAAATCTTAGAAGTTTGGAAATGTTGCAGGTGGAGCTGAAATTCAAATTGCCTGGGAAAGTGTATGCAATTTCGATGTCAGCCATGGCCACGACACACATGCTAGTAGCTGCTGGCACAGAGGATGTGAGGGTGCGACTGTGCGATCTGGCTTCGGGAGCATGCACTCATACATTATCCGGACACAGAGGTACTTTGCAATTGTTTGGTTTGGGTAGGAGTCTCAGTAAAATGCACTCACTTTGTATTTGAGAATTTACTTTGTCATGATGAACATGCCCTTTTTACAATCTATTTAAAAGAAGGGAAAATTTCATGGATACCCCTGAAGTTTGCCATATTTTCATAGATACCCCTGCTTTTTCAGAAATTTCAAAAGTACCCTTGGACCAAAATTTTCAGGTGTTTGTTTTGTTGTGCATGTCACTTCCCTTCTTCCTTTGTGTGCACGCACAACAAAAAAGTAGTGTGCGTATAAAGGGAGAAGGAAATGACATGCACAACAAAACAAACGCCTGAAGATTTTGGTCCAAGGGTATTTGTGAAATTTCTGAAAAAGCAGGGGTATCTATGAAAATATGGCAAACTTCAGGGGTATGCATGAAATTTTCCCTTAAAAGAATGTAAGGTCAAGTCCATTGTCGGATGTTGTGTACAAAAACGAGTTGCTTACAAGCAGTTGGTTTTGGCAGATGGAGTGTGGGCATTGCAGTGGTCCGCGTCCAATGAGTGGGTGCTTTACTCCGGAGGATGTGATGGAGCTATCCGGTTTTGGGACATTCGTCGAGCTGGTTGCTTTCAAGTTCTCGACCAAAATCGTTCACAGATTGAAAAGCAACCGAATGTGACCAAGAGTGCCCCTCAAAGGCAAGAGCTGGTAATCTTTCTTATTCACTAGACCTACTCTAAACTTCGAAGCTATAATGTAACACAAGCAGTTACTAACAGGCACTGTACAGGCAACAGCTTCTATGGGCAACAGTTCTAGTGTGGAGAGGCAGCAGCAAGGAGCCAAGCGGGCCAAGTTTAGTAACACATCATCGGCACTCAAGAACGCCAGAATCAAGGAGACTGCAGTTCAAAGACAACATCCAGGAATGACGTCGGCCAATGATCGGTCAACAGCTCACTATGGCTCAGTTACGTCTCTGCAGACTTCAGATGATGGGTTATACCTCTTCAGTGCTGGTATGTCTTGCAGACTTGATTGATGGAGCAGCTCCTTGCTCGCAGTCTTAGTCCAACTGAGGTCCAATTCGTAGGAAATCCACATGATGGAAACACTGATTGCTCTACAATGCATGATTTTCTAACTAGTGTAGAATGTTTTGTTTTGCAAGATCACTGTTGGATATGTCGTGTTTTAATAATACTCACCTTGAAGAGAGGCTTGCAAGTTCTCTATCTAATTGGTATAAAACTGCAATGGATCAGGCACCGACTCAAGAGTGCGCCTGTGGGACATAGAATCAGGTTGCAACACACTCGTGAATTATGAGGCAACAAGGATACGAGCCCATCAAGGCAGTCAGCTAGCTGTATCTATGGACTCCTCACTGCTATTCGTTGCGTCGTCCCATTCAATTCAGGTTTTTTTTAAAATCTAAACGTGGTTGTGATTCTTTAACAGAATTGATCTGAGTTATTGGTAATTGATGGGTTCATTTGTCATCTATTTCGCCAACTCTCATTCATTGATTCTGTATGCCAGACTCATGATATTTGGAGTGGTCGCATGCACTCAAAATTAGTTGGGCACTACGATCACGTAAACTGCTGCGCTTTTCTTCCGGAGGATCAGGTATTTTCTGTGTCCTGGTACTTTTTCCCATTGCCATGGCTAAGGTTAAGCTGTAGATCGATGTGGAATGCCAACAATCAAAATTGGTCCATCTGGTTAGTCACCTACTGTAGAAGAGATATTCACACTCTCACATTCCTGCAGGAGCTGTACACTGGTAGCAGTGATCGCCAGATTCTTGTATGGTCTCCACCGAAGCATGTTCCTGTTGAAGAGCAGGTCAGTAAACCACTTCATATTTCACTGGCACCATTAAAGATTTGGAGGAGCAACTAAAAACTTGAATGTGGTCTTCTGGTTTCTCACTTCTCACTCTTGTTTTCCTTGAAAGTTTTTTGCAACGAGGATTTTATTGATTTTGTAATGCCTATTGACATGAGACTTACAACTTCACACATCGTTGTTATAGTTGTTGTAGGAGCTAGTTAACAGTTTGCGCATTAGTCTTATAGGCAATGCTCATAACTTGCTGTTCTCAGTCAATAACTTTAACTCACAGGATATGATATATTTATTTGCTTATACAGGAGGAAGAAAGGTTGAAAGATGGTGTGGCCACTGTGAAGGCAGACGAAGATGCTTGGAGTGATTAATCACTTGGATTCCTTGGATTTGCAAACAGGAAATTCATCAGGTTTTAAAGAAAATTGGTGGTAGCTATTGAAAGTTAGGAAATGATCTCTTAGCTATGAACTAAGGGATCTTAAGGAAGTTTATGTGGAGAATGAGATATGAGAATTGGAACAGTGCGTTGTAGATTATTAAGGTGTAGATGGGAACCTCGAAGTTGAACCTTTCCATGTTGAAAATGAAGATTGTAATACTATTGAAAGGGTTTCAATGATTTGCGTGTTTTTTGTTATGTTCAAGTAGCCTTATGTGCTTGATATTTGTATATTAGGGGTTTCAAAAGTTATGATAAGAAAAGTGTGTATCGTACAGATTTTGTGAATGAAATCCTACTGAAAACATTTTAGGTGATAGAGCAGCTTAGTAACACTTGATAGAGACCAATAAAGAAATTCCATAAAAAGACGAAAGTTTAGGTTGCATGAAACACAATGATTGGCACAATTGGTGAGGGCTGCTATGATAAGGGTTTGGAACATGCTTGACCCATAAATGCTAAGGCAGACATTTTTTGTTTGATGGAGAACTAAAAAGGCTATGTAGAGTGGAAAAAAGTTGATTTTCATTAATTTTTTTTCAAAAGCTATCATAAACACATGGTCTATAGTGGAATGCAAAAAATCACTCCCTCTGTCCTATTACTCCATGAGAGATTAATTGTATTTTTAGTCATTATGTTGGTGACTAATGCATTCTAGAATCACTATACCACCTACCAAATATCTGCAAAATCTGAAGTTTTTATGTTGCCGTTTAGACACCCAAATCTCATGCAAAAAGTATCATATTTGTGCATAGTTTGTGAAGGCCGTCGGCTCCTCATTATTTTAGTCGTTGTACTAATAACACATGCGTTCTAGAATCAACTACCATCTACCAAATGTGTGCAAAATCTCCACCTTTGATGTTGCCCTTTGGGCACCCAAATTCCATTCAAAAAGTACCATATTTATACATGTTGCTAGTGCCTCATTATTGATGATTTAAAGATTAGTAGCAACAATGGTACTCATATGGGCAAGGCCAAGCTTGTTAGGAGAGGAATGCTCTTTAAATGCTTAACTTGCCCCCATGAGACCACTGGACATGACAAACGCTTTCTCAAAAATTGAAATTAGCAAAAGGGAGCTTTTTAGTGGGACAAGAAGTATGCCTAATTTGGAGCTTTATATTGGGACAGAGGGAGTACTTCACTAAATACACTCATATTTTTAGGTAACCTAATTTGTGAGAAGATTCAAAGACATAATGTTAGGTCCCATGCTACCCTATTTGCAATTTTCATGAGGTCAACATGCACTATTGAGTGTTGCAGCTTTTAGAAACAATATTATTACAAGTGGGCACTTTCCACACCATTGTACAACATCATAGAGGGGTTGGTCACCCTAAACCCAACTCGATGTTCAAGGGTTAAGCCCTTGACAACAAATTTCCTGCTACCACAAAGCTCATGCAAGAAAGCTTGCAAAGGCATTGACCAATTGCAGCTTGTAAGAGGATGCTTGCCACCTCACCCATATGGTATTCCACCCAATTGAGGCTCTTGAGGCACTCCTACAACATTTGGCTTGCACCACTAGAATGCTTTGATAATGGTAGTTTATACAAGGTCAAAAATTAGATCCAATGCCTCAAAGAAGTCCTTGAAATCATGAGAGGAAACTTTTAGTTTAAAGCATTCACGTAGTATCATAAGTTTAATTACGTTACTTTTGTTTTTGCTACGAATGGGAATCAACCTTTTTGAATAAAAATGAACTCTAATCTACAATTAATAAAAAAACTCACATTGGCAACCTGTTCATACAGTTGTTGACTGACCGGTTTACCTGTTGTCAACTTTGTCCATTCAGTTGTTGTGACTGGTTTACCTATTGTCAAAAAATAGTTTGTGTAATCCATGTTAGGTGATTAGGTTGCCGACAGTTAGGTTGCCAACAGTTAGGTTGCCGCCAAGTAACTGATGCAGTTAGGTTGCCGGTGAAGGTTTGTCTCTCCCACGTAACCAATGTTAAGCAATTAGGTTGCCAATGAGGATTTGTTTCTCCCATAATGACTTGCGAAGCCCTAGCAATTGTACTTTGCAATTAGGCGGTTAGGTTGTGAATCTTTGCACTTTCTTTGTGCTTGTAGGTGAGGTTTTGAATCTTTGCATCTTCAATTATTTTGTGGCATTTATGCTTGCTTGCTGGTGAGGTTCCATCCCGGCAAAAGAGCAGGATTGTTGTTGTTCATGTCACCAAAAGCAACCAATTGTAGATTGTCCCACCTTGTTTCTCTAATTTTTTACGACCAATATCATGAATCATGAAGCAATGGAGCTTGATACAACAAAACATCAACAAACATCAATAGTGGTATGTATTAAAGCAATGTTGCAAATAAATGATTAGAGTAGTACATCATTGTATTGTTGCTTTTCCACTATATTGTTGCTTTTGATTGAAGTTAATTTTTTTAGGAGCTCACACAAGTTTGTGCGGCTCCACGCAACAGATATGCAAACTCTGAAGAAAGACAAACATATGGGGCTAAACATCGGAGGGAAAGACAATTAGATCATGTTACCAAAACCAATCTTTACTCATGGTCAATTGTATGTAGCTTTGTCACAAGCGACTTGAGTTGCAGATGTTGCTTTGTTTGTTGCAAACACAACAACAATGACAAATGTAGTTTATCATGAGTTATTGCAATAACTTAAGTTAGAAGTGTAACTATTTTGAATTAGAAACATCAAACAAAAGAAAACAAAAGAAAATATAAACATTGAGAATATGTTAAGGTATTCATTTACCTTGGTAAATAGGTTTCCAAGACTCATTTTAAAATGTAAAACATGCCATGGCATTGAAAATAAAATTTCCAACAATTGAAGTGATATTAGAATTGTACTCTCAAAAGTTTGGGAGGTGACTCGCCTAAAGAGGGTAGTCTGTCTCCACTGAGTAACAAGGAAAGTATGAATGATTAGTATTCCGTACCGATACACAAAACTCCTCTTTCAACATCAAAATGTTCAAAATAAACGTTAAATCGCCTCGGCCACAAACACCTCACCTCCATTTCTGCACTAAAGAATACTAAGAAATTTGATAGATTGAAAGACGAAAATGCTATTAAAATGAGTACCTGCGGTCACTAGAATGCAACCATGATGCGGCGGTTTTAGATTGGAAGAAAGGGTTTTACATCCCACACACCAAAGCTAGCTATTTGCTCTCAATAAGTCCCTAACGAATGCTAAAATGTCGAACCCTAAATTCGGGAAGCTCATTCTACAGGAAGTATGAAAGTGTTCAACCCTAAATTCAGTAAAACCTACAAAAATGCCTCTGAACTCAACGGTTAAACTCATCAAGTGACAATGTTCTTCTCTCCACCTCCCCTTCATAGTAACAGAACATCACGTTCTTACAAATGACCATTGCCTGTCAGGACCTCCTCTGAATCTGGCCAGAAAATTTTGTGCAACTCCTGCACACACTTCGGAGCATCATCGTCGTCCACCCCCAAGGATATATTCACCTGCTCATGTGCAGAACCCCACGAAGCACGCGTTGAACATGAATATCCTGGTCTCAACCTAAATCTAGCAACAGCTTTGTTTCGACTTGTGTAAACAGGTACCAACAGATTGCAACAGGATTGTACATCTACTCTAAAAGCAATGCTACTAGAGCCACCAGTTCCGCGTCAAGCACAAAGATAATAATAAGAAATCTTGCAACCTTTAAAAACTCATCAACTATGTAGTGACCGTTTGACATTAATGTCAGACGGTAATTTTGGTGGGTACTCAACAAGCTTAGGCATACCTTCGAAGCACCTTGCGAGATCATCTGTACGATGATGTTGTTCTTCTTGAAGACCCGAAAGACCTGGCACCAATTGAGCACATATGTGACGGGTAACACGGTGAGAGAGGTCATTCAAATTCCATTAAAAAGGGCCACAATTTTTTAGTACACCTCATGACATCGCTCTTATTCCAACATTGCCGAGTTAGGTAAATACCTGGCGGTAGATTGATTTGTATGCAGCACCTTTTCAAGTACAGCGGATGACTGGTTGACGTTGCTAATGAGAGAAATGATAGCCTTTTTCTTCAAAAGCTGCACTTTGCAATCCTTGATGACTCGGACTTCATCCTGTCCAATTCCTGCTGTTGCCACATGCAACTCCTGATTCGTCAGCGTTTCACCGAAGCTTGATTGTCCCAAGTGAGACACGAGTGAGTAGTGGTATGACCAGGCAATCAAGATGGACATATGAACAGATTGAATCACAATCTCCGGTATTGTGAACCATGTTTCCTGATAACTTCTTAACTGCTGCGTCACTTGCCCTCAAAACAAGATGAGTTAAGTCGCCTCTGCACGAAACAAATAAAGCATCAAGGTTGCATGAAAAACTTGCCTGTTCAATGAGGGCACGCTCCCAGAGTTTGGAAGGGTCCAAAGTCAGTGAAATGCTGACCTCACTTGTGGCCACCACATCTACTGGAATTCCTAAATCTTCAAATGTAGTGAACACCTAAAAAGGATTTTCAACATTCAATAAGAAAGACCCTGTTCGCCAAAACTCAATTGGACACCGGAGCTTCCTACCAAGCGTCCAAAAAGCAAAAGGCACACGTCAGCATACCAACCAAAGGTCAAAATAGGAGAAGATTGCATTTCCAAACCTTTGCCAGAAACTCGACTTGCCCAAGCATACGAGTGCTTTGGATGTCCAACATTGTCACATCCTTTTTCAGAACAATACTCGTCATCTCTGCCTGAAAACGCCACATTGTACAGGTGTGAGAGGACATACAGAAAATAACCAGTTACACGAACAAGAACAAGTTGTAAACTGGATGTTGGCCACTCAGAACAGAAAAGTCCAACAACACATCCCCAAGCGATTTTAAGACCTAGTGAATCTATTATTACAGAAAAGAACCAACTAGAACAGAAATAAAAAAAACAAGACAAGACAGCCAGAAATACTTGAGAGCAAATTCCAAACTGACACAAATAGACTCGACATTTGAACAGACTTTCGAGGTGCTCTCAAGAAAGCCAACTGTAAGATCAAATGACAGTACTGTCATTACCTTTCTCATGTCACGTTCTCCTGTTATGAGTGTACCATGTGCCTGTCGGTTATATGAATTCTTGACGCAAACAGGCATGTTTGTATCACGGGTTGGCCTCATGGATTGAGGATGTAACACCTAAATCCACAAAGTACACACATCAGTGTAAATTTTACGAACCCTTGAATTCTCAACAAATTTGATTCCTCGTGAAGCAATTTATGGACCTTTGACAAGACAAACATTGTATGGGTTTTGAGCAGAGCGAAATCAAAATTGAGCCAAAACTTTAAAAAAAATCCCGATACACAATAAAACGAATCCTGCTAGTTAACCTAAACCCATTCATAATAAGCAACAATACCTGAGCACCAGAATAGGCCAGCTCAGATGCTTCATCGAAAGTCAGGTAAGGACCTGGCAACGCATTCGGAAAAACACGGGGATCGCAGGTCATGACGCCATCAAAATCTTTCCACACCTGCTCCACAAAAGAACTCCCTCTATTCATAAACAACTCACACACAGTGAAAGTAAAACTTACGCTGATTTCTAATACAGTTGGGTGCAAATGCTGTTAAGAAAAACAAAGAAAAATAATCTTTACTCAACCCAAAGGCAAACAAAGTTCACTCATGCTCCATACAATAATTCAAAAATATGCCATTGCTGAAAGACAAATCAAGAAAATCAGTTGCTTAGACCTAAACATTAAGAATGTAGTACATGTTCATGGTACTTAGCGTCGTACAAGTTCATATTTCTAGAAATACCACCACAATCGAGACTGTAGACCTACAAACTATACTTTACTTCGAAAATTTGCATAAGATGGCTACTAAGGGAAGTGGTAACCATATCCAGGAAAAAACTACCGACATCTCTCTCAATGCTTAGATTCAATTAGATGAATCTCAAACATGTGCACTATACCGACTTGATTTTCTCGGAGGCCTAGCGCTTTACCAAGGGCTGTAGCAGGCAAGTCGCTACCACCTCGTCCTAGGGTAGTCACACACCCAATTTCAAAGCCCTGCACATGAATACGTCTTCAGCACAACGTCTTTAGCACAGCTATGCACCAGTAAAGCACATGGGAAACATGCCATAGGTTGAAATGATAACCACACGAAACCAAACCTGTAGAAATACTTGACTTGACTGCTCAAAATAAAAGCAACAATAACAATAAAAATGTATTATATGCAAAGATGTAACTTACCAAAGAAAGTTTGTTGGAGGTCAACGAAAAGATGCCCAAAATGTATCATTCACAAACTGTAAGTCAGCATTAGTATAATTGAGTGCACCAGGTGCTAGATTTGGTGGCACTGTGTCAAAGACTTTTTGTACCGACAGCTCTAAAGGTGGCCCCACGTAAACAACTACTTCCCTCAACTCCACAGTTTGAACACATCCAACACTAGGGAGGTATGGGATGTTTGTGCGTTGTGGAGGTTGGGGATTCACCACCTCCCACGGCTCAATCTGAATCTGCCTCTCAATCTTCTTATTGTGAATGAGAATCACAATGTTTGTACTCATGTGAGGAGGACTTTGTGTAAGCCAGTAGTGTGCGTCAAGCCTCAACTGTTGGAGTGACTCAGATAACCCCACTTCCAACGTCATGCTCGGCCAATCATCATTAGCTCGACGAGTTTGTTGAGGCTTGAAGGATCCATCTGCCTCCTTGCATCTCCTTTTGTCTCCAAACCTGCTGGATCCAAAAGGAGGTAGCTCTCTAACAAGTCCCAAATTTCTCAATCTGTAGTAGAATTCTCCTATAAATATCCCTGTCATATTCTCATGACCACTACTGACCACAAGCTTCATTATGAGTATCTCTTCCCCGACATCATAAAGACAACGCATTTTTGGCAACAACCTCCAAGCCGTGCGTACCATACTCATGCGCTCCTGGGTCACTCCAGTAAAGAGAATGTACTCATAGAGATTGGAAGATCCATCCCGGTAGTTACTCTCTCGACTCAGACAACACCTCTGAAAGGCCTGAATGCTGGTGAATTCATATGTTGAGGTAAACATCCCGTAACTGGTCAACAATGATTCTCGGCACTTGGCTCCATGCTCCTCTCGTTTTTTGTCTGCGAGGTGCGCCTCACCCTTGTTCTGTCGAAACCTACCAACACCAAGGCTGAGAAAGCTCATATTAGTCACAGCAGGAAAAACATCGAAACAACACTCCTCAGAAAGAACTACCACACAGAGGGCTTGTTGATCACCGAACAAGCTTCCTTCAGGGCCAAACAAACAAGCTTACTGCTAATCAAGCAAAGCTCGCTAATTACAGAACAACTAGCAGCCTACTGATCCGTGCGATGCACTCACCCGACGCCACGAGCGCAACGAGGAGATGGGAGCAGCAATGGAGGATCGTCACCAGCATTGCGCTTGTGCACACAGGCCTTCCTCGTCGATAGTGTTGGGAATAGAAAACACAACAACGACACCAAGGAGATATAAGCTTAATCACAGTATGCGAGGAGAATGCAGCAACAAGATAGATATTATAAGTAGGTTTCCCCACTACATACAAGGAAGAACAAAGATAGAAAGTAAAAATCCTACGCTGCTATTGAGTCATGAAAGTAAACTCTGATGAACTTCAGTTAACTATGTGTAGAGCATATTAATATAATCCTTATCTTAACAAATTAAAAGGCAGCTAGTTCCAACAGGGAGGGTTTGACTGTAACAGCCCAAGCGCCTATGAAAGGTCATGATGACGAAAACCATCTGCGTGGATGACATCATCCATCCTTCATTCATCTCGATGAGAAAACTAGAGAGATCAAAAAATTCCTTGTTCATTTTTTTGAGGAAGCTTACCTCTTACCTATAGATGGTCATTAGGGGGTTTCAAATATGCAGTTCACCACCAATTTTGTTCACGTGAATGAAACTGGTGAATAACCCGGCCAAGTCACTCCATGAATGAGCCATGACAACCTCCTAAGGTCGTGACAGCATATTCACCGATGAACAAAATCTAGTTCACAACCATTTGTTCACCGTTTTTTTGAGATATTTGAAACCCCATATTAGCGATTCTACATAACTTACGGCAACAAGGAACCATTCATAGTTTCATACAATGTTGGATTGCACTAAGTACAATAAAGTGTTGAGAACTCCTGTTGAATGGAGGAGAGTGTACCCACAACCTACAAACTATTTTTGTACATCCTGTTTTACCTTTCAAAAATCTTGGCATTTTATATAACAAAACTAGCATTTTAGAATCTTATATCTTTGTTTTTTAATTCTTACTCTATCCCAATCAAGCATACCAAATTTTGAGTATCAAAAAACCAAAACCATATTTTTGGTGAATTATTTTACATAATATTCATGGTTTTACATGGTAAATGATTAAAAAAAATTGGTATTAAATTTGTGAGAGTTGATTGCATGGATGCATAGGAAACATCCGTATGCATAACTTTCCTTCTAACAAGCATCTCCAAAAGGTTTTGAAATTCTTTCTAGGTAGATTTTAATGTTGGAGTGATCATGATCAAATCTTGTAAAATAAAAATAAAAATTTTTTAATATTTTTTGGCAAATTAACTATTTCATTATGCTCAAAGATTCAAACCTAATTATATTATATAAGCCTAACCAAAAAAATTGATTACTATGAAGAAATATCTAGTTTACAAGATTTGGTCATAATTATTGCAACTTTAAAATCTACCTAGAAAGAATTTCAAAACCTTTTGGAGATGCTCGTTAGAAGAAAAGATGTGAGTATGGATGTTTCCTATGCATCCATGCAATCAACTCTCACAAATTCAATACCAATTTGTTTTAATCATTTATCATGTAAATCCATGAATATTATGTAAAATAATTCATCAAAAATAAGGTTTTGATTTTTTGAAACTCAAAATTTGGTATGCTTGATTGGGATTGCATAAAGATTACAAAAGTATGATGCAAACCAAGAAAATGCCAATTGTAATCTATATTGTGCCTGTCCCTTGACAGGCAAAATAGGCGGTGTGTATGTTTCTTTCTGGGTACTGTACATAGTACATGATGAATTTATTGAATTTATTGAACTTCATCTTAGATGATGGTTGAACATTCGTAAGTTCCTCGTCTTGTTTAAATATTCTAGACTTCTCGCATCAATTCTCACAGAAAAATCCTAAATTGTTGTATTAAGGTCCCTCATGTTTGTTTGATCTTTTTTATTTCAGATTGCATGTAAACAAATTTGAAAACATGCCACTTATGCCTTTACAGTAAGCTTAGGGATAGTTTACATTAGGAGACAAACTTGTAGTTGTTTGAACCAAAATTTCAATCCAAGCAATCTCAAGAATAGCCTATTTAGGGGCACTTTTCTAATGGAGACCACAACTAGAGTAGCGAAAGTTTAAAAAGAAAAAGAATGAGGTACGAAGGAACGAAGAATGAGGTTTGAGCAAGCCCTTGAGGTTTTTAGGCCCATCCATAAGTATCAATTATCCAAAATTGATATTTTCCTATTTGAGTAACTACATTCTATTGAGTTTGTGTGTAGATTTAAGGCATGGAATTGGCCTAGTGAGTCCAATATGTGAATTAGGACCATACCAAATCTTGTCTTTTGAGCACCTCAAATGCACAAGGTACCAAAATTTGGTGGATTTTGCACCAAAATTTGGTGCATTCTTAACCCCTCAACGCCCAAGGAGTCCAAACCGGGCCCCTTTGAATTTTACTCAGAGACACGCAACCTTTTCTCAAGATTTTTTTTAGTGGTTATTATTTTATTTAAATTCTTATTGAAGTCTAGCTTCATCATCAAGAGTCCAATTTTGAAAATGAATTAACATGATTTGTCTATTCAAGATTTTATGTAAAGGTGCCCATTGCAAATCTTCACTATCTAGTGTTGAAGGCTCTTGGAAATGAGCCTCAAAGTACATTAGAACTTGGAGAAAAAATCACATTTAAATTTCAATTTAAAAAATTTTAGAATAGATTTTGAGAAACCGTAAATTGATTAAGGTTACGCATGTTATACTTTACATACTCGTATTTTTTTGGTACCCTCAATTTTAGGTTTGAGATGCAAAAAGAGGATTGAAAGACTTCAAATCACTTTTGCAGTTTTAACACCCTCATGATTAAACATTATAATCTTTCAATCCATAAATGATATTGTTGTGATTTTTTTTCCTATGTGATCTCCAACATATCTAATTTGAATTTGTACGATTATAATTTTTTTTTAAATGATGCAACTTATCAAAATGTTACCATTCTGTTCATCCAAGAGCAGATTTTGAGATACTTTGGAACATCCATGAGTGGTGAGGGGTTAAGCATTTGGGGGTTAAAATAGTTTTCAAACTTTCAACCGTGACCCCAAGTATGAAGGCCTTGAGATCAATTTCATGAACTCAAACACTGCAAGGGTAGGATTAGCACCTGGTACTTTTTGTTCTTGCAAACGAGAGCTAGACTGGCAAAAAAAAAATGACAAATTTGCACCATTCCACGGTGGTCCCTCACTCCCTCCTTTTATTTTCCAATGCACTGTCAATAGCTGTAATCTAGGAAACAAAACAAAATGCCCCGCCTTCATGAGCTCCAAAGCAACCTTGAACAAATTCATGATAACATGATTATAATTTTGAAGATTCTAAAACTCTCAAATATCAAAATCATACACTTTCAGCATACCTTCACTAGTCATAATAAGGTCATGGGGCACCAAGTTATAGTGTCAAGTTCTTAGGCCCATTTTTGGTGCTTGCAAAAAAATTGTAGAGTGAAGGTGGATGGTACTATGCATGGGTTCTTTTTATTTACAAGCCCTAGTGTATAGTGTATAGTGATCATGACTACACTAAGGTAGCCACACCTATACCCAACTCTTTAAGAATTCTGATCTTGTGTACCTGGGATGTTCATTTCATATTTGAAATGAACATGCCAGAAATAGAGGGGTCAGAATTCAGATAGGGTTGACATAAGGTGTGTCTACCTTATTGAAGGTGGCTGTCCATGTGATGTGCCTTGAACTGGGTTGTTGGAACTTGGTATTTGAGCCTAAGGTCTGAACACTAGAGGGTCCAACTTCAATGGTCCAAGACACTGCTCAAGCATGTGTGTGGACCTGGTCCTACGCAACGTCCAAATCACACTAAGTGTCAAGGGTGAAAAGGTAGAAGGACAAAAAGCACAACAAGAAAAAGTAAAAATTGCAGTTGTTGAAATTGATTGATTTGTATCTCCACGTTTGTAGTGCAATACTGAGCGCTTCCTTCAATAGTGTTAGTGTTAAGCTCAATTGTAAACAAGAGAGTAGTGGGTGTCAAACCTGGCATTTTTGAAGGTTTTGGGATAACTCTATCCAGATTTTTTGTAAAGTTACGGGGTGGTGGTTGAACCAAATTTTCCAAAGTTCTCACCCTTTCAAAGCTTCACAAACTACTCCCTTTGTCCCAATATAAAGCTCCAAATTAGGCATACTTCTTGTCCCACTAAAAAGCTCCTTTTTGCTAATTTCAATTGTTGAGAAAGTATTTGTCAAGTCCAATGATCTCATGGGGGCAAGTTAAGCAATTAAAGAGCATTCCTCTCCTAACAAGCTTGGCCTTGCCCATATGAGGTACCATTGTTGCTACTAATCTTTAAATCATCAATAATGAGGAGCTAGCAACATGTACAAATATGGTACTTCTTGCATGGAATTTGGGTGCCCAAACAGCAACATCAAAGCTGGAGATTTTGCACACATTTGGTAGATGGTATATTGATTCTAAAATGCATGTGTTATTAGTACAAAGACTAAAATAATGAGGATCTGGCAGCCTTCACAAAGTATGTAAATATGGTACTTTTTGCATGGAATTTGGGTGTCTAAACTGCAACATAAAAAGTTGAGATTTTGCAGATACTTGGTAGGTGGTATATTGATTCTAGAATGCATTTTTCACTAGCATAATGACTAAAAATACAATTAATCTCTCATGGAGAAGTTTTTTGGAGCTTTATGATGGGACAGAGGGAGTACTTGATAAAAATTTGAGTAGGTCTTCATAACTTATGTATGGGATGATGTTAGAAAGATTGATGTGTAATACTAACGAGGGAGGGTGTGATACTAAAGAGGGAGGGTGTGATACTAAAGAGGGAGGGTGTGATATTAAAGAGAGAGGGTGTGACATTAAAGAGGGAGGGTGTGATATTAAAGAGGGAGGGTGTGATATTAAAGAGGGGTAATTGAGATTTTAGTAGTATGATTAGTAATGACACTAACCTCTTTAATGTCACACCCTCCCTCTTTAATATCACACCCTCCTTCTTTAATGTCACACCCTCAATCTTTAGTATCACACCCTCCCTCTTCAATACCACACTTTCCCTCTAGAAGAGAGCTACAAGATCACTTGATAACTTTTATAAAAAGAGGCCATAACTAGTTAGAGATGTCACCCATCTCTAAAGGTGGGTGACAAAGTTATCATACTTGATAACTAGCAAAAGTGGTTGAGTTATGGGGTGGTCTGAGCCAAAGTTATGGGGTGCGCAATGGTCAGGTTTGACACCCACTAGTGGGATGAGAGAGAGTTATGGATACGAATGCTAATGCTAAGGGAGAGAAGTTGTGATGCCTGTACAGTTGGGAAATGTTTTGGAGCCATGACTTTTTATCAATGCTCAAAGTTGGACAATATGCTATGAATATATAATTTCTTTTTAGGGAATTGCTAAAACCACACCCAAAATTGCTAATGCCACACCCCAATGTGTTCTTTGACCATGAACTATGAGAATTTAATGTTGATTTTTTAAATTTGGATCACGAGATATGTTTTATCTTTATCATTCTAAGGTTGTATTCAAAAAAATTAGAGGTGCTTGAATTTTAAACTAAAAAAACAAGACTTTTGAAATATTTAAAGCAAAAATGTATCAAAAAAAATAGCAATGGTGCAATAAAAGTTCAACAAAAAATTGTATTTGTTTTTCTTTCTTTCAAGAAGATGGTGATGCCTTGATTGAATGAATGATGGATCACTTGAATAAAAAAATTATATTAAATTTGCAAAATACAGACTTATAAGAGGTGTGGCATTAGCAATTTTGGGTGTGGCTTTAGCAATTCCCTCTATTTATTGTCTAAATTTATGAAAGAAATACTCGTTGTCTACATTCATAAAAACATGAGGTATATACTCAAGAACAATCAGATACAATACTAACAAAATAATTCTTATAAATATGATAAGACTAACATTTTTATAATATAACAGTACTGAGCAAGTCATAGAATTCAAAGGAAAATCATTTTACAATTACATTGAAAAATGTTTGTTTCGCCTATGTAAGGGAACAAATTGAGTTATGCTTCACAAACATTCTAGTTCAAAGTTGCAGATTTTAGAGCATTGAAATTTCTCATTTCAAACCACACAAATTTCTCCAGGAATGGACTCAGAAATTTCAAACCAGGAAGTACAATTCCTTCCTCGACTCACCTTAACTGAATGAAGTGTACTGACACATGTTTCTGGAAGATAATACAGCAAGAATAAACCATGCCACTTAGCAGATGGCTTAAAATTAAAATTGAAAGAATGTAGTTGACAGCAAGAATTAATATCGCTACATACACTTGCGTAAGACACTATACAAAGTACTACATCTACAACCAGAACAGCCGATTTGGTGTTATATTAACATGCTAGTATACAACTAGACGATCTTGCTAAGAACGATCTTCAGCAAGAGGGAAACTGTAAGGGTTCAAATGTGCGTGTTTCACGTAACCAGCAAATTTGTTTGCAGCACTAGGCCTACTTTCGTTCCGTAGAATTACTAAAAGAAGATCCTGTATTCTCCAATTCCAAAAAAGCATGTGCCGAAGGTTAGTCCGAAGGCGAGGACACGGTCACGGTCTTCAAGACAGGCAGGCACAAACCATGGTCACAGACATCGGGTTTTTCATGGCGGACGACTTTCGGGTTACCTGACTCATCAACATCTAGAAGGGCCGTGTCACCATCCTTGAACTCGCCGGCAAGCAAGGCTTCACTGAGGTTGTCCTCCACTAATGCAGTCACTGCTCGTCTCAAAGGCCTGGCACCATAACTTCTATCGTAACCCTGGTCGCATATAAGCCTCACCATCGCTTCCGAAACCTCGAGATGTAATCCCCTGCCCAACAAGCGTGTCTTTGTTTCCTCCAACATAATGTCAACAATAGCACGCACCTGTTTCAGAAACATGACAACTTAGTGACTAATTGCAAAGAAGACAAATTATTACAATTTCGACCACGATGCTTTTATACGACAAGGATATAAAAATGTAAATGATAAGCGAACCCACAAACCTAACATAACCCTGAAAAAGCAAGTTCACAAATACAGCATGCATTGAAAATTTGACCATTTTCTAAAGCCTGCGACCAGATTCCTGGTATAGTGCATAAAGATATTTCTACAGAAAATGAAGAAACTCGTACCTGTGATTTCTCCAACGACCTGAAAACAACAACTTCATCAAGCCTATTCAGCAACTCTGGCCTGAAATAGCCTTTCAGTTCATCCATAACAAGATCCTTCAACTGAGAGTACTTGCCACCATCTGCTTCGTCGGAGTAGTAGAATCCAATTTTGTTACTACCTCCTTTGGCGATTTGTGAAGAACCCACGTTAGATGTCATGACAATCAGAACATTCTTAAAGGACACCTTCCGACCCTGGGAATCAGTGAGGTGGCCGTCTTCAAAAATCTGAAGTAGCATGTTGAAAACATCGGGATGCGCTTTTTCAATTTCGTCCATGAGAATCACTGTAAATGGGCGACGGCGCACAGCTTCGGTAAGTACGCCACCTTCGCCATATCCTACATACCCAGGAGGAGATCCAACAAGCTTGCTGACAGTGTGCCTCTCCATATACTCACTCATGTCCAGACGGATCATAGACTCTTCCTGCGAATTCCAGAGTGTTCAATCAAATAGAATCCTTGAAAGTGAAGGCAAAAAAATCACGTGTGTAAGAAAAGGTACTACAAGTAGCCCAAATTAACTCAAAATATCAGCTTATAATACTGTAAAGAAAAACAAACCTCCTTCAACACAAAACCTTAGCGACATATTTTACAAAACTCACCGATCCAAAATAGTGTTGGGCCAAAGCCTTGGTAAGCTCTGTCTTTCCAACTCCCGTTGGACCACAAAAAAGCATGGCGGCAATAGGCCGATTAGGATCCTTCAATCCCACACGAGCCCTACGTACAGCCCTTGATATTGCGTTAACTGCATCGTCTTGGCCCACAACACGCGTCTGAAGAAGTTTTTCCAAGTTCATCAATTTCATTTGTTCGTCACTAGTTAGCTGTTCAACCGGAATACCAGACCACATGGATGCCACGGCAGCAATTTCAGCTGGTCCAACGACAACAGGTCTGCAATCACCAACACCTTCATCAGCTAGCTGCAGCCATAAAACATAAGAAAAGACGAGAATACCATTATTGAACACTTAAAACTTGAATTTATAAATCTAAAGGTCTTAAACGATATACCAAACTGACTTTCTAACAAGCTCATTTGAATGTTCATCCCTAATTTGCGTTCGGTACTTGAGACGTGAAATTTCAAATGAAATGCCAGAAGCAACTAAATTGTATCAATCTTGGGCGCTTGATTTTGAACATACCCTTCTGCAAACTCTTCATCGTCACTGACAATGCTAGCATCCAAGATATCATTATCTGGCACGGACAAGGTATCATTGTCTCCTTCTGCGCCTCTGGATTCACTTGTTGCTATGCTCGATGAATCCTGAATGAAAGAGTCGGTGCTTCCAGTAGCTGTGACCAAAGCCTGTGATAACAAAACAAGAATACTAATGATAAGCAAGTTTCCATCAGCATCATTTCAGCCTCGACTCTTATTTACCTACAGTAAACATATCATTTGAAGCCAAATCTCAATACACCTCCTCATGTTCAAACATGAAAA
Source organism: Ulota crispa (assembly GCA_963920765.1). Taxonomy (NCBI): domain Eukaryota; kingdom Viridiplantae; phylum Streptophyta; class Bryopsida; order Orthotrichales; family Orthotrichaceae; genus Ulota; species Ulota crispa. The sequence continues at coordinate 9,734,764 of OY987242.1, read as the reverse complement.
ATTATGTATCAAACTGACGAAGTACAAAGGAAGAATTCCAGATATAAGCTGATTACCGTCTCTTGAGAAGCCTGAACGGCACGAATCTCTTGCCAATACTCACTGGGAGACTTCGTCAAAATGCTCGTTTGTAGCTCCTTCCTCTTCCTAAAAGAGTTTATCCGAGCTCGACTGCCCGCTTCGTCCAAAAGATCAATAGCCTTGTCAGGCAAGAAACGATCAGCGATGTACCGGGAAGATAAGTACACGGCAGCCTCAACTGCCTCACTGGTTATGTGACATCTATGATGCTCTTCATACCTGCTGCGCAAACCCATCAAGATTGCAACTGCATCTTCCTGCAACATGACCAATTAACCACCGTTAAGAGATGAGCTGTAGAACATCTCAGCTTGTAAGAACTATCAGAGTAGAAAGGACCGCATCCTAATTATCCTTCTAAGGATAGCTGTTACGTTTTAACCGATTTCTAAACGAAATAGTTCAAAACAAAAACTGCACACTTGTACAGGCTAGAATTTGAAGCTTTCTCAGTGCCTTCCTCTTTTCCTCAATTCACGCGATGTCGTGCCATGGTAAAAGGTTCGTCAATAACCAAGTGTCATATTACAAGTGCCTCAGTCATCAGGTGTCATCCCAATGTGCGTATTTCTAATATTTAGTGATTGAATAGGTAGCTAAGGCATACAATCCATCAATAGTGAGCAGCTGTAGATGCATTTTTCACACGTAAAAAATTCCCTCAACGGCTATTATGAGGTTTTCCAATACTACTGTCCCAGTATTCAAAAAAATGAAAGTACAGTCTCAGAGTATTACCTGTGAAGGCTCTAATACCATGACTGGCTGGAAGCGGCGAGCCAGAGCTTTGTCCTTTTCGATATGCTTGCGATGTTCATCTAATGTCGTTGCCCCAATGCACTGCTCGAACAAAACACATGCAATACAGTTCAGCATTTTCTCTTAAACATTCACCCTTGACCCCTTACCTTCGCAGCAGCATCCATGTTCTGGCTGATGAACAGATTCAACCGTGCCGCTTGAACAATTTAAGTCGCTTACTTAAAGTATGCGTGTTTTCCTAGATTCTTGTATTGCTTCTCATTTATTTCAGCAGCATAAATTCCCAAAACCTCTTTATGTGTAATTATTGACCATAATGGCAAAACTATCGTTTGCTTCGAAAATTGGTGTCTTCGGTTTTAAAAACAGCTTCTAGAAAATTTAAATCATAAACCAATGTAAAAATTTGAGGTTTCATAAAATTTAAGATTCCACATTTCAATCTCATGGCAACAGTTTTCATGTGAAAACTACTAATGTTAATTTGTGTTCAATTTACAACTTATTGTTTCAGAGTCTGAATTACATCAAAAATATGGGTTCAATCTAAGGGTCACAGTGTAAGTTTCCTGTTTGAAATATCACTGTTAAGCTGATTTCCTGGGTTGTAAGTTACAGCCGTATCCAAAGATTTTAAAGTCTGGAGAATCCCAAGGACGTTTAAGGATTCAAGTTCAGGTCCATAAACGGCTTTGTGAATCGGTGCTTATTGGAGCTGTACATAAGATATATCACCTGAAGTTCTCCTCTCGCAAGCGCAGGCTTTAGTAAATTAGCAATGTCCAAGCCTGCTCCTGCACTACCTCCTCTCCCCACCGATCCTGAACCAACTAGGGTGTGGACTTCGTCAATTAGCAAAATTACATTTCCTGCACACATGTATGCGGACATTGCTGTTAACGACAAGTCTCACACTTAAAACCCTTGGGTCGTTGTTCGTACTATAATGCCCAAATCTTTCACATAGAAACCAAAGTGTCTAGAAATAATGCTTAAATCAATACCAAAACTAAAAAAAACCCGGGCGTTAAAACACACACCTGCAGATCGAGTTTCCTCAATTAGACTTGTTACTCGCGTCTCCAGTTCCCCACGTTCCTTGGCTCCAGCCAGCAACAATCCCATATCCAACGACATCACTCGCTTTCCCTGCAGACAAACTCAAATGAGAAATTCTACAAGGTAATTCTCTAAACGCAAAAAGCAAAAAAGATATGAACTTACAAATACGCTAGTTATAAGTCAACAACACGTTGCAAGACGGGGTGTAAACAAGGGAGAGGGTGTGAGGCAATATAAAGGATGCTGGGAGCAGAAGAAGCACTAGCAGTGCTAAACGCCCTTAAGTCATCACTTAAACGAAAGATAAACGCTTAACAAGAATTTATGAATGAAAACTCACAACAAGAAAATCAGGAACATCTCCTTTGCATATTCGCATTGCAAGTCCCTCAGCAATAGCAGTTTTCCCGACCCCAGGTTCTCCAAGAAGGATCGGATTGTTCTTCGTCCGCCGGGCAAGGATTTGCACCACTCGCTGGACCTCTTTGTCACGACCAATTACTGGATCTATTTTACCTTCTGAAGCTTGAGCTGTGATGTCAACGCAGAAATCGTTCAAGGCCCCTTTCTCTGCGAAATAATTTCAGCCAAATTTCGTCAACAACACCTCGAAAAAAACTGCAATTTCAGATATTAATTAATATCAAACGCAGTCCAAAATCAACCGAGAATTTCGTGCTTCTACAACAAGTGCTTAGCAAAAATTTCCACTTCACTTAGGCTCTAAACTCAAGATCGTTTTTTAGTTTTTAGGTTTATATAAATCATGAACACACCTCAGGTCCATTCACGATTGAAAAACTAGCTGCAGTAATTAAATCTAGACACCAGCTCCAACTGAGCAAAATCAAATCAACTCAAATTAACTCAAAACTATTTCTCTTTCAGAGTGCAGTAAATGCCCAGTGGGAGAAAACATTCAAGATAATATAAACTGGATAGAGATTGGTTACAAAATAACGAGTTACTTAGTTAACAACGCTATAACAAGCTCAGACATTTTAGAATCACATTGAAAAGACGCAAAGCATAAATTTGACGGAAGAACCAACCTTTCCGTGTGGATGAGCGCTTAGAGGCAGTGGATCCTGCGGCTGCCTTTTGTGGCATGGCTACTGATGAAGAAGCTGCACGACCTTCTTTCTCCAGCTCGCCTTGCAGCTTAGCTACTGCTTCTGACTGCAATTTTCCCTTCTTCACACCCAATCTGAAAATCACAATGCAAAATTTGACAGTGCTTAAATACAAGAGACAACTTTGATCTGGAACTGCAGCATAAACTTCTCATCAGGAATGAATCAAAGTTAATCACGTGTCATCACGATCACAAACCTACGCCACCAAGAGCACTGGAGATAGTAAGCTCCAAATGACAATGCAAATCCGAGAAAATCACATTAGAAAGTACATGCTGAAAGGTTGAACAAGGTGATCGTGATTAAATCGATAATCAATAAAGGATCGTTAAAAGGAACATACTTGTCAAGGACCTTGCTGGCACCACCATCGTCTACAGCCAAAAGAGCAATTGCTATGTGCTCCGGTGCAATGTAATTGTGTCCCATTTTTTTTGAATGTTCTAGTGCCGCTTCAAACACTCTTTTGCTCCCGTGCGAGAACGGGACGTCCGTGGCCGGCCCGAGTAAGTTGCTGCCCGCGGATTCATCTAACAAACTTTTTACAGCCTCTCTGGCCCTCTCGATAGTCACACCTGAGCCGAGGTAGCCTTCACTCCCTCTATCTTCAGCAATCAAACCCAGCAACAACTGCTCCGTCCCAACCTCTCGTTTCCCAAGGGCTTTGGCTTCCCTTTGTGCCAGCATCACGGACTTGATCGCTCTCTCAGTAAATCTCTCAAACACCGCAGTAACGATCCCACTGCTCTGCTGTCCATCACTCTTTCGCACTCCCAGGTGCGACATTACAGCTACTTCAAATTTATCAGAGACCGACAGAGGCCGCAAACCATCCAAAGCAGACGTCGTCCGTAACCCTTCATGTTGTCGTAGAAGCACAGAATTGTGCAATCCTACACTCCTTCGTCTGCTCGGTGCGGCTTGCGACCTTCTAGGCACGTAGTCAATAGAAGACGGTGACAGTACTGAGCTCCGGATGGTCATCGCACTCGCAAGAACCTCCATGATTACGTGTAATCGCGACAACAAAAGTTACGAAAGCGATTACTCTCAAAGCCGCACGCTCAATAACGCCGCGACCAAAAATTTCGACAAATTCAATTGTTGTACAATCGCAATGATTCTCTGTGCAGAAAGAGAGATATACCAGCCATATGTACAAAATAACAACGCCAACACGCGCTCCTAATATACAATGACGCGCTTCGCAAAGTAAACTCAAAGTAAAATCTCAATCCCCGAGCTCCACAACAACAAGCTCCGCCACAAAGAAATTAATCTTTCTCCACTAATTGCTTTCTCCAAAAAAAATCACACCAAAACGATCAGCACACAAACGAAGCCTACGATCACTGCCGCGGTCGAACTCCACCAAACAGCTACAATTCCGCAATTGAAGTCGAGAATCCGCCACAACAACTCGTCTACCACTATAAAGAGCGCAAAAACACCGAATTACGGCAACCAAGAAACTGACAGAGCCGAAGAGAGCACCGAAGGATGTATACCACGAGCTTTCTTCCGGTTCACGGCACCTGCAACAACGTTTCCATCCGGACCAAGCCCGGGTTTTCTACACTCTGCCCCCGGAACTGCGGTTCACTCAACGGACGGAGAGCGCGGAGGGCGCGGAGGCGTGCGCTGGAAAGCAGCGATCGCGCGATGATGGCGTGAGCGGCGATCGGAGGCGGAAACGAAAAGGAATATGGCGCATCGACGAGGCGCGAGGGGCAAGCTCCAGACGCCATCGCCCTAGCCGGCCATGGCCATGCTGAAAAAATAGGCCATAGCCTGCATCCACCCTATGGCCCAGAAACAGGACCGTCGCGTTTTTTCCAGGCTCTCCCCGCCCGTGACCGCGAGCCGCCGTATCCCTACGCGTACTCTACGCGTCTTTTACCTTGCCACGTACCTTCACGCTGCATGCCGTAGACGACCGGGACCGAATACACGTAACCGCCACGTAGCCCCACGTGATTGCACGCTTCCGTGGCCAGCCCTTGTCTTCTTATAGGCTTATATACGTCCTTTTCACACTCGGCAGATAAGTATCGGCCCTAGGATTGGCTGAGCGGGCGGTCAACAACGGGCCGGGTGGGCACTTCACTGGTAGCTGAAATTGCAGCGGAGGAGCCGAGGATTTCTAGTGGAGATTTGGGTGACCCACATGTGGGCGGGCGAGCGAGCACGGAGCTTGCGCTTTGCAGACAGTGCAGTGCGTGACCAGGTGAACTTTCATTCGGGTCTCCAATCTCCATGATGCCCGCCTTGCACGTCATGACTTGCTTTTGCACGTCATGACTTGCTTTTGCACGCATGCCGGCCAACTCCCTGTTCCGTCGAAAAGGCATTGTGCTATGCAAGGCAAGCGTCTGCTCCTGTGGACGTTTCCAGTACCGCCTGCTCGTGAGTCGTGACTTGTATAAGTAAACGACCAGAGGCAATCTTGCAGAGCGGTGCATCATGGTTGCCCTTTCTGACACGTGTTGCATATCCTCTCCTCCATCAACGCTGCGGAACTCCCCTCTTGGGACTTGGGTGCACCAAATTAGGGCGTCCTTCTATGCTCCATTGGTACCCGGTGAAACTATATTTAGCTGATTGATAATTGGTCGGATTAGAGTTCCATTTTCTGAAACCTCAATTTGACCGATTATCGGCCGGCTAAATATAGCTTCACCGGGTACCAATGGAGCATGGAAGGACGCCCTTAGACGTGAAAGAGAATGAATACTCCCTTCCATTTCTTTATTACAAGGTTGACGTGCGAGAGAGAGAACTTCTTTGTCAGAATGGTGACGTGGAGCTTGCCGTTCGTTATTTGCAATGACATTAGTTCCATCAATTTTGGAATTTAACAGAAATAAATTTAGGTCACAATCACGAGTCAACCGTAATGAATTTTTGTGATTTCCGCTAAAGTGATATTAACTAATTAACCCCTAAAGGACCAAGCAAAGTTTTCACCAAAAACTCTCCAAAGCTGCCATTTTTAGAGCATCAACCAAATTTGAAAACAAAAATATTATTATGCATGTGTGACCATAGGATCTTGTAGAAGAATAGTTTTAGAAAATGTAGAAAAAAATTTTAAGTTTTTCATCACGTGGATTGGAAGTTAGAATGATTTGAATATTCAAAAATGTCTTGTAAAAAATCAAGCAGCTACCTTTTAGAAGGTGAAATTCCCAAGGAAAGAAGGCCACGTGGGTGATGCTTCTAAGGGTATGTTCACACTTGGTGTGAGGAGGGGTATTAATGAAGAAAAATTAGATGCATTTGGACACCCCTTTAGACTGCATTCATATTGCTAATATCCTTCCTAACACCAAGTGTGAACATACCCTAAATTCCTTGTTCCACTTAAGTAAAGTACATGTCAAAAAAGTTTCAAATCATTTGGAATTGCATAACATATGAAAAAATATTAGTAAGTAAAAAGAAGTAGAGAATGATTCAAAACTCAAAATTGTTAAGAATTTTATTATGGAAATGAAAAATGCCAATCCCAAAGGTTGTAATGTTGTAATAACCAATCTACATCCTTTGGTTTAGTTTTTTTAGCCGAAATAATGAAAATTGAGTAAAATAATGGATTTCAAAGTTTATTTTAGAGTAGGGAATCCATAATTGCCAGCAAATTAAAAATCCTCATAACTTTCATCTAACAAAATGATTCAAAGCTTCCTACATTCACATAAATCTCCTAAACCATTTTTTTTTAAATTTGAAAAAGGTGATTTTTAAAAATCTACCCAAACTGCCCGCCAAGTGAAAAAACAACATATTAGAACGTGTTATTTGTTAAATTGGGAAAAATGTAGGTACCATTTTGTATTTCACCTAAAACCCAAAAAGTCACTTTAAACTAGATTCAAAGGTATCAAATTCAGTTTGAGCCACTAAGATTTTTTCCCTCGCAAATTCCTCCTCTCTGATGAGGGCACGTGTACAAAAAAAATATTGTGAGCTAGAATTCAAGTGATTACCTGAATTCTTGAAAGTCCAAAATGTACTGTTTTTCCCAATTTAACAAATAACGCATTTTAGGCCATAACTTTTGAAAAAACAACATATTAGGCCATAACTTTTTATGCATAATTCCAAATGTCATGAAATTTAGTGCATATGGAAGATAAATTTCATTCCCACATTCCATTAAAATTTTAGCCTAAAATATGAAAAGCTCCAATCATAGGTACCTGCCCAAAATTCGAGCCAAAATTGCTGTGTTGCTAAAAAAGGGGGTCTGGTCCCTTAGGAGTTAATGCAAGAGGCTTGAATTCCATTCAATCATTTTGAACCATTCATCTAGAGCCTCCAAAAATAATGCACAAGCTTCTTACATGGGTCACATTTTTTATGTTTAGAAATTGTACCTGTGTATCCATTGTTTTAAAAATTTAAGAGAGTAACATGAGCCACTTTTGAGTGCGCTTATTGGTTGCAATTGTATTGTGATTTATCTTTCAGTAAAATAAAGATATATTTCATACTAAAATGAATGAAAACATGTTTCATTCATCATTTGAGTATTAGAATATGGAACGGGTGCTTGCACAATTTAGGAGCCTTATTGGAACATTCTTGGCTTTGTAGTAGTTGCTTTTTGGACTCATGTGCTCCATTTACAAGCCCGCCTATGAATCATGAATGCTACTACCTATGACACTAGAAGAAATCCTGCAATAAGTGATTGGTTCACAACGACTGCAAATGTCCTAAATGACTGTGGTTGAGTCATTGTATATTAGTAGAAAACCGTGTTAGAATTTTTGTTTTCAAGTAATGTAGTTTATGTTGAGTTCCTTGTTTTCAATGCATAATCTGCTTTGGAAACAAGGAACTCAACAAAAACTACATTACTTGAAAATGTAGATTCTAACGCGGTTTTCTACTAATGTATGGTTGTTTACAGCATTTGCAATTTTTGTGAATTAGTTGTTTATGACAATTTTTTCTTTGATCGTGATCAAGAATAGCTACTATGCACTTTTTGATTTGATAAATTGTAGTAAATTCATACCAACTCAAAAAAAATCAATTTAAACAGCCATGGAACTATTTCTTCTTTAACTTTCTACCAAAAATATATTTAGATTGCTAAAATAGCCTAATTTTTGCACAGAGGCCACCTTTACCTTACATGGTCAATCCATGAACCTCCTACCTTAATACACAAATCTTACACCAAATGTATATTGAGCACAGTCCTAATAGCCCTAAAAGTATCTCCATTGTTACTAGCCACACTTGATGTGCCTAAAGTTTACATATATTTTTGAAAGGCCCTAAAAATCTTGATCTGTATTCTTATTCTTCAAAAGTGGTCCTTGCACTTCAAACAGTCCCATAAATAATCATTTTACCATTTATCAAAGTGAATACATAATAAAACTCACTAAACTTAGGATAAATGGTGTTTTGAAGGACCTTTTCTTTGACACTCTACAATTGAGTGCCATGAAAGAATTTTGTAGGGCCCAAAGCACTAATCATTCATGTCTGGTAAGTGTCAAGCTCTTAGCATGTACTAGCAGAGATGCTCTAAGGTGGTCTAAGTGGTGCTTCTAGTAAAGACTTGGACATCTATAAAAGTTTTGTCTCTTGTAATTAAGTGACATATTTGGTGTTTTCTAGAGGATTAGGTGTTGAAGAAACTCATGATGAACTCAAAATCAAACATTGAAGAAATATGGCAAGCACAATAATAGCTAGTTGAGTCATGTGATCAAATAAGAAGTGAAGTTTAATTAGAAACATTAGCAAGTTTTTATGAAGATTTTTTTATTCAAGACCATGTCACAATATGAAAATTTTGAATCTAAAAACTTGCAATTTAATGTTTCAAACTCTAATTACAAAAAACTTAAAATGCACTTGAACGAATGTGTAAATAATTTTTTTTTCATGTTAAAACAGATGATTTGAAACCTTTTTGACAATCAAAAAGATATTGAAGTGGTTGTAACATAAAAAAATCCATGTATTTGTAATGGTAAGATTTAGACCTTAGTTGAAAATCTATGGAAAACTTTCAACATAAAGAGAAACACTTTCAACTCCCAAACTGGTTACTTGATGTTATTACAAGGTAGGTTAATCCCTAAGCAAGAAGATTTCTCCAATTGTTGGATTATTCATGAAAGCCTAGACTTTTGTCCAATACATAGGGATGTCTTATAGATATAGATCTTCTAATGATTTGCATATGGACTAATATTGATGAATTTTGAATTGTCAAGAATTGGTTAAATATGACATTGAACAACATTTATTTTTTGGTAAATGGTAACAAGTTACAATTTTTATTCAAATTACCATTTTTAAGGCTTGAGTTAAGGAGGCAAATATAAGGCAATAGGAGCCACTCAAGGACGCAAACCTTCTTATGTGAGGGTTTTATGTAAAATTGTCATCATAAGAATTAGAACTATTGGAAATTATGAGAAATATAGACTATATGCCATTCTTTCATGCTTATAGACCTACTTGTTGGTAATAAATAAGTTATTATAATTCTAGGTTACAAATACTATTTTTAGTTTCCTTTTTCTATATTTGTACTCTTAACATTTGAATGGCAAAACCAAGAATTGATAACTTTTTTCAATGAAATTGAAATTTTATGGACAAATTATGCTATTAGTAACATTAAACTAACTCAAAGGTGATTTAGATGAGATTGAAAACATTTCATCTAGATCTTCATTTGGGACATGATTAAAGACCTTAGAATGTTGCTGGTGGATCCTATAGTTGAATTATCTTCTATTTATCCAAATTCAAAATTCCATCTAATTAATTATTTTTTCTATACCATGTGCAAAAGCTATCAAAATATTAACCTCATGTTGAGCAATAACTTGTAACAACAACAAATAATAACAATATCAATGAAAGCACTTTGAAGGTGGCACTTTCAAACCTTACACTTTGTTTCAGTTCTAGTGTTGATTTGTTGAAAACACTTTTGATTTTTACATGATGAAAGATTGTATCATTGTTTAGATTTTGGCACATATAAGATGTAAGGACGTTGTTTGTTTCAATTTGCAAATTTATGACTCTAAAGGATTTTGATCTAATATTGGTTTTGAACTTCAAGCAACAAGCAATTGTACAAATAATAAATTATAAACATGTCAAAGGGAAAAAGATGAAGTTGGTAAACATATATTTTTAATAAAATTGGTGTGTTCTTGTGATACATTAGCAAATTAAAGAGCGTTTGCAAAGCCCTACTATGTAGAGGCTTACATTTTTTGGTTCAAGGGAACAATGCCTAAAAAGAGGCGGCATCTAATAGAACATGGACATGGTTGATTTAATTTTCATTTAAAAATGTTATCTAAAATAAAAAATATATTGAGAGGAGCATTGAGACTACAGATTAAGAACAAGATAGTAGCTTGTGAGTACATTTTGAAAAATCTTGTGAAATTGAAGATGTTCAAAGCAACATTTAAATTTTTGGCAAATTTTGATAGATTTCCACCATTGAGTTTACTTCCCTCTAGATATTCTCCAATGTGGAGGGGACAAAAAAGCACTTGTTTGCCAAAAATTTAAACACTAGTTCAAAGTTGTGCTAGAAGAGTTTTTCATGATTGCAGCTCTAGGGGGTTGTCACAATAAGAACTTGGCAGAAAAGTCAATGTATTAATTTTTTAAATGCACCATCTTCTTCAAATCATCTATTTTTGTTGTGCCCCATTGTGTGTGCGCTATTTTGGTCATAGTAGTGTCAGAAGCTAAAATTGTTTATGCAATCAACTTCACGACAAAATGACGTTTAAGTACCTACTTGCATGTTTCTTGAGATAATTGACTTGATCCATTGTTCATCAATTGCAAGAGCATCAATTGGTGAGCCTCGTATTTTCTTGTGAAAGCAACAACCTTGTTTGCAATGTAGCACTTACCAAATACCAAATACATCCATAAAATGCTTTTGTTTTTTAATTGACTTCAAACAAAATAATTATTGTTTAGTTCTGTTTCTCACTTGTGATCTTCTAGTTACAAAGTTATAAGAGAGTATATGTATAATTCTAACTCTTTGCATTTGCAATATTTAAATTATACAATTATTCTACGTTAATATGAAAATTTCCAAATTTGTAACACCAAGCTAGATGATAGATTTTAAAATATGTACAAGGTCAAGATGGAATGGGAACATATTGTTGAAGATATTGGAAGAATGATTGTATGTTGGTGTCATTTTTATTGTTTGCAAATGTTTAGTCAAGACACATTAATGTGTCATGGCATGTATATCACATGTTTTTCATACTATGTTTAAACAAGAAACAAATGAGGATTGCTAATGTTTTTTTTGATAATTTAAACTATTCTTGTTTGTAATTTATATTGCTAATGATCTTGTATGTTCTAAATATATTTCAGCCAAAACAAAACCTATTAATGCCACATGTTTTACGCCTATGCATTGGATTATGTGTTTTTCCAAAAGAGTTTAGTAAAAATGTTAATTTAGTGAGGAACCTACTCCAACTGCCATATGATACTTAGGCTCACTTTATACTTGGGGCTAGATTGAGGGCCGGCTTGAGGGCCGGCTTGAAATTTTTAAATTTCAACCAATAGGATCGATTGGTTCTCCTCAATTCAACCCAAGGGCTTTATATTAGGGCCGAGCCGAAAGGTCAATGAATCTAATAAGTTATCTTACATGGCACTCTTTTGGCGCCAAAATTTCAGGCCCAAGCAAGCAAATTAGGACAAGGTTTTTCCCAGTTGGAACTCCCAACATAGGCCGGATTGCCATTGTGTGCAGCTTCAATTGTAGCTTGCTCCTCCGCTCTAGTTTGCTCTTATGCGGATCTACTCAACAACTCTTCCGCTTTGCCTTCATGCTCCTCTTCACCTTTTCTCTACCTCCGTTCCATTTGAAAGTCTTTTGTGTTGTTCTTGGGGTACGTTTAGTTGCTTGATCTTTATGGTTTAGGGTTTTGTGGGTCATGGAGATTTTGGGATAGCAAGTAGAGAAGCTACCAATTGGAGTCAAGAAGGTTGACAACAATTTGCAAGTAGTTTTTGCTCCTCCAAGGAAGAAGACAAGAAAAAATGCAAAATCACAATCCCCAGAGGTTGAAGACAATGACAACAACAAGCTCAATTGATTGGATAGCAAGGTGGAGGCATTGATTGTGTTGAAGGGTGAGATGTGGCTAGAGTTCAACATCAATGCCAAAAAACAAGGTAGATTTTTGAAATTTGATGTTTTGATGTGGTTTATTAGGGTTGCAATTTTATTAAATATATTGAGTTTCGAGGGAGGCACTTTGATGCCAAAAAAACCTTGGGATTACCAAAATTAGATGTGAGGTTTTTAAAATTGGAGTATTGCTGCACGTGATGATTATTTTGGTCAATTGAAATATAACTAGTCTTCTCTATGTGCTTTTATTAATGATTCATTTCTTCCTAAGTATTGCTTAGTTCATAGTCAAATTGTAAGATTACACATTGATAAAAGGTAATTTTGATGTTTGATATATTGTGGTAGCGTATGCCTTCTAATAGTTTAGCTTCCGACTTGTCTTTGTCTGTAATAATTGTTTAGTCTTTGATCCCCTAAAAATTGTGAGACTGATTTGTAACATGAAAGCGGTGTAGGATTTAGGGTGCAAACAATAAATTGCTCAACACCTGTGATTCACACTCCTCGCCACTGGAATTGATCCGTTTTATAAGAATCAACTGTCATTGTCTCACTAAGTAAGTTAGTCGACAAATCCGATATCCCAAAAACAAAACTATTTCCCTACAAATAATTAACTTTGGCCCAAAAAGCCTTAGAATAAGGTTTGAAAATTTTGAGTTTAGTTTGACGGGTTTGTTTTTATGGCCACTACAATGTGAGAGCTTGCAATCTAAGGTAGTCAAAGCTATATATAAAGCCCTAAATTCTTGTTACTACGCTGATCAGATCTTTATTGCATCATACTAATAACTACAAAGGGATTCCAAAATCTTAATGGCTGCCTTATTTTTACAATCTATTGCACACAAACTATATAAAATGTTCAAAGTGTTATTGGTAGATGACCTAAATCTGTCATGAGTTTTGATGTTGAGGTGTTATTTGAACTCAAAACCAATCTACGATGTGTGCAACAATTTAAAGTGTTGTATATAGATCTCAGGGAGGTCACTCTATGTAACATTTGAGTACCCCATGCGGCGAGGGTTTTTTTTTGGTCTTGATACTGCCACTCCCATATTTGATACTGTCACCCCCCTTTTTGATACTGTCACTCCCTTTTTTGATAATGTCATCCTCCTTTTTTATACTATCACCTCCCTTTTTGATATGGCCACCCCCCTCTTTTACAGCATTGTTCAATTCTTAGTTGTTTTTGGAGATTTTTTTTTTCAATTTAGAATTAACCCCTAAAGGACTGAGCCATTTTTTCAGTGGAAATCACTCAAAATTGCCACTTTTGAGGGGGTTAGTAAGAAGGTTTCTTTTTTGAAAATTTGGGAAATCCAACCATAGAATCTTGCTCTAGACTAGATTAGGTACTTGTAGAAAAAAAATCAGGTCATTTCGGATGGACATGAGTGAGATATTTACATCTAAAGTGAAAAGAAAAGTTTTTTTCATGCTACCGCAAAATTTCAGAAGCCTTTGACCATTCTTACATGAAAATAATTGCTCTATGCAACTTTGCGCTTTATTTTTCCCATGTAGGAGATCAAGTTAGCTATGTGTGGGAGAATTTTCAAATCAATTGGAACTACACAACACATAGGAAAAATTAGTAAGTAAAAAGATGTAGAGAATGAGTCAAATCACTAAAGTGTTAAGAATCTAATCATTAAAATGAAAAATGCAAATCCCAACGGTCATAATGTTGTGATAAACAATCTACTTCTTTTGGTTTTGTTTTTTTCCAAAATAATAAAAATTGAGTGAAATAAAGGACTTCAATGTTTATTTTAGAGTAAAGATTCCATAACTGCCCGCAAACAAAATCTCCTCATAACTTTCATGTCATTGATTGAAATTGAATGATTCAAAGCTTCTCACCTATAAAAAAATCTAAAGAACCAATTTTGATTTTTGATTTTTGATTTTTTAAATTTAAAGAAGTTTTTGGGCTGCCTGGGCGGGCAGTCCTCCCTTGCTTTTTAGATTTTCATGCATAACTTCTTCAATAATTGTCGGAATGAGGAAAAATCAGATGCCCCCATAGATCTTTGAATTCTCCACCTTCAATAAAAGTTTCAAAAAATCACACAAAGTAGCTTATCCAAAAGTACATGCCCGAACTCCCACCTGTCCCCTAAAGGGACAATAGTCATTTAGGAGTTAAATATGTATTAAACCAAAGTGATTTTTTGTTGGTGTTTTTCAAAATGATAATCATCAATCAATTTTTTTGATAAGAAATGACAACACTCTGTTGTCATTTCTTATCAAAAAATTTGATTGATGTTTATCATTTTGAAAAACACCAACAAAAAATCACTTTGGTTTGATACATATCTAATTCTAAATTGAAAAATAAAATTCCAAAAACAACTACAAATTGAACAATGCTATAAAAGAGGGGGGTGGCAATATCAAAAAGGGGGTAGCAGTATCAAGACCCTTTTTGGGGGGGGGTTGTTTATCTCATAGGCAAGAATTAAAGGATCCCTATAGTTACTTATAATTGGCAAAATGGCTTATTTGATGGAACTCTATCATTACTTGTACTTTCTATTTCAATGCAATTTATTCTCGGCTACATTCTTTATAAAGGAAAACCTAGGATTGAAAAACAAGTTGAAAAAGTAAAATTAGACAAAAAGTACACAACCCTTTTTTTCTTCCTAAAGCCTTGAAGCTACCCATTTTAATTTGAAGAAATTGGGCATTTAATTGCCAAATTATTAAAAAAAAAATTGACCCAAGTGTGCACCCAATTGTACTGTACATACATGCTATAAAAAATTTAGTTTAGAGGATCAAATATATGACAAACTAAATTATATATACAAAACATTAATGATCCACATTTGAAGGCTGCCTAAATTACTTGGAAATGATTTTTGGCTTTTAATGGCCTCTATCTTATTTTGAAGCTTTTCATAAATTTTAAGCAAAAAGAATAAAGAACTATCTATATTCTATCACATGTTGTTTCTAAAATGCAGTGAGTTACCTCCCCAAGATATAGGTACATATCTTGATTTTTGGATGTCATCTAGAGGCTTGCAATGGAATAATTTTGTATAAACAATTTGAGATAAACTGTATGGTTCAAGAAATTTAAAGCCATCCAATATTGAGGAATTATCTATTTACAGTCCTGAATACAAATGATTTTTTGATGTGTACATATGGTTAGTTCTCAGCTAGCATTGCATCGTTATGCTACTAGACAAGACTCACATAGTGTGACAGCTTTGACGATGCTAGCTCTATTCCTTCAACACGGAAGTGTCTGGAACTATGTGCACGCCAATACCTCTAAACTGCTTAGAATTGCTCGTTCTCTTGAGGTATGTACATCTTTAAAATGAGTGCATTCATCAAATGAGGTCCTTTTTTAACCAATTTTTACTAATGTAAGGTGTGTTGTTCATCAAAGTAATTTGGAGCCTTTTTTTCACTCTAATCTCTTACGCGGCCCATGAATTGATTGGGATAAAACCTCACATATTTGAGTACACTCTCCGTGAAGTGTTGTTTTTGATTATTTGTCATCATGAGAATTATGTTTTTATGTCGTAGCCAACTTCTCTAGTGAGCAAGCCTCTGAGCTTATTATTGTTACCTTTGTTGGAATCGTGGCGTGTGGTTTTCTTCTTGTATTTAAATGAAGGGAAATTTCATGGATACCCTCAAAGTTTGCAATATTTACATAGATACCTCTCCTATTTCAGAAATTGCACAAACACACTTGGACCGTAATTTTTAGGCATTTATTTGATGTGCTTGTACTTCCTTCATGACCAATGTTGAAGAAGGAAATGTTATGAAACAAAAAAGCAACAACCTGCACACAAAGGAAGAAGGGAAGTGACATGCACAACAAAATAAACAACTAAACATTATGGTCCATGGGTACTTATGTAGTTTCCAAAAAAGCAAATACAGTATCTACGTAAATATCGCAAAATTCAGGGGTATCCTTGAAATTTCCCTTTATTTAAATGAGATGCAAATTTGTCAACATAGGAATTGGGGTCAAGTTAGTGCAGCTCTAGTTTTTATTACTGGACCTCACTTGCAAGTAGTGAGTGTTGTGGCTACGTCTTTGTTGTGTTGATTGTTTCTTCAGTTGCTCTTGACATGAATTGTAACTCTTATCCTTAAACAACTTGTTGGGCACCTAATTTTCATTTTTGTTTGTTCATTTTAAGAAATATATATTTGACTTGTATAGAGCTCCTAGAGTTTAAGATTAGCGATTTTTGCTTGAGTTGTATTGCATGTAGAATATTTGTTGAGGTATAATGGACAACTCCAAAGTACATTCTAGCTTCATAGATGCCAACCAAACTTAGAGAAACTTTAGGGGTGATTGCAAGAAACACTTGTACTATTTCTTGTCCCCTTCACCTCCCGCTGATGCTTTTTGGCTTGTAACTTTTGCGCAGCAAGTTCTTTTGAGCTGAAATTTTAGAAGAAGGTACATGTCATAATTATAGACCTTCCATAATTTTTGCAATTTTTTTAAAGTTTATTTTACTATTTTTAAATAGCCTCCAAATAGGTGTCTACCTTAGCCATTTTGGGGGATTTTAGTACTATTTTGGGTCCAAAAAAGCTTTTATAGGACTATAAATTAGGGATGTTGTTTATGGAGCATGCTTACACGCATTCCTAGAAGGGTTTTGCAAAATTATAAATCCCATGGCATCTACATTGTCTCAAAGTGGGCATCCTATCTCCCTTCATAGGCAAAATAGAAAGAAATTCCTTAGCAAAGCAATTATACCATGTGAATGTGTTTAATGGGTTCTCAAACAACCAATTTTTATTTTATTTCTTTGAATTATTTTACTATTTTCTAAAAAGCAAGAAAGAAATTGGCTTTTTGTTGGTGATTCAGTTTTGTACATATCTTTTAGAATAAAACTTTTCTAGGTTTGAGTTTTTACGTTTATTTTGTTTTAAGTGCTTTACAAATTGTCCATATTTTATTTTACTCCAAAAAAAATTATTTCAAAAGCTCATAGTACTACATAGTACTACCAATTTTAAGGGTGTTTGAGACAAAAGTGTGAAGTGTTTCTTGCAACTACCCTTAGCTACGTAGTGTGTTTGAAGTGGTTGACTCAATTTTATTTCTCTTGCCTAATAATATATGATGGAGTTTAATGGAAGTCCAGGGATCTTATGGAGCTCTTTGCCCTTTTTACCAAAGACGCAAGAGTTGCTAAGGTAGCACAAATTAGAACTTTAAAAAAATCTGTATTTTGTTGGCTTAATTATTTTGAGCACAAATTCATAAGATCTATCTATGTAAGTTCCAAGTGATTTGAAAAACATGCAAGTCAACTTAGATCTAGGACTTTGCAAGGCCCATCCTGCTGTATGACAAGCTCTATTTTACTTTTGGTTATGTTTTTTTATAATAATACAAAGTACCTAAGTTGCTTGAGATATTGAAGGTAGTGATCCATAGCATATTTTTTTCTTGTACAAATCATGATATAATCTCTCAAGATTGATTTCAAATTTAAACCCAATTGTGAGCTGCGTCTCACCTTAAGAGTTTGCTATTGTTTTGAACCTAGGTGAGCTCATATTTGTTTGATAATATATAAGAATTGAGAAAGAGACACATTTTAACTTCCCAAGTTTGTCTATATCAATCTACAGATGTACTTTCATTTGCTATGACTGGTTTAGGTTCTTCCTGCCATGTTTGTTTTTGAATTTGATGATAATTGTTCTCTTGTATGATGCCTCGTTTTTATCTTTTCTTTCCATAACAAGCTCATTTATTGACTTTTCAAATATTATTATTGTTCTTGATACAATGGTATTGATAATGATGATGACTCATATTAATTACTTATTGTTTTTTAATTTTTTGTGCTTGTAGGTGTGGACACGTGGCTTAAACTGCATTCCAAGCTCTAACTTGTACACCCTAATTTCAAGAAAACACTGAAAGCTTGTAAAAGTAAAAGTGACGTGCACAAGGCTTATAATGAGGCCAAGTAAACAAACAACATTTCTAGAAAAGCGCGACACACCTGCAAATTCTGGATTGGTGGTATCACAAGAGAAAATTTGTAGTGAAACATGTTTCTAAGTCTTCTAGTGACATGGGTAATGCAAAAGGCAGCATAAGAGAGGGCGGCATAGGAATATCAATTATACCCTTAGTTTTTTGGGACCCTCAATTATTACAAAATTTTAAATATAGCTTTGTATTATTTGAATTATAAAAAATATCCCTAACTCTCTTGTGTCTCTTTTTGCAAATTTTTGTAAATACTTGGATGATAATAGAAAGTACAAGAAGTAGATGTAAGTCAAATGCAAGCCAAATTGTGGAAGCAAGTTCTTTAAGCTCTATATAAGGTGTTTTCATGTAAATCTATTGTGGTCAAGGTCATTGCATTGATTACATGATAAGTTTTGTTGTCAAAAATTGCATTAAAGAAGCACAAAAAACTAGGGATATTAATGATATTCCTACATAAAGCTAGGGACATTTTTTATATTCCAAAGAATATAGGGTGTATTTGATATTTTGGAAGAATTGAGGTATGTTTTTTTTAATATTTTCCCTATAATGAATTTGCAAGCTAGCTTGTGGTTTCGGCCAAGATTCGTCCAAGAGCCGGCTAGTATCCGTCCACCCTTTGTCCACCCTTTGTCCACCCTTTGTCCACCCTTCGTCCACCCTTCGTCCACCCTTCGTCCATCCTTCGTCCACCCTTTCTCCACCCTTCGTCCACCCTTCGTCCACCCTTCGTCCACCCTTCGTCCACCCTTCGTCCACCCTTCGTCCAACCTTCGTCCACCCTTCGTCCAACCTTCGTCCAACCTTCGTCCAACCTTCGTCCAACCTTCGTCCAACCTTCGTCCAACCTTCGTCCAACCTTCGTCCAACCTTCGTCCAACCTTCGTCCAACCTTCGTCCAACCTTCGTCCAACCTTCGTCCAACCTTCGCCTCAAGGGGTGCACTTTTCGTCGCTTGTTCGTCCCGCTCTATCACCATGAGCGCAGGGCTGAGGTGAGGCCGATGTGCGGGTTTAGGAGGTGCAGTGCTGAAGCTCAGCTCAGCTCAGCTCAGCTATGGCGACCGTTCTGCTGTCTCCTCTCACTCTCCCCTCCGCATCTGTTTCCTCTCGCTCTTCAATTTCCTCACCACGCCATACTTGCTCTACCTCCGCTCTGTCCACCCTCTTCTCGCCTTGGAGCGTGGTTGCTCCCTCTTCTCAATGTGCGAATGGCCGATGCATTCGGCTGGCGTCAAGCTCGTCGCCGGGTGCCGCAGGGTTCTCCGTGGAGCAGTACGAAGATGAAGAAGAAGAGGGTTCGTATCTGGCTACCGAATCCATACTCTTGAGGGGGTTTGGTGAATTGGTTACCGTCTATTATCATTTCTTTTCAAAAACACTGAATCCCAAAAACACACAGATTCTATGTGTGATAAAATTGAGGAACTGAACCGAAAATGCGTCAGAGAGATTTTAGTTCACTGCTCGGAAACCCTAAAGAAAATCTCAGTTTTTTGTGCTGTTATTTTGAACTTCTGTTTCAAGACTTGGCCAATTTGATGATCTCTGCTTCTTCGCACACCATTGTGTCTGCAAAGCATGTAATTATTATTATGGTCATTCGTGTTAGCCTCTCAAGGACGCCCTAAGAGAGGCATGTTTGTCCTTATATGGTTTAATAGCAGTTATTAGTACATTATAATGCGGACTTTCTTTTGTTACATTTTTTATTAATAAAATCAAACTTTGCTGATTTTGGTGACATAGAACATGATTGGTCTCATCTTAATTGTATAGTTCAGCAGGTTGATCATTTTTGAATTCATGAATCCTTGGGTGTAATGTGATGTGATGTGATGTGATGCTCAGTGGGTGAGGGCGTGGTTCCTGCACCGCCTCCGACGCCTGGCAGGATTGACATCGTGGTGACAAAGGAGCAGATCCGGCAGCTGGACCTTTCACCTGCTCACAAAGTCTTCAGGAAATATGTGCATCAAATAGGTAACACAACAATTATCTCCTCTTTCAAATTTCACCTTGAAAATGGTGCATTTGCAACAACACCAGCTTTCTATCTCTATGGATGCACGAAACAATCCCCTCGGCAGTTGTCATGCCTGAAATCTCCTTAAAAATGATTCAATCATCCTCAGTAGCTTGACTTTCTGCAGAATTTGAGTAGCTAAGCCATAATCCTATGTATGACTGGTAATGGGATATGATCCACTTCTGAGGCCAGTAGTTAATATAAAGGAATCGCTCTATAGGATCAGCGTTCTATCGAGTATCAAAGCCGAGAAAGTCCCACTGAATTATATTGGATGTTAGTGTATTTGGAAAAAAACAAGGGAAATTTTATGGATACCCCTGAAGTTTGCAATACTTACATAGATACCCCTGCTTTTTCAGAAATTACACAAATATCCTTGGACCAAAATTTTCAGGAGTTTGTTTTGTTGTGCATGCCACTTTTTCTTATTCCTTTGTGCGCACGTTGCTTCTTTTTTTGTTTCATTACATTCCCTTCTTCAACATTGGTCATGAAGGAAGTACGAGCACAACAAATAAATGCCTAAAATGTATGGTCCAAGGGTATTTGTGAAATTTCTGAAATAGCAGGGGTATCTATGTAAATATGGCAAACTTGAGGGGTATCCATGCAGTTTTCCCAAAAAACAAAAGGTCAATGAGATTTACCCTCACGAGGGACCCTATTCATACATTAGACCTGTAAGTCCACCTTATCATAAATCTGACATGCTTATTACGTAGGGTTTGTGATGTAGGATTCATGTTTTACGAGGGTCTTTGAAGAGCACCTTGAACTTGGGGTTGAGGGTTTTTGTTTGTGAGGGGTCTTCAAAGCATCAGACTTGGAGGAGGATATCCTGTATAAGGTAGGAGGTTCTAAAATGGTGTATGCTCTAAAATGGTGCACCTCCTCAAATGTACTTTATTTGTACATGTTGTCTTTCATAGCCCTTCAACAATGTATAGTCAATGTACATTTGAGGAGATACACCATTCCAGAGAGCTATGGCCTTTTCACTTCAAAATTTCATAACTAATTCCACAAAGTTCCCAAAAAATATGAATCAACTTGAGTTAGATGCCAATTCCTCTTTTCATTCAAGGAAAATTTATTGAAAAGTATTTCAAGAACTTTCACCTCCCCAGAATTCGGTTTCAGCCCTTAAATGCTCCATTTTAGAACCTCCTACCAATGGCCTTATAGTACCTTTTTAAAGTGCAAAGTAGCCCCTTTTTGGTAGTTTTTTGTAGAGTAAGAGATTCAGGTGAATTGTAGTACCGGAATATCCGAAGTGATGATTGTAAGTGGTGGTGTTTATCTCTCATTGCAGGAAGCTGTTTGGTTGGCAGGTGACAACACAACAGACCCGGCAGAGCATCCACAGGAGCTGTTTGAGCGAACGGTAGGCTTTGTGCTGGACTACGAGAACGACGACCCCTTGGATCCACGAGAGCTTTCGGAGCTGCCTGACATCAGGCTGTGGTTCCTGCGCTTGGATGCTGCCTACCCCTGGCTCCCAATTGTGGTGGATTGGCGTGCAGGGGAGTTGGCTCGTTATACAGCCATGCTCGTCCCTCACCAGGTTGGTTTTCGTCTAAAAAGTGCCGCACTACTTAGTCTATTTACTCTCTTTTTCTGCTGGTTTAGAATTTAGGGAATATTTCATGGATATCCATGAAGTTTGCCATATTTACGTAGATACCCCTGGTTTTCAGAAATTACACAAATAGTCTTGGTCCATAATTTTCAGGCGTTTGTTTTATTACGCATGCTGCTTCTTTCATGACCAATGTTAAAACAAGGAGTGCAATAGAACGGAAAAGAAGCAGCGTGCACACAACGGAGAAGGAAGTGGCATGCATAACAAAACAAACGCCTGAAAGTTATGGACCAAGGGTATTTGTGTAATTTCTGAAAAACCAGGGGTATCTATGTAAACATGGCAAACTTCAGGGGTATCCATGAAATTTTCCCTCGAATTTAATGTTTTTGAACCACCTTTGTGGACATGTCTTAACTCTGAGTGTCCATAAGGTACCAACAGCAGAAACAAAGTCTCCATCTGTCAATAGCAAGGTGACAATAAGTGACCAAAGTGGAATTTGCTTCTTTGGCTTTGGTATTTAGAGATTAATTCAGACGAGTGCTTTGTTGACTGAGGAACCATTGTGTGTTGATTCAGATGAGCAAAAGACTTGGGCTTGTGTACAACCCGGAGGCGTTGGAACTGTTCGTCATGAACAAACTGTTTTTGCTGCTTGAATGGCTCAAGGCGCGGAAAGTTGCAAAACCCGACGTGAAGCTGAACAACATGCTGCGCATGCTTGGATTCAGCATCAGCAGCCAGCTCTATGAGCTTGTTGAGAAACACCCGCATCCGTAGAGACGACGGCCACAAGGTGGATTACGGTGCTTCCCAGTTGAATTTTTTTAGTGTTGCTATTTGCACTGGTGTAAATGATAGTTTTTCTTGTATGATGTCATCCTTGTCAGAGCATATTCATATCTCTCCCTTAAGCTGAGATCCTCTTGTATATTCATGACATCTATCAGATTGGAGTCGCTTACAATCCGACTCATGCCTTTTTCAGTTGTAGCCAGAAATATTTGTCTTCTGAAATGCCGCTGCAAATCACCAGGAGCTCACGTATGGATTCCTCTGTGAGTGATATCTTATATTTCTACTGTTAGAATAGCAGAATTATTCACTATCATGGGAGTTGCTTATGTGCATTGTTTGTGGATTTTAACCCCTCAAGGACTGAGCCCTTTTTTCTGTCAAAATCACTGAAAATTGCCACTTCTAGGGGATGAGTAAGAAGGTAGGTTCTTTTTTCTTTTTTGGGAAATCCAATTGTAGGATCTTGTCTTAGACTAGAAGAGATACTTGTGGGAAAAAAATCAAATCATTCTAGATAGAGATGAGGGAGATATTTACATGTGAAGTGAAAATTAAGGTTTTTTTCTGTGTTGTCCAAAAAATTTAGAAGCCTTTGACCACTCTTACATGAAAAAACTGCTCTACACAAAGTTGAGGTTTATTTTTTCTATGTAGAAGACTTAGGCATGTGTAGGAGAATTTTCAAATCAATTGGAACTATACAACACATGGGAAAAAAATAGTAAGTAAGAAGAAGTAGAGAATGAGTCAAATCACTAAATTGTTAAGAATTTAATTATTGAAATGAAAAATGCAGATCCCAACAATTATAATGTTGCAATAAACAATCTACTTCTTTTGGTTTAGTTTTTTTTCCAAAATATTGAAATCTGTGGAAAACATAGGTCTTCAAAGTTTGTTTTAGAGTACAAGATACGTAATTGCTCACAAACTAAAACATCTCATAACTTTCATCTCATTGATTGAAATGGAATGATTCAAAGCTTTCCAAGTGTAAAAAAAATCTCAAGAACCAATTTCAAATTTTAATTTTAGAAATATAAAAAATTTAAAGAAGTTTTTGGGCTGCCCGGATTGCCCTCCCACCCTTGGGCAGCAGAAATTCTTGCATAACTTCTTTGTCAAATGTTAGAATGAGGAAAAAATTAGATACCCTCATAGATCTTTGAATTCCCCATCTTCCATAAAAGTTTCAGAAAATTACACAAATTAGTTTAGCCATAGGTACATGCCCGAAATCCCCATTGTCCCCTAAAGGGACAACAATCCTTTAGGGGTTAATAGATCAATTGGGTTATTATTTACAACGGGCAACGTATGGAGCAATCTTCTTAATTCTCTACACATGATAAAATATTCCGTTAAAGCGTTGTAGGAGAAGGCTATATTTGGTGTATAATGCATGCCACTTATAACCTACAACTCTTGAATTTGAGCGGCTACTCCTTTGTCAAAGAAAAAGCTATTAGAAATCCAAGGTCACCAAGATGAGGCCTGGGTTTTGTTCTTTGTGGAATTGCTTATGAGCTAAGGGATATGTGTTGTGCTTTGGTATTTCTTGTTACAAAAATAGTTGTTGGTTATAATTGTCATGCACTAAATGATAGCTATAAGACCTAACTTTCTAAATACTACTTTATAAAAGCTAAGGACATCTCCACCGGTCCAGGCTCTCTCAAAGTTTACCATCTAGTTTTGGCGAGGCCTAAAGGCTCTCAGTCTCCACCCATGCTCTTTGAAAAGGTGACCTTACACTCCAACACACCCCATAAATAAGCAATTGACCACTTATTTAGGGAAGTAGAGGATAAGCTCATTAAACTTAAGGTAATATCGCATGAATAGTGGTTTGAAGAGTGGCTTGCTAGACTTGCCAAATAAGAAAGTTTGAAATTTTTTTGAGAGGGACCTGACTACTTTTCATCCACTTTGAGCGAGCCCGAGCCACGGGTGGACATGCCCTAAATGTGCTAATGTGCTAAATTGCCATGCTATATAGCTGATTTATATGTTTAGAGATGTTGGTATCCCAAGCTATTACTGTTCTGTGGCAAACAACGGAGAGCAGATCTTCAGAGGTACAAAAACTTGAAGCGAATTTTGAAAGGATGTCTTTTTCCAAATTTGAGTAGTTGGTAACTAATAGATACAAATGAGATATGGGGTTGACTCTAGAAATTTCAAAATATAAGTTGAATTGAGAAATGTTAGTATGATACCACTACACGAAGACATACTGTAATCTACTTTGATTTAAACCTTTTTATGCATTGAAGGGAGTATTACACGTCACGATTTGTACTCCATAATATGGAAGTTGGTTATCAAAGCAATTATCTTTTCTTCAAGTATCTGCTGGTTCATAGAATTTTGGAGATGATTGTGATATATCCTTTTTGTGTGAGCCAACTTGGACATCCCTTCTTGTGTATGTTCTTGCATCATGACAAAGCTTAACTTAAATTGCAGAATCAATTAGAATATGTCAAAACTGTCTTACTATCAATGCTGGATTCAAATACTAGTTTTTCCCTTAACTCCCTAGTGCCCAAGCCATATTCACTCAAATCCATACCCTTGTGTACTTAGTCCAATAAAAGTATTACCTAAGTAGAGTCAAATAGCTTGAATTTTTTTGAGTGGTAGTAGACACTTGCCTAAAGATACATGAAAGAGTACAAGTCCTTTGACTCTACCATTAAGAAGAGGATAAGAGTCAAACGTGGACATTTTTCAAAATTGAGCGCCCCATTTTGAGATCCTGGGGCGCTTAGGAGCTAAGGAGGCAAGACCTTACAACATGAGAAGATGATAAATTTTACATGTGTACTTATTACATGCACATTAAAAATATGTTCTATTTTTTGATGGTTTAGGAAGAGGGGTCAACACAATTACAAATGTTTTTACAGTATGAATCTTATGTGCACTTGGATAGAATGTGCGTAAGAAGGCTATTAAACATTTTTGGTATTTGAATAGATTTAAAACTATATAGCTATGATAATTAAAAACCATCATTATTAACCAACCATGTTTCATTATTAGTATCTTAGGATTTATTTTATGTTTTAAGTAGGCACTTATTATACACAAAAAATAACCAATATTGAGAATAGAAGTAAAAGAACAAACCATGAAATTGGAATAAAGTATTAAAAGTATAGATGCAAAGGGAGGCTCATTCACATCTTATTTGTTTACAATGAGTTAGTGAACAAAATGACAAAATCATCTATGATTACATCCAACTTTGACAAGTCAATATATTGAGGAGAATTTGGACTTTAGATTCTTTTAGGTGTATATATTTTATTTGCTATAAATACAAATTAAAATACCTTACACAATTTTTCATTAAAATATATGTACTTTCACTCCTTATTGTAAATGATTATGTTAAATGCAAAATGCAATAAGACCAATATCCACCTTTATTATTCTTGATACTATATTTAACTAAATATGATTAATCTAGAATCCATAAATAATAGTCCAAAAAATCATTTGATTTGTAAAACATTAAGCTTTACTTGCAAAATATGGAGAATCATGCATAAATAAGATGAATTGTAAAATTTTGGAAATTACATATGCAAAATATTGGACAATTTTCAATATTTGAAAACATAGAACGCCCACAATTACATGAATAGTCCATATTTGGTTAAACTTGACATTTTGAAAGAATGGTAAACAAGTCTTTTCAAGAGTAAGTTAAATGATTGTGATAATCATAGATGTTTTTTAAAAAGAATTTATCTAAATCTAGTTAAGAAAAAAGTTTATTTTGAAGTAGTTAAAAGGATATTCAATAGAACTACAAATCTCCTTTACAAAAATTCAAAACACGGAAATTGCTACCATTATCACGACCTAAAACATGAACAACAAATTTGAAAAATATTAAGAAATTAACATTCACAAGTGATAAAGAAAAGAAATACCAAAAAAATTGACTAGTGATAAGTTGGATATATATACTTCTTTAGGTCTAGCATTCACTCTAAACAAGATGTGAACTTTTATTCCATGGTTGAACTATTGTTTCTTTGCACACACTAAGTGACTAAAGTGAATTGAGTTCCATAATTAAACAATGTTATTTTTTGTATCTTCTTAAGTACATACCAGTTCCTTTATGCATTTCTCATTTGATCTTTTGAATGAGAGATCCTACAAGACTTTATATTTCTATATTTACTTTTACAAATAAACAATATAAATACATACTTATGTGTATGCGTATACATAGTCACTTGTGCATGCATTGATAATTTACTTGCATTAAAAAGAAATCAATGGAAAGAAAACCTACATCATTCACCAATTAAAAAATAAAGAGTTAGCATAACAATGAAATTTCTTTCACTTGTGTTTACACAAGCTTATGTTGCTACCCTCAAAAGTGACTTAGGATTGCTTTGTACTAAAAATCACAACTCTTTTTGAGTCTCATCAAGCATGTCTCAATTCTAGTCCCTCATTAGTTCAATTTTTGAAATGAGCTCCAATGCCTTCATAGTTACATGGCTATTGCCAAATTTCATTAAAATACAAAATAATGGATGATAAATTTGTAATTTTATTAAACCAAAAATGGTAAGATAGAATAAAACTTTAAATTGCTCTACTTGGTCTCATATTTCATCTTTATTACTTAAGAAATCTTAAGACTTACACCTGTAGTCTCAACATTTTGGTTTCAAGGCATTTTGACACAAGAGAATTGGCTCTCTTGTCAATTCTACTGTACTGTATAGTTGCTTGGGGCCATTTTTTAGCCTATTTGGGCTAAAATATTGGTTAAAATGACCTCAAGATGTCCTTGCCTCCTTAGTATAAAGCAACCCTTAGTGAGGCAAAATTGTGGAGGTATATCATGTCTACTTGCAAAGATAAAGATATTGCTTTAGAACATTCTTCAATGCAACATAAAAAAGAATTTGACACACACCAAAATAAAATAAAAGTGCTTCCTTTGCAAAAGGTTGCCCACATCTAGCAACTGGATTTTGCAAATATAGCTAGCCTTTCAAACCATCCTCCAAGATTAAATTTACAATTTTTTTGTGTTTAGTTGTAATCAGGATGGAGTCTCCTTTGACATGCAAAAGAAGATGAGTATTAATTGGCCCATTCCATGTTTGTCATATAAATAAATTAATTCCTAAAAGACCAAAGCCCTTACAAAGGATAAAATGGATCTTGAGTACGCTTGTACTATGGGAATTTTGACCAATTTTATTGATTTTTATTTCTAAAACAAAATTTTGCAAAGGTTACAAGGGGATACAAATTTCTTTGAAATTTGATTTATAATTCAAAAGTTATAGGGATTACAACAGAATTCTTGTATGTTGGAGGGGCAAGTTGGGCATGCTACTTTTCACTAACTTCTCCCAAATGCAACTAGGCAACCAATAAAGGCATGGTCATTCACTAGAGTATGTCCAAAGCATTATTGTATTAGATAAATACATTCACTTTTAAAATTGCAACAACTTTAAGAAAATTGATTTTTTTTTTTCCATTTTTTTTGTGATTGTCAATAAGCTAAAATTCTTCCAATCCATTGCTTGAATTTGTGTTTTTTCAAAAACATCTTTTGGAAATTTGATTTGCAAAAAACTTCAAAGTAATGTGAATTTCAAACACATGTTTTCAATGCATGCCCATGTAGGGTGTGTTTCATGTCTTCGTTGACCATGAAACCTTATGAAGAAATGCATGACATGATTTAAAGCATCTTGAACAATTCTCTTTAGCACTTATAATGCAGAAAGCATCCACAACATACAATCAAAGGGACATGAAATTTTTTGGGCAAAGGTAAAAAAAATATATATACTAACTGCAAGTGACTATATCTCTCATATCTCTCAATCCATATGGTCAACCTCACAAGACTTTTCTCATGTCTTCTTTCATAGATCGAATGCAAGTTCCTATAATTAGATTTGTAGAAAATGGAAAAAGAAACTTATTCAAAAAATCAAATGACTACAAATAACAATTTTGAAAGTTTTTGAGAAAAATGGGCTTGATCCTTTAGGAGTTATGGTTGATTGGGTCCCTTGGAACTGAAAGTGAGATAAACCTGTATAATGGCAAGGCGAATTACATTGGGATGCTCTTGTCACAAACGTGGCTGAGTTTACCACCAGGGTTTAGCAAAACTTCTACCAAACAAATTCATGAACAATCTTATATAGCTTCAAACTGATTCGAGAACATGACAATATAAAATTGAGATTTTTACCTCACTTCGCAGTGTGATTAAGGTGGAAGCACCTACACCTGATAACTTAAGAAATTTTGCAACAATTTACAAACAATTTGAGACAATAAATAATTTCCCATGTAAGAAGATAAGAAATATTGAAATAGCAATAAAATTATAATTTTATGTGCAAAACTGAAATTACTGTGAACTTATTAGCACATTTGAGATAAAAAGGAAAACCATGTTGGGAATCACTGGATGGCACTATGGTCTATGGCAGTCATGGCAACCAGAAAGGACTTCAGACTTGAGGCTGCCAGAGAAGATAAAAGAGCAGATACGCACATCATTAGCACCAGCACCAGGCAAAGCGAGAGCAGCGTCTGCGCGCTACAAATGGAAGCCCATGCTTGGAAACCTCAAAACGTCAGCAGCTCTGCAGCTCTGCACCTGCCTCCTTACGACTCATGTACGGCTCACACGGTTGTACTTGCGCACTTGAGTTGAGACAAGAGGATAACACCCCAATAAAGTAGGAGATCCATAAACCGCCCAAATTCTAAGGGCTGCTTCACAGTTCACACTATGGCTGATCAAGTTAAGAGGCCATCACATTGAGGGCCGCTTCACACTATGATCGGCCAAGTCAAGAGGCTGTCAAATCAAGTGGCAAAACTTTGTCAAGATGGCTAAGATAATCTGCTGAAAAAAGATAATAAATGCTGAAATTGACAACAATAAATGCTAAAACTGATGGCCTCTCGTTCATAGTTTGGATCTCCATTTTTGCTGGACCCAAACCTCCCTTTGAGAAGCCGTCAATCTTGGATGATAAAGTGCTGCCACGTAGGCAAATGAGGGATGACAGCCTTTGGAATTTGGCCTCTAGTGTGAAGGGTTGAGCGGCTGGACTCTCGGTTTCGTGCAATCTAATTGGTGTAAATTGACGGCCTCTCAACCTTTGGCCATAGTGTGCAGCCGCCTTGGGTGGCCAAATTTTGTTGAGAGGCCAAGAAAGTTTGTTGAAAAAAGACAATAAATGTTGAAATTGACGACCTCTTTACCATAGTTTGGGTCTTCATTTTTGCTAGACCCAAACTTCCCTTTGAAAGGCTATCACTTTGGATGATAAAGTGCTGCCATGTGGACATTTTGGAAGGATGATGGCCTTTGAAGTTTGGCCTCTAGTGTGAAGGGTTGAGAGGCAAAACTCTTGATCTTTTGCAATCTGATTGGTGGAAGCTGATGGCCTTTTTATCTTTGGCCATAGTACGAAGCCGCCCTAAGAGCATCTCCAATCTAGTTGTAACACAAGCACTAGAAAGCTTGTAAAGAGGGTTCAATAGGGCTTTAGTGAAAACCAAAGCTCCAATGCAACAATTACTTGCAACTGCATTTTGAAGGCCTCCCCACATGAGAGCACCTTCCCTGTATTTTTGCACACAATGGAGAATCTTGAATAACACTCTAAAGTGTGTGATTCTTTGACCTTGATGCAAGTTTTTGATATTTCTAACATGAACCTCTTCACATAAACACTTAAAGAATAAACAATAAAAAAGCTGTGCTTACTAAGTGTCAGAACTTGTTTGCATTGAAGGCTGGAGCTGGTAAATGCCCCTGCCCTTGAACTAGCATGTAGCTAGACAGTGTCTGATGCCATGTTGGGCCCTCGGTCACAACTAGATTAGGGATGCTCTAAATGCGTTTTCTATTTAGGAATGAGTGACATATTTTTTCAAACATTTGTTACTATCATTAATGAGGTAGGTAAGCTTAAATGGTTGGTTTATGAATCTCCTACCTTAGCAATGATCTTGAAATTGTTTTTCTTCAATATTTAGCACAAGTGGCTAAAAACAATGCAAAATGTGCTAACAATCCAAAATTTGTAGTATTCTTTTTCTTGAGCGTAAGAGTACTAGCCTCAATGGACATGTCATGCAGGCGCAAAAATTGTAAAATGGAGGTGGATAGGGAAACAAGGGACCCAATTGAGAATTGCAACTAGCTCTTTTCATGGAGGTGCACTCCAATTGAGAGCACTAACTCATTGTTTTGCAGCTTGTTGTTGCACACGTTAAGTGAAACAAGAAGTGTGATCAACATCTCTGTAGCAACAATTAGGCACAATTCTCAATATTTTCAAAAATATTACAGTATAAGTTACTTAAACCAACAACATGAATTCCCATTTACCACGAATTCCCATTTACCATTAGGTCCCTCCACCCCAAATCTTGCACTTCATGGAAGCCCAAAATTCCGATGCTGCTTGTCTGAAGTTTATATAGCACCTCACATACTGCACACGACCATTGAGGTTGTTCTAGTAAAAAGAAAAACAATTATTGAAGTTTTGCTAAACTTAGCCACGTTTGCGAACACTGCACAAATAGTGTGACTGTGTGAGCGTGACAGAGCCAGAGAAAGCCAACTTCTCTTCGGATTCTCTGCTGCTTGATGAAATCTGGTGATGCTGACGTTATGCAAGTGTCTTCACGGTGCCTGAGAAATCAATGCCGGTCATCAGCCTCCCACACACTGCCGTTAATTTTCCCATGTGCGCGTACTGCTTAGCAAATTGATTTCTTGGTTTGGGTTTTCTCAAAGCAAATGCAGTAAGGTATGTACACCCATAAGCGTCAAACTAAGGGTTTTGAACATGATGAGCATCAATAAACAGCTAGCAAATTATAGGATCTTATTGAGAACAGAAAAAAAAAGTTTGCACTTTCGAATGTATTTTTTGGATACTGTGAGAATATGTGAGAATAAGTTGTGAATTTTTAAAGAACAAACTGCCATTGCACCCATAACTACTTTCAAGATTTCGTGTTCACATGTTGTACATCCTTGTCATTACATCTATCCCTTTCCACAAATTTTCCAAGATTTTCAGAGGTGATGGTTATGGGGACAATGACGCTTATGGGTGTACATACCTTAGCTGAAGCTTCATTGCCAAAGTTATTTGCTCGGAGAATAATAGACCTATAGAAATGACCTAAATTCAAGAATTCAAGTCCACAATCTGTCATCCTCCAATTTGTCTACATGGTATCACATTTTCATCCAAAGCAAAGGTTTCCTTAAAAGAAGTTTGGGTCAAGTAAAAACAGAAACCCAAAATATGATCAAGAGAACATCAATTTTTTTTCATAAAATAATCAAAAATTGACAAGATCCTAGTCGTTAGATTGCAAGGTTGAATAAGTGTTATGGGTTTAAACTTTGGACTTGACCTCTAGAGGCTTCATACTAAGGTCATCCAAAGGTTTCAAATTCAAAATTTTACTACCTATTTTCAACTCATTTCTATGGCCTCTCAAGTCTCAACATTAACCTTTAAATTCATGCCAAATTTTTGCCTAAATCTTACCTCAAATTTGAATAAGTTGGCTACTAATACACTTGCAAAATCATGGAAAAAAATGGATGAAATTGCCAAGTCCCTCCCTAAGCAAGTACGATATTTGCCAAAATTGAGATGAAAGCTACCAAAATTAGTAATTTTTATTGATCAACGGGTACACGTCGATGATTCTAACCATTTTTGTCCAAAATTTTCTTAACTTACCTGCTGGCATTGTTGGGTGCCTGGTACGCGACCAACCAAAAAACAAAATTTAAAGGCTGCTCAACATAGTTCGGCCACTCAATCTCACGGCTATGGTCGGCCGTAGTGTGAAGCGGCCCTAAGTTGTCCTTGTTTCTAAATTTGACATTAATGATTGGTCCAACACTAATAATATTTTTTCAAAATGTCACATCTGGAATTGAATCTCAGAGTGTAACTTAATATGCAGTTCAGTACTCTTAAGAGTGAAGATCTATAGTACACTGTTGACAGAACTTGCCGCTTCACAGCTCTCATTAGTGTACAAGCCGGTACACTAACTCCACGGACTGTGAGCTACGGCATGAAATGAAGAGGCAGACACTGCCACGCTGAACCGGCGAATGAACCGAAGGTATGAGGCGTGCCAAACTGTAGCAATTAAACCGCCAGCCAAGAAGAATCAAACGGTGCTGCATCGAGATAAGATCGATCACAGCGTCAGCATTAATTGTGCCACCTCCACTTCCCGAGGTCAGGCTCAGGCCAGGAGTTCAAAGTCCAAGGCAAAGTCAAGCTGTCAACTGTGGACTTCCAAGCCACTCACAGCTGAGTGCACATTAAACTCAATCAGCTCCCGAGTTTCAACATCGCCGTCATCGTGATCGACATCTTGTTCAACGAGACCCGCCCCTTCAGTTCACGCAATCTCGTTTCCGGTGTTCCAGGTGGGTACAATTTGAGTTCAAGCTTTTGATATTCAAAAAGGGACCCTTCAGTATTGGTTCTTATTGATGCGGTCGATGCTTACCAGGTCCATGGTCCTGTTGGTCTTCGTTTGTTGTCCACATGCATGTGTCTTGAATGGTATACCAGTAATGGTAGTTAGTTGTTAAGGACTAGCCTTCACTACAGTCACTCTGGATTACACATCTGAAACTACTCATGGAATTATGCTCAAACAGAATTGAGCTGCATAAATAGTTATTGTTTCTATGCATCGATGTATTCTCAAGCACAATGCCGTGCAATGCATGCAGGCACCAGATAATATCCAAGAGTATGGCAATGGAAAGAGCTCGTCATGGCTACGTTGCACCGCTGCTGCTGCTCAGCGTCTGGCTCTCCACATTCTGTCACTCGGCGACGGCGCAATGCAGTTCCGCTGAAAGCGCCGCTTTGCTCAAGTTCAAATCCGTGGTTCTAGATCCTCGAGGCGACCTTTCGACGTGGACTGTCGCTGGTGCAAATTGCTGCAGCTGGAGGGTGCGTCTCTCGTCTTATGGGACCCAATTTCATGAACTAGTCTGTGTGCTATCAACAGTGTTTTCGCTAAACCGAATTGACCTAAATCTCTTGACTCAAAAATCAATATGTGCTTGCGTGTGAGGCCTCTCAACCTGAAGCCTTTGAAAGTCAGAAAGGTTCAACCCGCTGGCTTTTGCATCTCAAGATGCTCTAGCTCCGGAGTTGGGAAGTTTTTAACATTTGCCCAGCCCTGGTTGAGTTTGGAGTCTAAATATAGTTTTTGTTCGAAGTTCGTTGAAACAGTGTTGAAACATTTGGTTCACAATCGTGAGAAGAAGTGTGTATGATGGCGTTGTCACTTCACAACACTACGCTGGAATGGCATTATACTGTTGCTCTAAAGTGCTGGAATGACGTTATGTTGTTGCTCCAAAGTGCTGGAATGATAATATCATCATATGTTGTTGCTCTAAAATGCTGGAATGGCTAAAAAAATTTGTGCTGAAGTATATGACATGGTTCTAAAGTTATTCTGACTCGCTCTCCACGTTTGAAAGATCCCTTCTTGATGTAACGGTTTTGTTCAGTGCTGGTTAAATTAAAAGGTTATGTATCCGACTGGGTTTTGCCTCGATTGCAGGGGATCGAATGCAGTAGGGGAGGAGTGGGAGCGATCAGACTGCTCTTGGACGCACCCGTTCGTGGCCGCACAGTCACACTCGATCCCAACAATCCCTCGGCCTCCGCCATCGCCGGCGACGCGCTCGCTCAGCTCACGCAGCTTGTCTTTCTCCACACCGACTGGGTCGTTTGGCGCAGCCCTCTGCCACTGCAGCAGATCTCCAAGCTCCACCTTCAGGAGCTGGTGATCCGCAATGGTCTCCTCGGGAACCGCAGCCCTCCAGATTCTATCGGAGGAGCCCTCCAGAACGACATTGGCAACATGGCCGGCACTCTGGAGGTTCTCACTCTCGTGGGTACGAACTACAACAGCGGGCTGCCTTCGGCGCTCTGCAAGCTGGCAAAGCTGCGTGTGCTGGAAATCTCTGGCAGCTTGATGTCCAACCTCGGCCCCTCGTGCTTGAGCAACATCACTGGACTCCAAGAGGTAAGCAATCCTAAAAGCCAAACCTTTAAATGCTAAGCATAGTAGCTATATTTGCTAAAATTTCCATCGTTAAAATATGGAACATTTTTGTTAGCACAATCAAACAGGATGTCAACAAACCAAATACTACGTTATTTGAATATCATACTACTAAAATCAAAAGGATCTCCGTAATATAACATCTGCCCTTCTGTAATATCACATGTACAATCTGTGTGATATTATCACATAGATACAATTTTAAGATTTCCTGAGAATTTCAGTTAGTATTCTATCCAATGTATAAAGATCCTTATAAAATTCTAATGGTGAATGTAGCACCAACCGCTAGTTAGTAGCAAATATCACATGGGTCAGAACTCCCATGAGGGCATTCCCACTGTTGTAGGATTTTGTCCAGAGGTTATCAAAAGTTTGTTAGTAGATGAGGTAATAATAACTAGACAGGTTTCGATGTCTAGGAGGTGTGCACATTCAGAACCCGCATGTACATACTGTGCAAGATGTTTTGCATGTAGAGAAGTGTCAAAATGTGGTGCAGGTAGCTGGATGCATGCATCCTTTCATTAGATTGCCGAATTCCCAGTGGTTCTAGAACAAGTCCGGATTCGAGGTTTGGTATGCAGACGTACGCAACCATCGATCATTTGCTTTAGTTACACGGAAGCTTGCAATTGTTAAATAACTACTTCGCTGGAAAACTGTGTGCGAAGGTGCGAATGATGGCGAATCCGAAGGTGACAGGAGGACTGCCGGTGTGGCCGACAGCGTTGCCGAATCTCAAAGTGCTGGACTTCTCCAACAATGCGCACTCCGGCAATATTCCCGTGCAATACGGCAAGCTGGGCGGCGTTGACATGCATTTGGCGGGGAATCATCTGGCGGGGCGCGTTCCGGCGGGATTGAGTGCCAAGCCCACGTCGACGTTTCGACCGGGCAATGAGAAACTCTGCGGCGCTCCGCTTCCGGAGTGCCCTGTGTAGTTTGTCCTCACCCAACTGAACGCACTCACATGCTCGCAAGCAAAACTTTCTAGACCTTTCTAGATCTTTCTAGACCTTTTTAGACCTTTCTAGAGAAGTGAGAGTGGATGATATAGTGTGTTTGCAGTCTGCAGAACGTCTTTTCCTTCACATAAGACTACCTTGGCAACAAGCATTCGTAGTTTTCTATAAGAAGTTTACTATAACGGAGGATACTTTTTCTTTATAATAAAATCAAATCGACAGTGTTCAAGAGAATTTTGAATGCCATCATTCCTCTGTCAGCCTGCCACTTTGATTCTTCAAGCTTACGTTGTCTGTTTTCTTGCTTGAAGCATGGTTGTCACTTGTCAGATTAGGCGGGTTCCTATTCATTAAATGTTCCATGAGACATACAATGAGACATTGAATTTGTTCATGGTTGTACACTTCATGTACATCATGTGAAGTTTGATGAATAGGAACTTTGCCCAATCTGACCAGTGATCTCAAATATGATTTTCACTTTTAGCACGAGTGGCTCAAAACACTACTAGATAGCTAATACTTTCAGATTTTACATTGGAAAGTTTACATATTTTTTAGCTGTATGAAATTTTTGTTAGCAATCCTGCAAAATTTACCTAGTTTAAAGAACGCTGAATCTGACCATCCAACAACCCTTGCAGGGCCCAGTCCAAGTGAATGTTATATTGTTACATTGAGTAAAACTTAACTTAATTTCATATTTTTGATGCTTGAAGGGCCCTTGGGCTTTGGAGATATGGTTCCAAATAACACCATATTAGGTAAATTGAGAAAAAGGGTATATTTTGGGACTTTTGCAGGTTGTACATGATCATCTACAATTGAGTTCAGCACTTTTTTTTGTACAAGTGCCCTCACTTGAGAGGAGGAATTTGCAAGAGAAAAAATCTTAGTGGCTTAAATTGAATTTGATACCTTCAAATCTAGTTTTAGGTGACATTCTCAGATGTAAGTGAAGTACAAATTTGGACACCTTTTTTTCCCAATTTACCTAATATGTTGTTAAATACGGTTGCAACCAGTATTCAAAAGTTTGAATCAGCTAGAAATTAAGTGTTACAACCATACATATTGAAGGGTTGTACAGTGGTGGGTGCCGACCTTTTTTTTTTTGGCACCATGGGGCCAAAAAGCACCACTAGAAAAAAACAGGCAAAAAAACATAAGGGAAACATAAAGAAAATAGAATAAAAGTAGCCAGACAACATCTTAGGGTTTTAAGGGCGCAGCTAGAAAGCTTCAGCCTTGGCTAGTCATTGCCACCTCTAGAGATCAAGCAGCATCTCTTGAATTACTTCAAGCACCAAATTGCTACAAGTTATAGGACAACCTCGCCTCCATGAATGAAATTTTATATTTTTAAATATTCTAACACGTGCAAATATGGAACTGCATTGTCCACTTTCTTACAAAGAATCTACCAAGTGCTAGATGACACCATTAATTTTAGCAATTTTGCCCTTTTTGCTTGAATATGATTATCTCTAGTGCTTGGAGAACTCAACAGTTTTGAGCAATATAGCCACTTTAGCACAAAAATAATTCCTTTAGTGCCAGAAACTGTCACCAATTTTTAGCACTCTATGCAACATTTGCCATATCTACAATCCACTATCGT
Organism: Ulota crispa; assembly: GCA_963920765.1. Lineage (NCBI taxonomy): Eukaryota > Viridiplantae > Streptophyta > Bryopsida > Orthotrichales > Orthotrichaceae > Ulota > Ulota crispa. The sequence goes on along the minus strand of OY987242.1, from coordinate 9,697,313 downwards.
CACAACAATTCATTGACAGATATGAAGTACTCGCCATGTGGACAACGGTTCAAAATATAACGTAGCCAATTTGGCTTTCTGCCAAAACCCAAAAAAAAGGGTGGTGGGTGCATAAAAAATTTTGGAAAGCCCTTAGAGCAGCTCAAATATGTCTATACATGTGATTGTACATACGGCCGCAGCGGGCTTTCGGGTTGTTCAGGGGTTAAAGGAGAAACCTATTGTTGAAAATCTTGAATATGTGCTTCACAAATCTAGATAAATTGAGTTCCTATAAAATAAGCAATAAAAGACAAGATCTCCACCCTTCCACCCATAAATAGTTAGATGAACAAACTACAAATTTTGGATGTATTGAATGTTGCTTAGCTTACAACGCAAGCAAGCAAAGGATTGAAGTAATAAGTTGCCCAAGCCTAATGCCATTTCAACTTGTGCTTTATGCTGCTAATCCAATTTAGGCAGCTGCATTTCATAAGTGATTACTTTTGCAAATCAATAATCCACTAGTTGGCTGCAAACATTACTATTGCAGTGTTTGGTTTACACACTATAATTGAAGCTAATGATGATTAACCATTGTTTATTGAGCCACTTTACTCACATTGGTAATTAAACTAATTAATCAACGAAGCAATTGACAAACACGCAACATAACTCACAACTTATTAAACTAGTTGTTTAGCAAAACAACTTAGCAATTATGAGTGCAATAAACTTGTTTTGGCTACTTCAAGGAAAGCGTTTATCTTTGCAATATGGGCAAATCTATTGAACCTTGAGGATCATGAGCTTTTTAGACATTAGCTTGAATTGCCTTTTTAGGCATGGTGGGGGTAACACCCCTAGACCAGCCATTGACAATTTTTTTAGACATTAACTATATGCACAATTGGTTGATGCATACCAAACATTAGCCTTATTATTGCTATTGTTGCATAGCTAATTGAAGCCCACAAGTCATTAACCTTGCTATTGCAATTATTGTTAATTGAAGCCAAAAAGTTATCATATGCTAGAATTAGTACCAACAATTTGTGCACACCAATAAGTGCACAAAAGAATATTTCGCAATTTTTGAAGAAATTGGGTGGAGGTGTAGGGGGGTTGGGGGTGATATCACGAGCCTAATGACAATGTCTCAACTTGCTTTTGAAAGCCAAGTTCACTAAACCACTACAACATGGTTTGAGGCTTTTTTTTGGTTCAAAATATTCCTTGTGGAAATAACATGTATTAGTGGCTAAAAACACCTTACATGCAACAATTAACCTCATCAGTTGATGTTGGATGTCATGAATGCAAGTGAAGCCCAGTTTCTCTAAGACCTTGAACAAATTTTAAAAACCTCTCTTTACCATGTTTTGATAGTTAGATTTGATGTTGATTCTTGTCATGCACTATTGACTTGTGAGAATGTATTCAAAAACACAATAATAGATTTCCATAATTGACAGAAAGTAGAGTACTTAATTAACATATTAGGGAATATGTATCAATCAATTTGAAGGACTTTTGAAAAAATCACTCATGGATTTTTGAAACGAGTTGTTTGGGTCAAGTTTCGTAAAGTAAGCATGATTCAAATAAGTAATTGTATTAGGGCCCTAATCAAGGGATTTACCATGAAATACACTCTTTTGTCACTTTTGTAGGTAAAATTATATTGTTGCTGTCACAAGTACATTCTTAGAACCAAGTTAGAATTTTAAACAAAAGGTCTACATAATATCACCAAGCTTGTAGACTATGTATTGATAGTTAGAAAAGGTTTAAAATAAGCAATAGATATGTTGACCAAATCTTGTTAATGGAAGTGCATACACAATAATTACGACTTGCAAATAGGTATCCACCAATTAAAATCAATTATGTGTTGAAAATCCAAAGCAAAAATGTCAGTACCTACTAGATGGAGCATAGCATTCATGGATTTCTTTGTGCACCATAACCTTGCCTTATTGATGGTTACACTACTAATAGAAGACTACAATCATCCATGTAGAGTGACAAACTCAAGAAGCCCCACTTTGTTGCTGAAATATTTTATTTTTTATTTTTTCCGAATAAAACACACATCTTCCATTGAAAATTTGTAAAAATTTGGAATACTACACATACTTCAAGAAGCAAAAAATATTCGTAATTTATCAAATACAAGATCAAGAGTTGAACAAAATCTTCTCTTGAAAAAGCTCCTTTGACTTACAACGTCCTTTTAATGTTCGTTTGATTGCTTGTCTTGAAAAATGAATAGAAAATAGTTTATGCAACATATGTAATTCCATTAGTCAAACTTGCGTACCTAAACCAAAAGCCCATTAGCCAAACACCAAGTGCTAAAGAGATGGAGGCTTTTCACCCATTCTACGGTTTCGTCTTGCACATATAGTCGCTTGTTACATTTGTTTGTATTTGGTCTGAAGAAGCAAGTACCAGTGTAAGGAGAAGCCATTATAGGATCAGAGCTGTATCCATTTTAATGTGATTAGAGCTCTGAAGATACAGTTCACACGCTTTGTAAGTATTTATTTCCTTGTCCAATGAGTGTAATGGAAGCTGTTGATTCACAAATAGTCTTTGTTGTCCATTTAATTTCTTCAAGTACCCAAGCTAAAAATAGCTAATAGTCAATTATAATAACTTTCAAAGCATATTTGTATCAGTCCAAAAAGTAAGACATAATAATATGTACCTAGACCGCATCTACGAAAGTCTTTCATCTCCCCACACCTGGGCTCTTAGCAGCTACTGGTGCCCGTGATCTGGAGTTCTCATTGGCCATCAAAAATTGCAACTTCAACACGACACAGGAAGTCCCTGGTATTTCTTCCACAGTATCTATCTCGCAGACATTGAAAGAATCAGAAAGTACAGCAAATCTATACCAAGTTCAACGACATTCATACATCACAAACAATCAATAACGAAAAGCTAACCTAAAACTGAAGTAATCAGAAACCACCAAACCCAATGCTTTCGTAAATCGGAAAACACTACTCTAAAAACACCATACACAAGGTTCAAGCTGGCATTATTGAAAGCCTGAAATGATCTCCAAAAAGGTATAATTGTGGACGCATCGACTCTAAAGGGTATTCACAAGACCTAGTAGAAAAGTGAGTCCAACTTCGAAAATAAGAGGGAGTATTACTAGATTCTGCAGATGTAAAATTGAGTAACCACTAGCTTCACAGTAGGGATCATTCAAGGCCACAAAATCTCTTTTCTGAGTTGCAAAAAGTAGCTATGACACCTACGTTGTACCAATCAAGGCTTCAGATTCCCTTGCATGATGAAGAAGCACTCCTGGTTGTGAACTAGAAAGAATGACGACTAGTACTGCTATCGGTCCCCAAAACTGAGAATTCTCACCTAGTTTAAAGCCGGGAAACAGCAATCTGCCCAAAACGCCAGCCTCTAAGATGTCGCTTACAAGAATTCCAGTTGGTAAGTTGCACCAACCAATATCTGATGGACTCAGAAAATTTTCTTCAAAAACCTAGAAAGGACACGGCCTTTTGGTCTCCACCACTCCATGTAATCTGCATACTGGTCTACTGCATAATCTCCGACTTCGTGTAGCTTATTTATAGAAAAATCCTTTGCACTAGCTGCCGCCTGCCCGCTTGACACGTAAACCGTGATCTCCGACCTTTTCGCTGTTACCTTCTCCTCCAATTCAGCCAACTTCGATTCTACCAATGACTTGGCTTTATCAGGTAGCGTGCCATCCTTTGCATCCTTATATAAAGCCAAAGTTGTAGCACTCAATTGAGCTCTCTGACTTGCCGTCTTCTCAGCTAGTGTGCGACTTAACTCGACTGCTCGACAACACTGTCGGATTATAACGCCCGTGCTCAGTGGACCCAAAATCCACAATGGCACCAGATCTTGTGACGCGGATAATCCAAAACATAATGTCACCAGCAAGTAAAAAGGTACACTGCAAAAATACCAGCAGACACATCAGTACAAACCACATAAAAAAATCCGTGTACCAGCTGGGAAGAAGGCTGCACTGCAACGAAGTCAGCCTCGAGCACTACAAAAATAAATCCACAAAGCCTCATTTGAAAATAATCTTAACCCCCAGGGTCTACTATACCAGAATTTAGGTTACATAACCCTAATTGTCCACGTTAAAGATAAAGAGTCTACATTGAAAAGCTCATAGTCAATGATAGTAAATTTCAAACATGGTTCTATCATTTGCAATTTACGGTACAATTACTTCTTTCTATTGTGCATATTGTTACATTCTTTATAGCATTCTAAACGATATAATCAACTCCTAAGGATAAAGAGCAACCAGGTTTGGCCGTCTGGGCACTCGGGGAATGACAACCACAAAGCTTGGGCCACGTCATAAACATATCGCATGAAATCAGACATCAGTAATCGTGTGTAGCTTCACATAGGTCCTAAATCGCATAAAAGGATAACATCATTGATAAATCCATCCAGAAACTAAGCAGCAGAATTTACTTACAAAATAGCGATCGGCCACTTAATCCAGGGATCTGTTTCCCGCCACCACCTGGCTCCATAAGTGCTCAAATCAGAGGCCTTCAAGTCTGTGATCAACTGCTTAGCATCAAGGTTTTTAACTTTCTCCTGAGCATCTTGATATCCTAGTTTAGCGCTTTCCAACACTCCACGGTCGCGCAAGTCTTTGAGCCCTTCCTGGAAGCTTTGCAGAGAATCGACTAACATCTGCCTCAAATGCTCTTTTCCTTGTAACTCTAATGACGAGTCAGTAGCTTCTTCAAGCGCAGGTTCAGGAGAAGTTTCAGGATCTTGCTCTCCACTGTTGTTGTCATGGTCGGCAGTGACCACTTGAAATGATAGAGCCTGCAGTCTTTGCAACCGCCAAGGATCCCTGCTTCTCGAACTCAGGAAACTATCACCACTGTAACAGAACAAAACATTTGTTGAGTGTTTATTAGCACACACATAAATAGGTACTTCCAAAAGAGAAAAGAATAAAACTTCTTAACAGACCTATTCCTTTGTACTCGAAGCCTGCCCGCACCTCCTTGACATGCTAAAACAAGCATCACAAGCTTGAAAAAGGTAAGAGTCCTCACCTAGAACGATGTTGAATTCCGCAAATCTTTCGAGATTTAGTGGTAACTACTGCAGCAAATATACAAGAGGATGCTCGAGCCTGACACCGTCTCGATAGCGCTGTTATTGATGCTGGACGTAAACTGCTCGTACCCTGCAGAAAAAGAGAATCAAACAATCAAGGTTTACAAACTACTCCCTCCATCACGATGTACTTGACCGCATCTATCTGCATTCTACTTAAGATTTTTGACACCAATTTCATAGGTTGTACTGCGAAACCAAAATTCAAATAGGTCCAATTCTTATATCATAAATGAAAATTCATCATTCGTGCAAACCTAGAAAAACCAATGATAATGACACCATAAACCCCAACCTATGTAGCATGGATAACCATTTCAGAACATCCCTTACCATTCCTTTGAGATTCAACAATGCCATAGCTCCAAATTTGGTGCAGCAGATGATTAACGTGGTTCCCAACCATCAACTACACCCTGCAGAGGAAAACAACCATTCAGAATCTAAATGTTTCAGCACACCATATTTTGACAGCTCTGTGATATCAACCTAGCTCTAAATTTTCACGTGAAAAATCAACACAATATGCCCAGTGCAGCTCGGTATAACAGAGCAGGTAACATCCTCTAAACCAATGATTCGAAATAAGAAGGCTTTCCACACACTACACTCTTCTAAAAACGCTCAGACTATATGGACCGCTAAAACCCCTGTCAACATGAATTCAAACGCTCTCTCATTTTCCATGCATCCTTCCACACATTTGCACCAAATCATTGGAATAATCCCGTCCAAATGAATAACAGACCTAATCTCAGCCTCGAAATTCACAAAATCCTCAGTTACCTTGCAGCTCACAAACGAAATAATTACTTTTCCAATTTCATGACAATGTTCTTCGATTGCAACACCACCACAACTGATGGACATAATTGATACGCTGCTCTGAAATGTAACAACACCTCCAAAACAGAAACCCTCGTGTTTTCAAAGTTCACAATTACACTACAGCCCGTAATTTCTTTTTCCTATCAAACCTGCGGTGCTCTCGCGGCAGGGAAACCTGAAACGAATCCACTAACCGTGCCTGCAACCCTAAATTCTCTTGTTCGGGAACAAAGCCGGTTCGCCATAAAAGGAGAGGGAAAGATTCTGTGAAGAGAGGAGCGATGAAAGGTGAATTCGAAGTGCATTACCAGAGTGAGCAGGTGCCGAGGTGCAGCAGGAGAAGAGGAGCAGTGGAGCAAGCATGGCGCCTTCAAATCTGCACCTCCATCGCCAGAAGCAGGAGCAGGAGCAGGAGCAGGAGCAGCAACAAACACAAGAGTGTTGCCGATGTCGAAGACGGAGGTCGGTTTGCCAATGTGTCCCTCTGGATAACAGGCCGACGGATGAAAAACGCTCCCGCTGCACTATTCATTTATTCGCGGATGATTTTGGATGATAGAACGGCTCACTCTTTTGCGGAATGGTGAGTTGAACCCTATTGAAGGTAAGATTGAAGGTAAGGTAACCTTACCCATACCCAAGCGGGTTTAGGGTCTCGGAAAATTCAGGAAAAAAATTCGTAAGGTTAGTCTTTCAACATGCTATCATGGAGTGTAATTTTTGTGGGTACTTCAAGGTCTTGGAAAATTCGGGAGAAAATTCATAGGGTTAGTCTTTCAACATGCTATCATGGAGTGTAATTTTTGTGGGTACTTCAAGGTCTTGGAAAATTCAGGAGAAAATCTGTAGGGTTAGTCTTTCAACATGCTATCATGAAGAGTAATTTTTGTGAAAAAAGGTATTGTAGATTATTTTTTATTAAAGGGCAGAGTTGCAACTCATTGGGTCTCTATTAGCAACTCTAGACTACCCTTGAAACTGCTTGAATGTGTTCCCCTACATGTATTTGACGATCCCAATCCCAATCCTCCCAAACTAACTCCTAAGTTGACATGTGACAAGATTTGCTTGTGCAAGTGACATTCACTACTCCACTTTGGGTTCAAAAGTTTGTGGAGAACAACCCAAATGTAGAGTGCGGCATTGGGGACCACTCAAGTATGGGGTAGGTTACCTTAAGGATGGAGCTTATGATCATGTTATCAAACTTCAAAAAAATTCAATACTCCATTTGAGTGGCTCATGGTTTAAATTTAATTTGGATCTCAAAAAGAAAAATCCTATATGTCCTTCTAATTACATATTATTCAGACTTTTTGTAAAAACTAGATCTTATTATGAATTTTTAAAGAAATAGTTAAGAAACTTCATGTAATATACAAAGTTAGTAGTAATTTTTTTTTATAACTTTAGCAAAGGTGTGTGTTACAATGTGGAGCATTGTGGTGAAATCTTATATCTGCATCATGTTATGATTAGAAAAGCAACAACCCTTGGTTATAGGCCCAAAGTTCCAATATACTATAATATTCAAAATTTGGAAATTTTTTAACTCTCAAATTGAAGAAAAATTCATACTTAGTTTGCTTCATTTTATGAGCTAAATTTATCTTTATGAATATATTATCAACATTTAAATTAAAATATAGAGCAAGGAGATAGAAGTTGTTAACCCCTAAATGCCCAAGTCCTATCTGAGCTTCTTGGACTCTCCATGAAACTGAACAATCAATCAATCTCTTCTTGAATTCCATCAAGTTTTTTTCAATTGTAACCGTACAAATCTAAGTTAACCCCAGAATGACCCTGTAGATTTGGGGACACGCGTGTCATGCCAAGGTGTCCTGTGCTTGCAGAATTTTAGGAATGCAAGAAATGGGTATTTGGACATATCAACCATACTACCTGATAAGATACTCGTGTGGCATGGGTTGGTATTTTTAGTATTGCTAACTTTCACTCACAGCACCTGTGGTTTACTTTCCATGGTGAATGTCTTGTTTAGGGAATAATGTTTTTTTGGGTTTGGGTATTTTTAGATTGATGTCATTTTCACAGGCTAAGGCTAGTGATAGAAATAAGGGCAAATTCCGGTTCCCCGAGGACCTGGTTTGGTTTTAGGCACTTTTATTTCTACTAAACATGCAACCTACTGCTAGAAAAGAAGGTTTGTACCTCAAGGTGTACAAGAGAGGGTTTTCAAGCTTTCTGAACTTGGTAATTTTGTTAGAAAACACAATCACAAATTTTATGCATCCAAATGGTAGATGTGATCACCATCGTGTTGTCCCATCAGTGGAAAAAAATTAGCGTAATCGCATCGTCCAATTACACAAATTCAACTACTGAACTAGTTGTGTTGGTCGACTGGGTGAAACCGAGAGTTCCATGCAAGGGGCAACTGACTTGACGTGAATGGAATTGCGGAAAACATGCGCTGTTACTCTACGATAGTGACCTTTAGGCACGGGAGAAAGCAACGTAGGCGCACGGCCCAACCGTTTAACGCACGCTCTTCCAGACCCTCCAACAACAAGCATGAACAGCAACGACCTTGACCACTCACTTCCCTCTCAACAGTTACAACAACACACATTCAAGTACAACATGACGCATAAGACGACCACATTCAATTCTTAATTTCCTTTAGCTTGGCTCTCTGTAGTATAGAGAAATCATTGTTTCAAAAAATAGGTTACAGGGAAACACAATAAAAAAAAGGGCCTCTGCACGTCTAAAAACATCACATGTGTAGGCACTACACACACCTACATGTAATCAAAACATAATCAAAATTGACGTGCTATACGTCACGTATAGTAACGGCCTTAGCTGCAACAAACCTCCACTACAACAAACCTCCACTACAACAAACCTCCGCTGCAATAAACCTCCGCCTAGTTCCGACACATGTCCGTCTGAAATTATGTCTAGATGGATGACGACGTTCTTGTTGACTTCTGCTTGCCACTTCATGTTGCGCACCCTCCATCAATGATCCAAAAGAAATCCTGCAACAAAGACTCATTTCAATGCTTTGGCTGCAAACTTAAACAAAGTGTGTACTTTGATGTAACACTCTCCTTTGCACATATACATGCTAGTGCAGCCCGGGCAAATCTGGATATGCTTCCGCCGGCACACGATACACTTTGCTCAAAGTCTGGCGTGCTTCGCTGAGTAATGCAAGGCATTGCGGTTGAAAGCTACTCCAATACGCCCTAGCTGCACTTGCAGGTCACTAAGCCACCCCAAAATCTCGTAATGGAAAGCAATCCGCGATATTACACGCTTTTGCTTAGTCACCAGCGCATGAGCCTTATACAAGATGTATGCGTTTTCCAAGCTCGTATCAAGAACAAAGAGCAAGAACCAATGCCACCACTTGTGGTTGTGCAGTTGGGCAATATACTCCATCTTGCACTAGTCTACAAGGTCGACAGCCTTCATCATTTCTTGATACTCCACAAGCATAGGCGAAGTGCGGTGCTCTTCTCTTCCCTTTTGCCTGGTCCATCAAAAGCACAATGTGCCCTCCATGATCGGATCTACGGATGTGCTCAAGAGGCAAACAGGGATCTCGTCAAACCATACCACCACGACCATCCTCCGTGAGCGGTGCATTTGTACAATCAAACCACCGCGGTCCCCGGAGACGTGGATATAATAGGCAAGATTTGGAGGCATGTCCACTTGTTTTGGCATGACAGTGTTTGTGGCTAAAAAACCGTATTGAAGTAAATCATCAAACGGTTGAGGCGATGTGAATTAACAATTTGTAACCACCACATGACCTAAACCACCGAGGTTGGAACTAGAGCCTTCATGACCTTACGGCCCAAGTCTTTCTTGCTTTTTTTACCGGTCCGCCCAGTATAAACTTCAAGGTCGTAAACATACCTAGATTTGCTATTTGCTAGGCACCAGATTTTAATCCCGTACTTAATAGGCTTATTTTTCATGTATTGCTTTATGCCATAGCACCTACCATGGTATGGGATCATAATTTCGTCCACGCATACATGGCATTTGTAGTTATACAAACGCTTATAGAACAACACAAATGATTCTAACAACCACCTCACTTTCTCTAGCTTATTGTATTGGTCAGAGGGCTTGTCCGTCACTAATGTGCAATTGTTCACTAAGTGAATGTTACTACAAATAGATTCAAAATGACATCTTTGCATTAAGGCTTTCACTAAAGGGCAATCCAAAAAATTCTGCGGTCTCAATAAAGGTGTGTGTTGAGGAGCTTTTTCAATCCCATTAACACACAAATATCAAGCCAATACCTCAACTCACTCACGCAAATGTCCAACCAGTTCAAATCACCGTTCACCTTCATGGGATTCCAAAAAGTAGGTTATCTAGCATACTGATTAGTATTCTCGCATATCCGACTGAGCGTTGCGACTAACCAATACTGTTCAATGAACTTATGCACATTGACCGGACACTTACTTAGAGGATATACTGACTCCGGGGGGGGGATTCGGGGGTTCGGTGATAGACACAAGATCACGTAAGATTATGCTATTCAAATCTTCCCAATTCAAATGAGCATACCTGTGTTGAAATTCTAGTGATTCAAAATCAATGTCATCTTGAAAGAATTCAGTGTCTTGTACCAACTCTAAATTACTGTTTTCGTCATTGTTGGGTAGAGAGGAGCGTGCTTTGGAAACACTCAAGGTAAACAATTACAATCGTGCGTTGCTAATTAGAGAATATTGTCGGTCTTTGGTTTTCATTCTTCAAATCTCCAATCTTCTGTCTTTCGTTAGTTTATCCTATGGCTAGATATATGGATATAAAAATCAAGGTAGGGATAGGAGCCCACTGAATACGGGATGGATAGATCAAAACAGCAAACACAATCTGCCATCCGTATAACGGGATTCTAAAATCAAATTCACAATCTGCTGGCTAAAACTCCAGATCGTGAGTATAGAGCAAATTTCGACCATGTGGGTGACCAATCTCATTTTATCACTAAGACAATAGTTAAGGTTAAATTTGATTTAATCCAAATTGCCCGCAACAAAGGTTACAAAACAGAATGGAAATGAATCGATAAACAAACTTTCAAAACTGGCTAGGAATAATAAAGTCACATCTCACACATATATAAAAAATAAATCTAAAACATTTATCTTGAAATCTTTATATCTTCAAATCTTCATATTTAAAAAAAAAAAAAAAACAATAAAAAAAATTATAATCAACAAATCATAAATGAGCTGCGATCTTCTATCTAATGTCACAGATGGCTTAGAAGTCTAAATGCTAAGTAGAATAGCATTTTAGAAAGCCCTTCTAACTCTTTAATATTTGTATAAATTTCAATTCATTCTAAGCTACTGCCCAAAGGTTATGCAGATTCAAAATAAAAGCTCTTCCTCCTCTTTGTAAATTAATCACTGTCTCTTCAAATCTCTATAACTTCTGTTCTATAATTTTCACAAACAAATATGATACTAATTTGAAAAAACAATATAATTAACTTCAACTTATAAAATTTTCACTACAAACTAAAACTCTGTCCGTAAGTTCTAGCAAATCAAAGTTTTGATCTTAATCTTTTAAAAAACACCCAATCTCCTTCTCTAATTTTTATACACTACAATTTCATCACTAAGACTCCAAATAGAATGGTTGAAAACAATTTGAAAAGTTATAACAACAAACTATCACTCCTAAAAATTTGAGAATAAAATTTCATACTTTCCAAAATTTGTAGCTCTTCAAAGTTTTGGCCTTCTCCCAACAAAATGACATCCACCTCCAATCCTTCACACCTCCATAATACTCTTCTCCAAGTTTCAAATCACAAGTTTAAAGACTATCCAAAAAATTAAGACAAAGATGAACACTTCCTCTAAATTTTGTTGCAAAATGATAAACAGATCATAAGCTATAGCTTGTTGAAGTCTTAGCCTTTCTTCATAGTTTGAATTTTTAATTCTAAAATTCAAATACTTATAACTTTTGCATTACAATTCCAAATCAAACTTGCAAACTTATTTTGGAAAGGTAATTATATAAGAAACATCTCTTCTGAATTTCAATTCAAAATCTTGTATACACATAAAATTTTCTCATATCAAAGTTTCGGAATTTTTTTCCTCTTCTAATCAATATTCATACGTTAATTTTCAACATGTTAAGAAATCTCTCCTCCTACATTTCGACCATATCTAAGGTAGAGGATGAGACACATCAGCCCATATTCCTCTCTATCTTAATTCCACTATAAATGCCAAACCTTTTCCCTTTTACACTTTTCTAAACCACTTTTAAATCCTTGATATGTTTATTAAAATAAAGACAAAATATATGAGCCTTTCGAAACACATAGATAAACATATAAAAAAAAAAGTACAAAATAAACACCACTGTTAAGTGACCACGTGCTTTTACAAGCATATAATAGCATCAAACGCTTGTCTTCAGTTGCCAAATTGTAGATTTGGTAGGCTAGAAAACCGGTCGTCCTTGGCCGCCAACCGGTTTGAGTTTGAATCCAATCGGATTCATTGAGCGGTGATAGCAATCCACGGCTTGGCACGCAGGTGAGGCAAGAAATTAGCCCAGCTAACCCGCTACCTACTTCCATGAGTTGTGCATGTGACAAGACGGCATAACGCCTTGGAATCTATGACCGCTGCTCTGCCATCAAACCGTGATTTTCATCGCGACCACCATTTTTGCCTTCAACTATTGTTTTATTGAAATCAACATAAATATAGATAAACAAATGTATCTACATAATGAAAATGTCTCCATTATGATATCATTGAGCACCTAATCCGAGTAGTCAAAGTTGTTGTAAGCCTATCAGTCAGCGTACTCTGCCGTTTAATCTGGGTCTATTTTGTCTTTGTCACTACTCCTGACATTCTCCAAGTACGCTGAAAGATCAAGCGTGAATGTGCTATTCTGAGTCGTAAATTGAGTAGCAAGGTTTGGTCCCTCGTCTAATATTATTGTATCAATGGCATCTTTGGAAATTGTATCCGGGGCGCAGCTTTCCTTTTTCACGGCCTGAACTCCCAAGACTCTACCAAAATCCACCCTGTACATAAAAAAAAATCGTTATTACGTGTTGAAATTTTCTTAGCACTACCACGTACACCTTATGCGCTACTGATGGACGTAAACCTAAGACAGCTCAATTGACCCACACGTGAGTTATTAATGGTGCCTCCTCTAAATCAGGATCTCCGTCTCCTAAGTGCACGCAATCTTCTCCCTCAACACACCAGCTATACCATCCTAGACTGTCCCTCTCTCCAACAATAGGGCTAACATCAGATCCAAACGAGATCGCACACTTCCCTTCACGAATACTACGCGAACGCTTTGCACTATTACAATCAGAATCCGGAGTTTCTTTATCATCTACGGCCGGAATTAACAGTAGAAGTGCATTAGTGTCAGTTGATGCATTTTTTGGACTACTTTCCATTGGTGTTGGCATGAACATGCTAACTCCGACAAGCTTGTTAGCCATTCGGAAAATTAAATTATGGGTGACATTCCTCCTGCTTGAATGAGGAATGTGGCTTCTTTCAATACATATATCCAGTGCAGACCATCCAAGCAGCGCCAAAGGCGGAGTGTGTGGCTCGTTTGTAGCTGCTTTGCGAGTCGTGCATTTCCTACTATGTGCACACCTGCATCCATGCCCCCGACAATCTTCACTTCCAGTTTGTAAACCCTCCTCCAAATTTGTATTTCCAGCTGCCACCCTCCCACGGCTCCGTTGTCGTCCAAGAAGCAAGGCATCTCCTTTTGCACTTTCCCATCCACCCTTTCCTCGTCCCATGCCCCGCCTCCCACCATTCATATTGCCACGTTCATTCTGTAGGGGATTTCCCCCTCCTTCCTTTACCACAACAAAGTAATTGTTGGCGTTGTTTATGGACTATGTCTAGCCCATCTTACACAACATGTCTGTCTTCTGCTTGCTTACAGGCAAATTCTCGTTTGCGACAATCTTGGATGTTGGAGCGGCCAGTTGATTGAAGACTGTCGGCTAATTTGGAAATGGGTTGACGTCTGGCACCACGTCTTGTACGACGTGAGACAACTGGAACCTCTGTCAATTGGTAGCATGGTGCAGCAGGGAGATGTAGTGCTGCGTGGAGTGGGACATGTCTTTGGAGCTTCCGGCAGGTCCACTTGATTCGATGCCCCCTCCCCCACAAATTCCACCAGATATTCTCTTGCCGCCTTCAGGCGCTCCCGCTCTTTGCGCTTCAACCTCCATTTGCATGTTGGGGAGCGCATGTTGAGCCGGTCATGCGATGTCAGGCGTCCTGCCTCCTTCACCAACACTGGGTTGCTCATGTCTGTTTAGCCAGACTTCACCTGCTACGCAAAAGACCTCCTCCGAGAAATTGAGCCTCCTCCACCACCCTAATATGTAAGAGATGTTGCTATAGAAGAATATTTTGTAATTTCTTGCTACCACTACCTTTGGGAGTTTATGAATTCTCTCACAACATGGAAGAGCAAGCAAGTGGGAATCATCCAAGCAATTGATTATGCGCCTTCTCTTAGCCTCACTTGCGTCAATTTCTGAAAGCCAGTTGGCAAGAACAATAGCTTGCTCCAAACAAGACAAAAGGAAATTGCAACCTAAAGCGACCAATAACTCTGCCATGCCAAGAGTTGTTGTAGTCTATTTATAAACCAAATGAAATTGCTCTATGCATTGTGAGAGCTAATTCTTCCAAGACAACCCCTAAACACGATGAACATTGAATGGTAGTACGTGGCCTTATTAGGCGGACGCAATCACCGCCCGAGGAGGGATTCTGACACTGCTACCTCTGGCACCGGCCTTTGGTGGTCGCCATTGCCAGGCGCAGCGCTCTCCACTGCCCTTCCACTCCCCGCAATCACAAGTCCGTCCTCACCCGATCGCTCGCACCAAAACCCCACTCACCCTGATCAAATGTCCTTCCTCCCTTGCTTGAATCCGAAGCGAGTAAGCAATGTATATAAAAATTTGAATGCGACTGCTCTAGTACATCCAAAAATCCGTGCCTTTGCGCCAGAATGGAGGATGCTTATTAACAAGGTGGGGGGAGAGTTGAAGGTTGAAGAAGGCATTAGAAAATAATATTTTAGTGGCGGAAACAACATGTCCCCCTCGCCGGACCGGAGTGGACTAAACAGTCATTCCTTGGGTCGCCACCCTTGTCGCCCAACCCTAAATCCAAGCTGGCAAGCCCCAAACCGACTAGGCCACGTAGCATACCCACACTAAAACCAATGTCGTGCATAGAAGACACGTGGGTCTGATAATCGGCTTTCACATTCTTAAACAACATTTCAAACCCTACAACCTTGTAAAGTAACACTTATACAGATTACCCATCAATTTTCCAGAATTTTGCTTTCTATTGACGTCGGGGACATATTCTATCCCCCAAGTTGTTTTAGGGTTAAACATGTTAGAGATTACATGAAAAAAGAAAACACAACAATATCACTTATAGTTTGAAAGATTATAATGTTTGAACAGGAGGATCTTAAAACTACAAAAGTGACTTAAATTCTTCCAATCCTTATTTCACATGTCAAATCCAAAAAGTTGATCACCATAAAAATATGAGGTTTAAGGTCATTACATGTTTAACTCAAATCAATTTTACGGTTTTGAAAATCTACTCCTACATTATTTTTAAATGGATTTCTAATGTGGATTTTTTCTCCAAGCTTTAGTGTATTTGAGGCTCATTTTCAAGATCTTCCAACATTAGAAAATTTAGGATTGCACTGGACACCCTTGTACAAAATCTCAACTAGAAAAATCATCAACTTTCATTTTCAAAATCAAATTTTTGATGTTGAAAGTAGACGTAAAAACAAACTTATATTGAAAAACAAATACTGAAAATAATTATTTAATAAAGTTTTATTCATCTTCAAAGTTTTCTTGCGACCCAAATCTGGTTGCTTGGGCATTTAGGGGTTAAGTACACTAGAAAGGCATACATTATCATTTGTGGATTCTCCATCTTCTTGTGTAAGAAATTAAATGAAAATGTTTTATGGATGGAATTTCACGTCCTTTACAAATCACAATATCTATGGATTTTCTGAAAATATAAAGTTATAATAAATTCTTGAAGAAAATTTGAAGAAGACATGAAGAAAATATGAAGAAAATTCATATCAAATGCAACCATGCTCAAAGAACTAAAACTTCCACCATAGTAGTGTAGAACCTTATAGTTTAAATCAAAATTTTATTCCATTTTGTACCACGTATATAGTTGTAGCTCTCAAATTTCAACTTCAAATTGTAAAAAAAATGCTCATTTCTACAAAGTTTTCATGTTTTTTGAATGGAGTCTAATTCAAACTTCTAAACTTTTAGTTGGTCAGTCCATTCAAAAAAAAATGTTTAGAATGTCAAAATCAAACTTCAGTAATAAAACACAAATATTATTGAAATATCCCAAATAAATGTGTTTTTTTATATATTGTAGTTTGAATTCAATAAAAAAAACACCTCATGTGGATTAAATTTGATTGAACAATTTTGATCTACCAATAACATACTTGTACACAAAAAAAAGGATGAAATTTGCGAGTTACTATTCTTTTAGGCAATGTGAAAATCACTTGTAAACCACTTTTTGGCTTTTGCAATTTTCAAGAATTGACATCATAGTGTTGGATCACTAAAGGCCCATTTGCACTTGTTCTTAAGGTTTAGCAAGCAGCGGTTTTTCACGGGGTTTAAAACATGTGTGTTCACACATGCATGTAGTTTTAGCCTCCAAGCCTATGTGGCAAGCCTGCTGGGAGGCTGGTAATACTAGTGTTTTAGAAAATTAGAGGATAACATGGCGTGACTTTTGGGATTTTTAGTAGAGCATTTGTAGCACAAAATCTTCTTGAAAATAGACATTTCAGGCTTCTTTGGGATCTTTTTGTGGGTATTTTGTAATGGTGGCTGGGGGGGTCTATTACAAAAGAGCGCCTTGATAATATCAGTACACTTTTGCTCCCATGTGTGAATATTGCATTATTATATCCCCTTCCAACTTCAAAAAAATTGCTTTCCAAGGTGCAGCACAACAAATCCGGCTTTTTCAACTACAATTAAAAATCTTACGTTTTTAAAACGGTTTTACAAAAGAGCAAGTGCAAATGGGCTTTAAGTATTAAATGTATTCCAAAACTGTATTAAGTAATTTTTTACAATGCTTGATAAAAAAATTGCAACTAGAGCATGATCAAATGAACATTCACATTTTATAACTTTTCATAAAGTATCCAAGTACAATATTGCACTTCAATACATTTTACTTGCAATTTTTAGATAAGCATCCCCCATGTGACCTCATCAACACTCAATTTAGCCGCCCAAGAAATGTGCATGGGAAAAGCAACTAGATTTTGCTCTGGTGTTAAAAAGTTATTTGGCTCTCTTAAAGCCTTACAAACTAGGCATTCAAAATTTGAACAACTAGTAAATGTAAGAAAGTCTAGTAAGTATTGAAGCTTGAATTATTTCAACCATTCAAATTCTAATTAGACTCTTGAAGAATCTTTTTCAATATTATAAAGCATGGATGTACCTAGTACTTTTTCTTACAAATACTTCAGAGTGAGAAAAATACACAAATGCATTTCAATATAAAAGTCAACTTTTCAAACTAAAAGTCATCCTTTCAAAATGTTCTTGAAAAGAGAGTGTGATGAAACTTATGAAAAATTATTGCAATTTGAGTTTGACATATAAATATACTCATAAGCTTTCTTGTGAAAATATTTAGTTCTTTCCATAATTGTTTAAAGATAATTTGAATCACTTCTTTCAAGTCATATTGGTAAACATAGGTGTGTGCAATAGCATAATTCACTCAAATGGATATAAACTGTTGATCATACTAGTAAATTTTAACTAAAAAGTTTTTATTGGATTGTTTTTCTAAATTGTACTTTACAATTTTGAAAATCTAAAGGATCCCTTAGTACATATGTGGTCCTAAACCAAGTCATCCTAACACTTTGGAAATATATTTAAACTACATAATGTGACTTACAACCTGGTTGGTCATTAGGTGGCAATTCAAAAACCTCTATATTTGATATGAATGTTATAATGCATACAAAAATCACACACATGTAAACAATCTTTACTCTTGCAAAACAATGTGAAGACTTATGTGATACAGAACTGAAATTTAGGAATTGAAGGATGAAAGGCATTTCTCATTAACCTTTTAAAAAAAATGAATTTCTGAATGAGGGTTCAATCAGCTATAACTTACCTTTTGATTTGGGTGTCGCAAAGCTTCAAGACAGATTTATGTTTGTATTCAAATTTCTTTCTTTCTTTTTACTATTTCTACTCCTCAATATTTTGATTTAGTGACTACACAATCACGGGTGTGCAAACCAAACTAGAGACCTACAATGAGCTACGTATTCATGTGTGAGAAATATTTTATGCATTTGACCAAAACAAAAAATGTTTAAAATTGAAAAAAAGAAATAAAAAAAGAAATGAAACATGTATTCATGTAGTTTGCCCTATTATCCATGCGTCTGAAATAAAGAATTAATTCCTAGAGCTAAATGTCATGGTTATGATATTATCAAAAAAGCAATCAAGTCAAGGTTTTGAATCAAGTTTCAAAATATTAAATGATTGAAGTATGTGTTACTTATCAAGGTTTTAATGAGATAGGGTCAATTTTAAATTCAAAATTGAAATTGTCCTATTATCACTCCTTTGATATTACAAATTTTTATAGGTTGTCATACATGATCATGCTTTGTACTTTTCATCTTTTGGCATTTTTCTTGTTCTCCTTAATCTTTGTGGTCATTCATAATTGCTAACTAAGCTAACAAAGTTCAATTGTTTTTGGTTTTTTTGCAATTGGCATTGCTACAACTAAGGTGCAAGGGTTGAACATTGCATGTCTAATTGAAATCTTTATTTCTAGTATGCTCTATCTTGACTAGCTTTTGGTCAAATAAAGAAAAAAAAATTGCTTTGTCAAATGGAGAATTATGGGACCTTTCTTGTAATAATGGTAAAATCCAAATTTGAAGCAAATACTTAGAAGATGTGGATATTTGAAAACAAAAAAGTGATGATAAGATAGGTGTAATAATAGGACAAACTACTTGTATAGATTAATGGTTTAAGAAGAAAATGGTATGAAATATATATTTATTAAAATATACTAGTATATGCACTTGTTGTACCAATGGGTGCAATAGCAATTTTAGCACAAAATGTGGCCAATTAAGAAAAAACGCAATCTATCCCCGTGTTTCCTATCCTTGTGTTTCCTATTCTTGTGCTCCTATCCCTATGTTTTCTATCCCTGTGCCCCCCTATCCCCATGCCCGCTTATCCACATGTCCCCCAAATTTTACTTTATTCCATTTATAAATTACTTGTACTCTACTCTAATTTACTTTACATCCAAAATAGGATTCTTTTACATGTATGATGATAATGAGATATAGAAAAAAGTTATATTCTATTTTTAGTTGTGTTATCCTATATATAGAAAAGGTTGTATTCTATTGTTTATAACTATTGTTTCCCTTCAAAGCCAAACAAGGTTGAAATCTGGCGTGGAGATGAGACTTGGATTGAGACATCAAGAGTTGGGACGTGGGACATCGTAAAAACCGCCCTAAATTCAACCCGACCTACGAGGCCGCGACGTCAGCCCCAAATAGAAACCGTCAACCGACTGAACGCAACGCTTCCCGACGACTTCTTGCACAGAATTCTACAACCACCACCCCCATTTCACGCGGAATTGTCACCGGAACAGGGCTTTGACCAAAGCCACCAAGCGCTCTCATTGGCTACGGCCCTGGCACCACGTCAGAGCATTCCGTGATTGGCTGTCCATGTGGCCCACGTGGACTCTGTTCTCCGCGTCTTCGAGATCGTCCTCCTCCCTTCTATAATCCCCTGCTCTTCCCCTCTGCTCCACATTCTCAACCACTTCGCTTACGTTTCCCGTGAGAGCCTGCACAGATCGAACTCCCGTTTTGCATTGCACAGATCCGCAAGTGTGTCTCTCGCATTACTGTGACTTTGTTGTTGTGAGGTATTTGGATTCCCGTGAAGATGACGACCTCGAAGAGGCTGGCGGACGTGAAGAGCGCCAAGTTCCAGAAGAACGTGCACAAGAGGGGCAATGTGCCGGAGACCATGCTGAAGAAGAAGAACCAGTACCCCGTGGGCCCGATGGTGCTTGGCCTGTTCGTGTTCGTCGTCGTGGGCTCTTCCATCATTCAGATCTTCCGATCCGCCACCGGTGGTGGCATGGCGTGAGCCCGGTTAGCGTTGTTGTGCCCATTCTTTGGTCGTTTCCAGGAGAAAACCCCTGCCGCATGGCGTTGAGGGTTTTGCTGGAGGGCCCAGTAGTAGTTTTGCTGATATGATGACTCATGCGACATCGACAGGATGTCTGTTGTCTTTGTAAATTTGTGAGACTTTCAATATGAGAACTTAGACTAATTACCGCATCTGCCTCTACTTTGGTTTGTACGTTGCTTGTAAGAGCTGTCTCTCGTTCCCGTATGTCCTGCTTTTCTCCTTGTAGCCCGGCTTTGCCTGCATTAGCATTTTTTGAGTCAATTAGTCTCTATCTTTCGGTTTTGTTGCTGTTGCCGTTGATATTCACTGTGATGTAAAAAGCAACTGTCATTGTCTTAATCTCAGGTTCGTCTTGCAATTCAAGGACGTCCCTGTTTATGACAACGTTGATGTTTTATTTTAAGACTCTGGTTTTCTTCCTGCGTAGAATGTGGTCTCTTTGAGCAGCCCCTGTTTCCTTTCCATGATGGTCAAATTCGGGATGCAACTTTCTGTGAAGAATTATGATAGTTGAATAAATCGATCCTCATGCCTTAACGAGGATGCCATCACACCAGAAATTGAACTAGTAAATGGTATAAGTAGATGGCATTGGTCTATTTGAGTAAACAGTGTCTTTAGCTCATGGGATCTGCAAGTAAGGGTAAAACAGCTGCTGTAGCAGATGAGAAAACTCTGAGGTTGCATATCAGATTGTGTGGAAGTGGCCCATCTGACTTGCCAGGGATGATCACATTTGTGGTGTTGAGATTTCCGGCATTCACAATGTTCTCGTGAAGAATAATCATGTAGAATGGTACCTCAGCATGGGTCCCAGGAAAAGTATAATTCACTGGTTGGAGCAGTCATGTGAACCGTGTGCATTGTCCAAGCAAAATAAACTACGGAGTATATACCAGCAGAGCTACGAAGAAGATGCAAGACATACGTGCTGTTGTCTTGCATTCAAGAAGTTGTAGAAAAGTTGCTCACAAGTACCATGCCTCAACTGTTGGGGTGAACTCGTGAACGAAGAGCGTCACAGTAGTGTGTTGAGCCTCTGCAATCAGCTAATGGAACCTAACCCTAACCGCCTCTCCGTCGTCTTATTATCTTGGGCAAGAAGCATTGTCATGTCCCAATTGCTACTCGGACACCCCCATACTCAAATCTATTAAATTTAAGAATACAATTTTGCTGAAATATGAAATAAAATCAAAGTATTGTACATATGTATCTACAAGCATTGTAAACACACAACAAATTTGTCTCATTTGATTTGTGACATGATTAGGAGTTAAACCAGTTGCTCTCTTCATTTATTGGTTTGACTCATGACGATTTTCCTAACGCTTGTAAATGCAAATTATGTTAAAGTATTGCTTTGATTTTATTTCATGTTTCAGCGTGATAATAATCTCAAATTTAATAGGTTTGGCTATGGGGGGTGTCCGCCTAGTTGCTCCCAATAACAAACATCCATGTGCCTTAGCCCTTGAGCACACAAGAAGCTTCAAAGTGGCAATATGATGATTTCATATGCAAAACTTTGAATGAAGAATTACAATTTCTCATCCAATTCTCTTTAGAGTTCTTTGAATGTGTTTGTAGTGAGTAATGGTGGAAATTCTTTTGTTAATGTTTTATGGACTTTCTTGCACATAAAGCTGCCAAGAAAGTGGCTCCCAAAAGGTGCCTTTTTAGTGTATACTGAGAACATAAATTTTGTTTTTAACCCTTAAAGGACAATAGGACATAGTATATATGCTATCGTATAATTGGTAGTTTTAATTTGGAATTTCAAATAGTCTACTACAACTATTTTGATCTATTTTCCAACTTCTTTGTTGCTCAAATACAATAAAAGTGTAAATCTATTCTTAATATAAAAAAATACTTCGTATTCTACCGGTCTCAAAGGCACGCTCTGTCTTTTATGGGTTAATCCAGAATTTGATTATAAAAATTATGTTTTCTGAGTTTGAGTCTACCTCAACATTTGGGGAGAAATTTTAGCTTCACGGGCTAATTTTATTAGCATTTTACATTTTCAACCACTTTATCAAGGGCGTTTACGTGAAATTTTCCTATGTTTATATTGTGATACACTACAATTGAATTTAACTGTAGATTCTAGCAGGTTTTTTATTTCGTAGTCTCAAATTTCAATTGAATTTTTTTTTGTCAAGTTCCACTGTCTCACTTGAAAGCTAGCCCTCCCCAAATTGGTCCAACTAATAGAATGAACCTAATTGAGTTTAGTTTCTACTACAATTAATTTAAAGATTTTCAAATTTTCAATTTTATATTGCTATTTGATCTGTGGGCCGTAAACCAAGGATTACTACTTTCCTAATAATAGGAGTGCAATAAATTTTAATTTACACCATTGTAATCTTGCACCTTTGGTGCAGTTTTTTAGATTTTTCAATCTTGATTTATATTTTGGGAATTGCTAAAACCACATTCAAAATTGCTAATGCCACACTCCCAACATGTGATTTGAGCATGAAATTTGAGAATTTGATGTTGATTTTTATTAATTTAGATCAACTGATTTGTGTCACATCTATCATTCTAAGGTTATGTTCAAAACAATTGGGGGTGCTTGAATTTGAAATAAAAAATGCAAGACTTTTGAATTACTTGAAACAAAAATACATTAAAAATTTAGAATAGGTGCAATAAAAGTTCAATAAAAAATTTATTTTTTATTTTTATTTTTATCAAAAAGATGGGACTGCAATGATTGAATGAATGATGAACCACTTGAATTTAAAAAATTAGCATAAAATTCACAAATTAGATGCTCACAAGGGTGTGGCGTTAGCAATTTTGGGTGTGGCTTTAGCAATTCCCTATATTTTATTTGAGTTTATTTTCACTTATTCTTAAGAAATTTGCAAAAGATTTAGATTTTCACAGTTGTTTTTTGAAATTCAAGGACAAGTAGAAGAAATGTGATATCATATTTGAAAATAAAATAAAATGTTTCCCGCTTGCATTCAGTGGAAAATTTGGGGCTATAGTAAAAAGAATTTTGAAATTAATGATATAATCTTAGGCCCTTGAGAGCTATACTAAGGGCCACAGCTCTAGATCTGCTACAGGCAGTTCAATTGCAAAATTCCGTGAAGTATATATCAAAATGCTTTGTAACAAGCTTAAAAGGAACATGTCTTTCTCTCAAAATTTAACATAAATATTACGTTTTGCATCAGATTCCTTCGGAGTTAATTACAGTTATATTTGTAGCATTTAGGACATACGTATTTTTATAGAAGTTGTAGAAGAAATGGCTAGTTCTTCTTGGACTCTTTTTTCATTCGTCAATGAAAAACAATAAAAAAAGGAAGTGAACTTTGAGACGAAGTTAGCATTAATTCAGCTAATTTTGAAATACAACACACGGTTTCTTTTTTCAATCAATATATTTGATTCTCTTTATTGATTAACCCCTAAAGGACCAAAGTCCCCTAGGGGCTTCCGGGATTTTGGGCATGTATTTATAACTAAAATATCTTGTGTAATTTTTTGAAACTTTTATGGAAGATGGGGAATTCAAAAATCTGTGTGGGTATCTAATTTTTACCTCATTCTGACATTTATTGAAGAAGTTAAAAATGAATTTATGAGAATTTTAGTTCGGCTAGCAGCCCAAAAGCTTTTTTAAAAATTGCATTTAAAAATACATAAATTTGAGGTTAGTTCTTTAGACTTATGTATATGTGGGAAGCTTTGAATCATTCAATTCCAATTGATGAGATGAAAGTTATGAGAAGTTTTAGTTTGCGGGTAGGTGTGGAGAATCTCAAAACAATGCCTACACGCAAACTAAAACTTCTCATAACTTTCATCTCATCAATTGGAATTGAATGATTCAAAGCTTCCCACATATACATAAGTCTAAAGAACTAACCTCAAATTTATGTATTTTTTAAATGCAATTTTTAAAAAAGCTTTTGGGCTGCTAGCTGAACTAAAATTCTCATAAATTCATTTTTAACTTCTTCAATAAATGTCGGAATGAGGAAATATTTAGATGCCCACATAGATCTTTGAATTCTCCATCTCCCATAAAAGTTTCAAAAAATCACGCAAAGTAGTTTAGCCATAGGTACATGCCCAAAATCCCATTTGTCCCCAAAAAGGGGGCTTGGTCCTTTAGGGGTTAAAGCTTCCTAAATGGTTTATTTTAACTTGTTTACATGCACTCACATACGCAAATACTCATACTATACATAGAAGTGGCCACATTTAATTAAGGGGAAATTACAAATAGGGCATGAAAACATAAAATATTACAAATAGGGGCACGATTTCAAAAAAAGTAATAATCTTTTTGTATTTTTTTTGATTTGAACATTGGTTGAGTTAGATACATCACATTAAATGTTAGCTTACTTCCAAAAAATTTAAAAGTTTCCAAAAATTGCCACCCCCATCACTAAAATTTATTTATTTAAGCTTGATTAATTTGGAGAGACCTTTATATTTTTCAGAAATTAGGGTACCTCTAATGTGATGTGTCTAAATCAACCAATGTCGAAACCAAAAAAAAAATTACAATATTTTACAATTTTTTTTGAAATTGTGCCCCTATTTGTAATTATTTTGAAACTGTGCCCCTGTCTGTAATTTCATGCCCCTATTTGTAATTTCCTTTGAATTATGCAATTTTGAAACTAGAATCATCATGGCAGGTGGATTTCAGGAGTCCAAATGCAAAGTGTGTTTCACTGCACACCAAGTTCATTTCTTTAACCCCTAAAGGACCAAGTGGCTATTCAACAGCCACTTGAGAACTTGGGTAGGGTCATATGGAGTTAATTTTTATTGGATGTTCTCAAAATTATTACACAAGGTGCAAATATGTATCTCTCAAGTGGAAATCTAATTTTTTCCCAAACGGATGCTCGATACAAAAGTTATGTTGCCCACAAGAAATTGGGCAGTTTGGGCAGTTTGAGCATCTTCGGAGAATCTTATGCTAAAACTCTCATCAACTTTTGAAATTTGGCAAGTATGTAACTAAAAAAAACACGGTGCACAATTGTCAAATAAATAAACAACTTGAGGACTCATATCACATTCTAAAGGGAGGCAAACTTTGTTAACTATGTTTGGGCAGCTTCAAGAAAAAAAATTCCTCTAACTTGAAGCCCTTTTATCTTTCAATCTATAAATCTAAAGCTCTTGAAATTTTTTTTTAACATATTCCAAATGTTTGTCTCCAACTTTTCACCTTTCATATTTCAAATAAAAGACTTCCACATTGCACAAGAAATCATGAAAGAATGACTAATGTATTGCCAATTCACTAAACCTCCTTGCATTGGAGGGTGATTTAGAATAAGCTAGACTCTATTTTTGCATCTGAAAATTTTTGTGAGTGAACCTAACATCATATACTTGTGAATGGTCAAAAAGCTCAAATTTGTGTAGAGCAAAAATTTTACTCTAGGAAGGCTCAAAATTTGCTGACCTTATTTTGCAGGAATGAAAAAAAGCTATTTTTCTCTTCAAATGTTATAATCTTACAATCCGCATGATCAAATCGGCTGAAATTTTTTGCACACATTAACTATTTGACACACTTTTGTACGGTTGGAATTGAGAAAAAAGGTTTCTAATTTAAATTTTGGGCAATGCACTAAAAGTTGACAGTTTCTGTGATTTTTTCTCAAAGAACACCCCTGGTCCTTTAGGGGTTAAAACTGCGAACTGGTAGATATCGAGGCATCTCAGGAAATGTTCGCCACCAGCAGATATTAGAACCCGTCCTCATGGAGAGACAATACGAAGGCTGGGCGCCAAAGATTTTCGTCGCAGGACTGAACCAGCTATGGCGGAGATGGCAGAAGACGCACCACTTCCCGGCGCCACTTTTCCCGTGAGAAGCACCTATTCTTCAATTTCAATTCCAGTTTGTTTTCTTTCATGGATCGGTCAATGCTCGATTAATAAGCCTTATTCACCGTTTGTCAATGCTTGCGATAAAAATGGTTAACGTTTCACTCGACAAGGATTGTTGTTGTGGACTGATCTGAAACATTATAACTATTTCGTTTGGTTGCACTTCATATAATTGAAAACGAAATATTTCTCTCTGTTTTTATGAATGATGTCTTGTTAAATCGACCTAGTTTTGGTGGTTTGCATATCTTTAACACTGCTCCGATTGTTCCCGCCAGTTTTTTTTAAGTGGTAGAATTAATCGTAAGTCGTTTTCTAATTCGAAATGTTATTAGCAATCTTTTGGCTAAAGTTCAGCCGTGTATGCTTGGGAAAAGTTGTTGCACGTATTTGATGTTTCAAGGATCGGATGTTTTTAATATTTTTCTGAGTTAGGGTTAGTGAAGGACAAAGCAGTCTCTGAGAAGCACTTATAGTTGCACTGTTTATTTCTATTGTTGCGAGACGCACTAATTGTTTTATATCGCATTTTTCTATTTTTAATGAAGTTATTTTAAATTATTGATGACTTCAGGGCAATGAAGACACTTTCTTCTTCTCCTGGTAGTCATTTTAATGGTTAAGTTAAAAGGTATTTAGTTGCAGTGGTATATGGGATTCATAACCAAGCAAATAACTTGGTGCAGGTGTAAATTACCAGTTTTTCCAGAGATTCAATGTTCCTGCTGTTAGTGCATCATGTGTTCCACCGAGGAGATTATGAAGTTTGATGTAAGAAAGTTGCTCAAATAGTATTTCTTCATGTAGATAGCAGCCGTTGCGATTGGTTATAATAGGTAGTAGAAATGGGCTTGGTGATTAAATTTTGGGACATTTTGAGTTGGATGATTTTATGTCAAAATTTAGTTTCGTTTGCAGCAGCTTATTGACAATTGTGTATCGTCACGCGACCATCCACTACCTTAAAGTATCATACATGTTTCAGAACAATAATTTGATGTGGTGTTCATGTTCTGAATGTGTTGATCCTTTTTTCAGCTTGTCCTGTATACATAAATGACATACAAGGACCTTGCATGTTTGCACAAGCTTGAAATCGAGAACGCCATGATGGCGGTCATGAACCTAAACTTTCTGTTGTTTACATGAATACTCAGGTTGCGCCAGCTCACAATGCTCTAACTTCTTGTGGTTATTGCAGTTTGTAGAGGTAGTTGGTCCGGATGGGAAGAAAAAGAGATTTGCAAAAGGAACACGAGCGGGCTTCGCTGTGGAGAGGTTCAATAAGCTGATCCCCAACGACTCCAAGCCTGTCATATGCATCCAGGCTTATAAGGAAGGAGAGGAGCCCATTGAGTATGGGCCTGACGTGGAGCTTTTTTTGTATGACCAGGCTTGGATTTTACAATCTGTCTCAGAATGTAAGTTTCAGTAGTCATACATTTTTCTTTAGGCTTATATCCGATTCACCCCAATTTTGAATGTGTTCGGCTGATTTTCTCAAGAATCTGGTTTTTTCTCTAATGGATCAATCTTTCATCCTTTAATAGGTCATTGGTAAAGTATTCAGGCGGTATGAGTGCCGTTCATATCTTCTTGCACGTTATTTCCAAGTTTTCGATCCCTGTATAAAATAACATTATAACATTGGTTTGTCGGGAATATCATGTACAAGTCAAAACATAGCTAATGATTCTAAGATTTGAAACGTCCTCTAAACAATCGAAAGATAAGTTGCAAATGTGGGGTGTTTTGTACATAAACAAGCTTTAGTAATTTGTGTAACAGGCAAACCTCCTCGAAAAAGCAAGGTTGGCGATCAAAGTATTAAGAAATGACCCGTATATTTTCGTCTGTGCCTCTGCAAGAGGTGTGCTGTGTTTGCCGTAGTGCACATGAATTAGCTTAGTTGATTCTTTATGCTATTATTTTTTAATTGCATTTCGTATTCATTGAGCAATGACAGCCGTGCCCAAAGATTTGTAATAAAGATACATAAGAATGAAACCATGACAAAGGATGATTACAATTTTCGTAATTGCCGTAGTATTGACAAATTTGATGTTAGACGTGGTTTTGTAGATGTTTTTCCAATTTTTGATATCAATGCGGATCCAGGGACAGAACCAGTAGAGACTCAAACTGTAGAGACGGAGCTGAAGTGGAGCTCTTCTCCACAGGCCCCTTGGGAGATCAACGAAGGTAAGCGGCATATTGCTTCAGAACAGTCGTTGGCTTAATCTGTGCTTGTCAGTATTACGGAATATTTACACTCCTATGCATTCTGGCGTCTATCTAAACCGATGTATATTAGTGTGCTGGTCTTTTCATAGTTGTTCATACTGTGAGTTAACAACGGTGGTCCAAAACTAAAACTTTTTTGCACAGGGCAACTTCTATAAGTCATTCTAATGCATTTTGACACACCCACAGATGTAGCGAAGACTCTATTGGACAAAAGGGCTTCAGCAGCTGATGATGTTCCACCTGAGTTAAAAGTAAGTAAACCACACGACCTGCGAGTATTTTGAGTCTTTCATTATTGATACAAAGGTTTACCCAGCTCTTTTGTAGTGTTTGTGTATCCTTGTGTTCAAACACGTTTTAGGATCCTCTTGCTATGCACTGGTCTTGTCTTTCTACATTTATTGTTTTTGTCTTATTTTTTTATTCTAGATTCTGATTGATGCTCTTTGTAATATTTTTTGCTGAGTTCTAGTCATGTACTTTGATTTAGCTTTTGAACCTATTCAAAGATTTGCTAAATTATTCAAGTAAATCATGTAGGTTTTCCTGATGTTTTAATTCTAGTTGTGTTAGTGGGCCACTCATGCTCTGAGATCTGTTTAGGGTTGGGAGGAGTTCTACCCGGGAGGAGTGCTACCTGAAGGTGGTAAACAAGAATGTACGCCGGAGTACCTTACCAAGGTGCTTCTAATGTTTGTGGCAATTTTTGCCTTCGCGGGTGCCCTTGGTTATTTCCTAGAACGAATGCCAGAAATGATCCCGAAGTACAATACCATTGAACCATCATAGATCTCAATCATCAATTTGTAAAATTCCTAGTATGTCATTCTTTGGTATACAACTTCAGATCTTAGTTTACAGTTGTTGAAAACGTGAATCTGTTTCTGGATATTACTTTGTTGTTTCCTAAGTTTTGCTCAAGCTCAGGTGCATTCAAAATATATGCTCCCTGCAGGATGTGGGCTGTCTTTTATACATGGGAACAGGTGTTCATTAATAATTTAACATGGCTCCAAATGGGTTGGATTCAGATTTAAATTGCCAATAAGTAAGATATGGTTAAAATAATTTCTAAACTATTGTAAACTGGTGCAATTGGGAAATTGATGAAGATCAGTACCGTCTTGTTGTATATTGTTCTGAGCGACTTAGGGGAGAAATTTATCGAAGCAAGATCAATTCCCTTTATTTGGTAGTCACCATACATGATATCCAAATTATAAAAACCTGTGGCTTTGCCTTGATCTCTAAGTATGTTGGGATGCTTAAAATCTCAAAACATCTGAATTTCCAATGACTTCACCCCTAAACGACTGGGCGGACGTTTTTTTGGTCCCCCGGTTATAAAAAAACAAATAAACACTACGACAGAAAAAAACCGTTTTTAATCTGAAATTTTGAGTAGTGATCATAGATACAGGGTGCATCAATACAGGGTGCATCATGGAAGGCAAAAAAACCTCACCAACTGTACTCATATTCTTAAGTGACCCAAATTGTGAGAAGATTCAAAGACATGATGCTAGGTCTCATGTAACCCTTTTTGCAAATTTCATGTAATCAGCATGTATTGTTGATCTTTGTTACTTTTAGAAATAATGTTATAATGAGTGAGCACTTGTCACACCTTTGTAGAGCATTGTAGTGGACCAATCACAATGATTAGTTGAGCATTCAAGGGTTAAATATGTGAAATGTGCAACTCACAAGTTTAGAATTAGTGTACAAGTAATTTCCCCAATTTCATTCTTGTCGTGTTATCACTACTTTATTTTCAAATATATATCCTTTAGGGCTTTGCTTCAAGTTTGAGTTTATTAGTATTGCAAGAAAGGTCTCAAAGTTTATTACTTAATAATGCACTTTTTTTTTTCCTTTGATCAAAAGTTGCTCAAGACAAAGTATGTATGCTATGAAGGCCTCAATTAGACATACAATGTATAACCTTAACGCCTTAGTTGTAGCAATGTCAATTGCAAAAAAACAAGAAACCATTAAAACTTGTCAATTTAGCGCTCATGGATGGCCACTAAGGCAAGGAAAGAAAGAAGATCATAAATGAAAATGACAAAATATGATCATGTATGTTGCCTTGAAGCGACTTATAGAAACACAAATCTTTAAAGGATTGATAATATGTAATTTCAAATTTGAGATTAAAATAGATCATCATACCTCATTAACCCCTAAAGGACCAAAGAGCCCAATATGGCCACAGGGGGTGCTTGGAGGTGTGAAAGTATACAAAAGAGGCATTTTTAGCTCAAATTTTGGTCTGCCACTCAAGTCCAAATGGAGTTGTTAGTTCAATAAAAAATTTTGATCGGCTTGTTGTTCCTTGATGCACCTACTTTGCTCTAAATTCTACATGGAATATGGAAAATATTCTATTTTTTCAACAATTAGGAGAAGAATGTCTTTGGGCAAACAAAGAGAGTGGCTTAGAGAGCAAAAGGAATGGGTGCTCTCATGTCTTGTATTGTACAAGGAAGAAGTTTGGTGATGTGTCACTTTTTTTTTTCTTGATTTGGGCAAGGTTTTTATAGCTTTAAAGTAAGGAGCTAGTGAAATCTACCTACTTTGAGTGACCATATCTTTTGCAGTTTTTTTCCATTTGTGGAGTTTTTTTTCCATCAAGTACAGCAAGGCACAATCTCATGGGATCAACCATTAGGTAAATCTTTTTTTCTAGAAAATATTACAAGAAAGTCCAAAATCTATATTTTGGACTGTTGCCCAAATTGAAAAACATGAGATTCCTAGCAGTGGGGATTTGGCAAATTTACTTGGATTTGAAATCAAATTGGTTTGAAACATTTAATTTATAGTTGGGTATAGAATGACCAGTTTGGATTATGTGATTACTTGTTCAACTTTCCAAAAACTAGAGAAATGTGTTGAGGGTTATATGTTGGAGTTATGCTGAATTTTCTTAACAAGACTCCTAGGGGTTAAATTTATAGTAATTAATACACACCTCACTCATTTAAGATTTTGTAACTCAATACAAAACCTTGACTTGGTTATTTTTTAGATGATACCATAATCATGACATTTGGTGTATTGTAGTCTAGCTTCTTTTAAAATCAACTTTGCTACTTGAATCATTTAGTACCATCTCAAGTCATCTATCTTGTAATATTTCCATATTACAAATTAGTTGGAATACATCCGTATATACAAATTTTTATTTATTTTTAATTCAACAGTAATTATTTACTTCAAACTATAAGCCTTTCTATCAACAATACTCAAGTCAACATTTGTAAAATGTTTTTTATAAACATGGTAACTAAAGTGTAGAACGATTTGAATCAAACGTCATTACATCAATTTGCATGTTTTGAGAGTTGTAATTCATACGTAAAAGTCTTTTGAACAAAATCCTTTACATTTTTTGTTGCCCTTATATTTGTGAATGTGACAACAAAAATTGTAGAGTGGTGTTGCGTTGAGTAACATCATTCCTACCAACAAAAAGAATATGCATGTGACAGTAATTTTTTCAAGCATTATTTGTGTAGGTTAAGGGCCTCACCTAAGGGCATTTTCATGTTTATGTCACTAGTTATTTAGGATTTGCATTTGTTCCAAGTGACTTAAATGTGAGAATGGTTGTGCATTAGGTCCTTAACTTGCATAAATGCTCTTGAAGAATATACTACCACGTGTCCTTTTTGTTGACAAGAGTGACGTCATGCAACGTGACATCACTCTACAAATTTTGTTATTTCATTCACAAATATAAGGGCAACCAAAATGCAAAGGGTTTTGTTCAACCGACATTTACGGAGGAAGACTACCAGGAGACTGTTAAGCTTAGAGCATCTCCTGCAGTACATCAAAACAGCCCCTCGCTCCCTAGCCATAATGGCTTTTGCGTTCAAGTCCCCAACAGCACTTGATGCGTCCTTGTGCAAGTCGCAGGGCTTTCAGATTGAGCCTCGTTCTTGTCAAATTCAAGCTTTCTCTAGGCCTCCTTCACGGTCCCTATCAAGCATTGTCCACGCATGACCCCACTCCATAGCCAAGTGTGCACCAATGCGATTTGTTGTAATGCAAATGCAAGTTCGGAAAATTTTAGGATTGTAAGAGAACTTCAAGCCTCACCGTGAAGGTCCGCGTCATTCTCCCCGTGAAATCTCATTTTTCCACGGCTTGGAAAGCGTGCTGCAGGAGATGCCCTTAGAACTCGAAAGTTGCAAACCCTAGCAGGCAATGCACGGTCCCTTTGCCACCGACAGCGTTGCTGGCACGCTTCTCTCGTTGCAGACCTAACTAAAGTTCTCAACATTGCTGCTCACCAGCTTCCCCTTCTCTTCCCATCCCAGGGATTGGATTCCTGGCATCCCAGCCTTGCCCCTCGTGGCCCCGTGCCTCTGAAGTTCCCTTTGAATCCTGCCACGGTGCACCCATACCCGATCATTTAACCCTTAACTCCTAAGGACCAAATGTCCCCTGGGCGGACAAATGGGTTTCGGCCATGTACCTATAGCTAATTTATTTTTTGTGATTTTTTGAAATTTTTATTGAAGGTGTGGAATTCAAATATTTACGTGGGTATCTATTTTTTTCTTCATTTTGACATTTATTGAAAAAGTTCAAAATAAATTTCCAAAAACAGGTGGGATTGGGCAGTCCAAAAATTGCTTTAAATTTTTTATTAAAATAAATAAAAAATATGAAGTAGGTTCTTTAGACTTATAGATATACATAGGGAGCTTTGAATCATTCAATTTTGATTGATGAGATGAAAATTATGAGAAATTTTTGTTTGCAAGTAGGTGTGATTTTGAGAATGTCAAAATGAAGAAAAAATTAGATGCCCACATAAATCTTTGAATTCCACATCATCCATAAAATTTTCAAAAAACCATGCAAAGTAGTTTAGCCATAGGTACATGCCCAAAATCCCATTTGTCCCTCAAAAGGGGGCTTAGTCCTATAGGGGTAAACCCCTCAAGGCCCAAGGGGACCAAAACTATCCCTCCTTGTTTGTAATTTGGGCTACCTAATTCTTTTTCATGATTAATTACAATGATTTTTTATTTATTTTAAAGTTCTTGTTGAAGTCTTGTTTTGGTATCAGAAGTCTGATTTTGAAAATGACTAATTATGATTTTTCTATTGAAGATTTTGTGCAAGGGTGTCCATTGGAAATCTTCACTTTCTAATGTTGAGAGCTCTTGGAGTGAGCCTCAAGTACACTAGAACTTGAAGAAACAATCACATTAGAAACTTAGTTTAAATAGTTGTAGAGTAGATTTTAAGAAGCTTAAATTGATCAGGGTTACAAATGTTGTACTTTATATACTAGTTTTTTTTTATATCCTCAATTTTAAATTTGTGATGTGAAAAGAGGATTGAAAGACTTCAAACCACTTTCACAGTTTTAACACCCTCTTGATCAAATGTTATAATCTTGCAATCCATAAGTGATAGTGTTGTGTTTTCTTTTCCTATGTGATCTCTAACATATCTAGTTTGAATTTGTACAATCACAATTTCAAAAAAATTAATACAACATATCAAAATGTTGACATTTTGTTCATCCAAGAACATATTTTGAGATACTTAGGAAAGTGCATGAGCCTTGAGGGGTTAAGCTTCTATAGCTAGCAATAAGAATGACTTGTATTGTCCAATACAGTGTTTTCTTACAAGTTCTTAAGTTTTTTTGAAACTTAACTAAACATCCACTAAGGTAGGAGCACCCATAAGCGTTAGTGTCCTCATAACCATCACCTCTGAAATCTTAGAAAATTTATAGAAGTAAATAGATGTAATTACAAGGATGTACAACATGTGAATATGAAACCTTAGTGTTGTTTATAGGTTCAATGATAGTTTGCTCTTTAAAAATTCACAACTTATTCATAGAGTATCCAAATAATACATTCAAAATGCAAACTCATTATTTTTCTATTGCTGACATGATCTTGTAATTTCTAGATGTTTATTAATAGTCATCATGTTCAAAACCCTTAAACTAACGCTTATGGATGGTCCTACCTTACTAGCGAAGAACAACAATTGGACAATTCTGAAATCAATAAAATTTCACAAGGTTGTATGATAGCAATCTCAAGTCACATTTTTACAAACCGTGTCAATGAAAAAAACAAACTAGCACAGCTATGGGGACTTGTTCTTGAAATAATGCGTAGCTTACTTCAAAGAACTCAAAAACCTATTATAGGGCACTATAAATGCAACTTCCATGTCGGATAGAAGAACATGTATTGCTAAAGTTTTGTTGAACATGTTAATTATTATAACAAGGGGAAATTACAAATAGGGGCATGTAAAAAATAATAATATTACATACAGGGGCACAATTTCAAAATAATTACAAATAGGGACACAAGTCTAATTATTTTGTAATTTTTTTAGTTTGCACATTGGTTGATTTAGATACACCACGTTAAATGCTAGCTAATTTCCACAAAATTTAGAGGTTCTCCCAAAAATTGTCATCCCCTTTACTAAAATCTCTTTGTTTAAGTTTGATTTGGAGAGGCTTTTAAGTTTTTTGAAAGTTAACTAACATTCAATGTCAGGCATCTAAATCAACCAATGTCCAAACCAAAAATATTCACAAACATTTCTAAATTGTTTTGAAATTGTGCCTTGTTTGTAATTTTTTGTTTGTTTTCATGCCCCTATTTGTAATTTCCCCTAAATAAATTGTCGAGAAATTAAAGTAGCTGCACCCATCAGCGTAACCGTCCCCATGGGCATCACTGACATCATAATTAAAAAAGAAAATGCTTATGAGTGACCTAAGTGATGATTATGAGTGACAAAGTGATGGTTGTGGGTGATTGGTATGACGGTTTTGAGTACCCATCTCACTATTTAAGAACCAACAAGCCTTGTTTTTAGCATCTCTTACACATGGTTCTTATAATTTCAGTGATTTAGCACTTTGAAAAATACCCAATTATGTGAATAACTTCCCAAACTAAACTAATATTTTTTGTTCTCTATTTCCAATGTAATGATATAATTTTTGCCCTCGACCAAATACCCTAACCATGCTAAAGTGCTTAAACTCATGCTTATGGGGGCGGCTACCTCTGTGGGGGCAACCTAAATGCACTCTTTAGTGTAAGATTCTATTGTCCGAAGTGGGAATGCAGCCTTAGAGATTTACTGGCGGTGCCAGAGTTTACCGACTGGGACTCTGGGAGGGGCGAGGCGAAGGACTTGTGGTGTGGGCCCGCACGTGTGGGGTCGGTCCTCAAGCCCCACGGACCACCAGTCCAACACTTCGTGTTCACAGTGCCCTGCGTTTCCAGCCTTCCTATTCCTTTCCTTGCACCTCCGTCCAACGCTGCCTGCCTGGTGCTTGCTTGCTTGCAAGGCGGCGTCGCCGTCCTCAACACAGCAACTCCTACGAACTCTACCAGCTCTGGTATTTGCTTCCTTGGACATGCGCCACATGCCTCTCTCTCTTTCTACACTCACTCACTCACTGACTAGACGGACTAGACGGACTAAGTGATGCGCACTGTGGGCGTGGGCGGGGCTGCGAGAATGAGGGCCGGGTCTCCAAGTCTGATATGATACGCGACCTGAGCGATTTCAGGACAACAGTGCGTGCAACTAAGTCTAGTGCTAGTGCCCACGCTGCTCTCTCTCGTGCCTGCGTTGCTTCGCTCCTCGTGGGCGCTGACACCGCTCTGAGGTGGCCGGATCACCGGGACCGGGCTGCCCCACTTTCTTCCACGTCCTAGGTAACTGAGTCCCTCCTTTCGCCTGGGGTTATCGCACACCACACCATTTGTTGTCGGAGAAAGCGAGAGAGATAGACATAGAGAGAATATCAGAATAGCCCAAGAGCACCCAGTGGACGAAATTATTCCGAGAGTGTTGTTTTATAACCGCGGCTCCAACGATCGAGTGATCAAAACTACGTGGTGGTTCGTTTGGAGGACGGGTGGAGCGAGAAAGGAGTAATCTGGGGTTGGATCGTGATTATTTTTTTGTGCAGTCTTGGTGAGCGTGAGTTTTGTGGAATCTTGGAGATTCCAGGAGAGGAGCTGGCGATTTTATAAGACGGTGGTGCTTGTCGTACCGCCAGCTTTTTTTTGGGGTGAGCTGGGAGGAGGGAGCTGATGTGAGTAGCAGCAGAAGGGTGGTGCTGGAGCTGTAAGAACGTGGGCAATGGGGGCAGACTGAGTACGAAGTGGGGGGGAGGAGGACGAAGAGCTGGCGCGTTGTTGGGACGGCGTAGAGGTGCACAGGGATGGGCTGCTTTAGTTCCAAGCCCAGACGACGACGCAGCAGGTCGCGCCGAGCCAGCCATGACGTTTTTGATCCTGCCAAAGTGGACTTAGGTTTGTTCTCCATAGCTGTCTCGTCAATTTGACTAGGGCTCTGGCTATGGAGCTTGCTGTCTTAATTAGCTTCAGTCTTTCGCTTAGGTTTTCCCTGCCTGTTTTTTGCTTCTTCATCAGATATTTACCATTCACGGAACTATGCTTTCATCATGGTTTTAGGTTGTTGTGGGTGGGTCGGATGCCTACCTGGTTATTTGCATGTGAACCACTTCCATAAGTACGTCTTGGCAGTGAATAGAAATTCTAGGGTTATTGCATACATGGAACTATCACCATATGAACGCTAAAGTTCGTTTATCATTTACTACTATAACAAAGGTCTACTCTGCTACTGCATCAAAGAAAGTAGCAAGTGCCGTAATGTGAAAACCAGTCCTTCAAACCTCTGTAATCTTACCTTCGGGAGTCTCAACCATTTCACTATGCCATAGTTTGAATTTTGTGACAGTGTGGCAGGTATGCTTCACTTTCTAGAATGTCATTTTGGAGAAGATTAAAGTTTGAGTGTATAAATCGACTAATTGAGCGATGTTCGGTACTCAGTGAGGATTCAGGGCTGTTCGTTGTGAGGTTTAGGTCTGTCTTCAGAATATGACAATCAGGTTGACTTGTGATGGATGGGTCTGCAGAAAATGGGAAGCGTGCTGAACCAGAGACTGTGCCGACATTTCGAGAGTATTCGTTGGAATCATTGAAAGCAGCCACCAAAGGGTTCAGCGCAGAGCTCATAGTGTCAGAGAGTGGGGAGAAAGCACCGAACTTTGTGTACAGAGGCAAGCTCGATCAGAACCGCATAATTGCTGTAAAGCGCTTTCCGAAGACTGCGTGGCCTGATTCGAAGGGTTTCTCGGTACTGTCTTTATTTTTTTTCTTCCCCAGTTCTGTTTGTATAGTTCTTGACACTGGTTTGTTGCTTTGGGTGCACGTTTGCTGAAGTAATCACGGTATTGATGGCTGCCTTGATGGTCTTGCTGGGTGCTTTTTTTGTCCTGCAAAGTTAAGAATAATGTGTTCATTCCAGCGCCTTGCAGTTCTTGCTGACTGTTTGCTCACAACCAAGACTTACAATACGGCCAAATATATATTCGTTTTTGTTTTGAGTAGAATTTTCTTTCCACGGTGCTTGTACTTGTTGACTACAGGATGAGGCTTGGAAGGTGGGCCAAGTGCGGCATGAACGGCTTGTGAATTTGATTGGATATTGTGCTGAGGGTGACGAAAGGCTTCTGGTTGCTGAGTACATGCCACATGACACTCTTGCAAAACACCTCTTCCATTGTAAGCAAAACACCTCTTCCATTGTAAGCGGGTTTCTACCATGAGGACAGTGCAGTTGTTTGGTGACTGTTTGAGATAGTGTTTTACGTAGTGAAATTTGCTACTGTTTATGAGGAGTCATGATCACTGCAGGAAAAGAATTTTAATCTGGTTGTTTGATTTCTACGTACAGAGCACTGTAGATTGTGTCTTTGCTGAGAATAGAAAATCTGGCTTATATTGTAGGGGAGAAGCAGCCAATGCAATGGGGCATGCGGGTGCGCGCTGCTCTTTACGTTGCACAGGCGCTTGATCATTGCTCGAACAGCAATCTTCGCCTTTATCATGATTTGAATGCTTACAGGGTGATGTTCGACCAGGTACGGTGTGGAATAGTGGAATGCTGCAGAAATTTAGCATTCACAAATAGTGCTGACGTTGATTACCAACATCCTAATCTGTTCAGAGTAGGCTTCTCAAAGTTAGGTTGTGTTTCTATTATGTTCAGTGAAACAGCATTCATCTCTGTTGTAGAGACAAACCAAAGTTGTTTGGTGCTGGTATCTCTGTTTCATCACTTAGCTCCAG
Organism: Ulota crispa; assembly: GCA_963920765.1. Classification (NCBI taxonomy): domain Eukaryota; kingdom Viridiplantae; phylum Streptophyta; class Bryopsida; order Orthotrichales; family Orthotrichaceae; genus Ulota; species Ulota crispa. The sequence continues at coordinate 9,658,613 of OY987242.1, read as the reverse complement.
ACGTTGTGGAGTTGTTAATCTCCGTCGAATGATTTCCAGGATGGCGATCCTCGACTATCATGCTTTGGTTTAATGAAGAACAGCAGGGATGGCAAGAGCTACAGCACCAACCTTGCGTATACTCCTCCTGAATATCTACGCACAGGTGAGCTACTACCAGTGCTTATCATCTCCTCTCAATCAATCAATCCTCGTGCCTTGATTTTGCTGATGCGAAATGATATTGCTGAAAGTGGTTAGAAATTGTCAGTCTAGAACTTAGTTATAATGTGGCATTATTGGGGAAGTGAAAGAAAGTTAAGAAAGCCTAGTTTCTTCCTTAATGAGTTTTTCAACCGAAACTTCAACATTGTTGCTATATATGTTTGATTCATTGTCTGATCTGTGAGTGCAGGAAGGGTGACACCAGAGAGTGTGATTTACAGCTATGGAACCGTCTTACTGGACCTACTGAGTGGGAAGCATATTCCTCCAAGCCATGTAAGCTCAGATCTCCACCCTAAGTTGCAATTTTCGTACGTGGTTGCGGGAAGGTTGTGTGATACTCGGTTTTTGTTTATTCTTAACCAACATATGCAAAGTTTAACACTGGGATAGACTGCTGTATGCGGTATACCACTCCTGGAACTTCTCTTTTATGGCACATATGATTCTTTGTAGATGTACTCTGGGAGTACAGACAAAGGACCAAGTGGTCGTAAATCCTTGGTCCTTCAGGGTGAACCGGAGATAAGTGAGGAGGTTCAAGGAGTTTAGCTGACAGGATGATGGAACCGCAGGCCTTGGACTTGATACGTGGCAAAAACATGCTGGTGCTGATGGACTCCTACTTGGAAGGGCAGTTCTCGAGCGACGATGGCGTCGAGCTTGTTCGTCTGGCATCACGATGCTTGCAATTTGAGCCTCGTGAACGTCCCAACGCCAAGATGCTTGTGACTGCTCTTACGCCTCTTCAGCGGCGAACAGAGGTAGTTGGACGATTAGTATCTCTCAATAAATAGCCAGGGCAGGCAGGGAGCCCTGAACTGGCCGACAAGAGTAGGGACCTAATTTTTTTTTCCAGGTTTGCGGAATAATATCTCCTGTTATAAATTGGGACTTGCACTTGCAGAAGCCAAATGTTGTCTAGTCTCAGCCCACTTGGACCATTTGCTGCTTTGAAAAACTTTCGTCCCAGAATTTTGACACTTTTCTGAGTAGTAACAATAGTAGTAGTAGTATTAGTAGTATATAACCTTTAGAAGCTATGACTGTAACATGTCATTTTCCAATCGTTCTGTTTCCAGCTTCCTTGTTGTTCATTAACACTTTTTGGAAGGTTCTGTATTACACCGTTTCCTTCTGGGTTCCGAATCTGCTTGATCTAGGGTCAGTCATGTGAATTGAGATATTCACGCGCTTTCGTTACTCCGTGTGTGAAGATTTATTGTTGCATTCGGTCTGTCAATCGAGATGGGAGCCTGAAGCCATTCGGAGATGAGAGAGAAATTTTTTATGATCAGGACCAGTGGCAATTAGTATTGAAACGTGCTCTCTCTGTAGTGTGATTTCGTGAGCTTAAGGAGATGTCTTTAATCGTTAATGCAGCTAATTCCCTCGTACACATTGATGGGTATTCCTCGAGGGACACCACCACTTCCGTTGTCACCGCTGGGCGAAGCCTGCTCTCGCAATGATCTCACCGCAGCGCATGACATTCTGGTCAAAACAGGCTACAAGGATGATGAAGGCACCGACAATGAGGTAAAAATCTCATCTCTTCTCATCTTATCTTATCTTCTAATTGCTGTTTTTGGCTTAGTTTCTGGAGTTAAACCATATTTGTGCTCCTAAGCCATTGAATATTTCTAGTGTTTAAGATTTCCTAGGTGATGTTATGGTGCATAATCACGTCTAGTTGTTCGCTTAGTAAGTTTTTCCTTGCTTGTAGGTAGGATCGGTTATCTCAGGTTTTCCATTAAAATATATAGTTTTGGATGGGGGATCATCTTTCATGTGTAGTCTATTAATCAGGATTATATTGATGTACGGGTATTAAGGCCTATTCCAGTCAGGAAACCAAACAACGCCTGTCTTTGAAATCACCATAGATGTTTTGTTTTCCTGTTCGAGACAATAATCAAGTGTTTTTCTTGTCAAGTGCAGTTATCTTTCCAGGTCTGGACCAAGCAAATGCAAGACATGCTGAACTCAAGAAAGCGTGGAGACATGGCATTTCGGGAGAAAGACTTTAAGAATGCCATTGACTGTTACACGCAGGTATAGTAACTCTATTGCTTGTATAGAATTGTAATTGTTCAAATTTTCAGCTTGCTTTGCCGTATTCCACGACTCACATCCCTGACAGTTTTGATAACCTTACATTATAATTTATTCTACTATGCAGTGCCCTCCAACAAGTTCTCCAAAGTTTTTGAAACTCAGCTAGCCTTTGTTTCAACTTTGTCAAATCATAACAAGTCCCGTATCCCTGCTAGTATCTTTTCCATTAATATGATTTGTGAACATGTGGCTTGGAATGCTAGCACATGGCCCTTGTGAATTTTTATGGGAAAATTTCATGGATACCCCTGAAGTTTGCCATATTTTCATAGATACCCCTGCTTTTTCAGAAATTTCACGAACATCCTTGGACCAAAATTCAGGCGTTTGTTTTGCTATGGATGTCACTTCCTTCTTCCTTTGTGCGTACAATACTTTTTTTTTTTATGCTTGCACACAAAGGAAGAAGGGAAGTGGCATGCACAACAAAACAAACACCTGAAAATTATGGTCCAAGGGTATTTCTGAAATTTCTGTAAAAGCAGGGGTATCTATGAAAATATGGCAAACTTTAGGGGTATCCATGAAATATTCCCAATTTTTGTTGATTTTGAAGTGGTCAATTGCTGTTCTTCAGCACTTCAAGTTTCAAAGAACTCGAGAACGTGTTGGAGAGCATTGTATATTCTGAGGTCTGTCTTGTTGGTTTTTCGACACTGTTGACCTCTGAATCTCTCTCTCACTCAGCTTGTACGTGAGATGTGTATTGTAGCAATCCTATTGGCAACATTGTTGAAGGTTTCAATGTAGAATTTTCTGTGGCGTCAGTTATGCAAGTTTTTGTGGTACTTACAATGAGCTTTGGTTCAGTTTGTGGATGTAGGGACGATGGTATCACCGACAGTATTTGCACGCCGGAGTTTAGCCTACTTGCTGAGTGACCAGGCAGAGGCTGCCCTGCGTGATGCAATGCAGGCGCAGTATGTTCATCCAGAGTGGCCGACTGCATTTTTCATGCAAGCTGCAGCTCTGACAAAGCTGGGCATGGACACGGATGCTAAGGACATGCTGAAGGAGGGCTCTCAGTTGCACATGAGGCGGCAGAACTCGTGGAGTTAAACCAGCAAGCAAATCCAGGTTGTTCTGCACTGTAGTCCTCTTGCCCTTTTCCCCACCGGTTTTAGTGGTTTTAGTGGGCCTGACTCCTGTGAGATACCATGTATTGTGTACGATTTTGGCGAGCCCCTGGCACACACCTTTTTTTTTCAGTTTGTGACAAAATAGTAGATCAGTGATAGATAGCAGTTGAAATACTCTAGTCTTTTGTATACAAAGGTGCAGCTTTTTTGAACATGCTTATATGTACGGTTGCCCATGACGAAATTTCAGGTATCCAGGATCCTGTGTTATATTTGTCGCTCTCTTCCTCTCAGTTTCATGTTTGAGATGCTATCTCTACTTCTCAAACCTGCACCCTTTTTACTTGTTAATATGAGTTACGTTTAGCCCTTCGTTTTCATACGTTAGAACTGGATACATGAAATGGACTGTACAATACCCGGAAGTATTGATACGCTCATGCATATTTTGCCTTTCAAAGAACTTTGCATAATATAGAATAAAACTAAGATTTTGTTGTTTTGAATCATAGATATTGGATATTGGATTCTTATGCAATCTCAATCAAGCATATCAAATTTCAATTCCTAAAAACCAAAACCCTATCTTTGGGGAATTATTTTGTATGAAATTCACGGTTTTACACGATAATTGACCGAAAAATATTGGTGATGAATTTTAAGATTCGATTGCATGGATATGTAAGAAATATTGATTAGCATTAAGATTGTCATTATTTATATTGAATTGGAGTTGTTACTTGTTAATAGAATTGTGGCAGATAGTTGCAAAGATAGAAATTTTTCTTTATGGTTGCAAACAATTTCCTTTGCACTATGCATTTGTCCATCAAGTCATCTTATTGTTACACAAGTTGTTTTCAATTCTCACGCTCCACACTAATTTCAAGAAATGAAGGAATTTGCAAGGCATATAAACTTGGTTTACATGAATTTAGGTAGATTTATCATGGGACACACCCGGGGTTTGATATATGCACACCTGGGGGGCAGTGAATTTTTCTTTTTTTTTATCATAAAGTGGAAATTGGAAATTTTGAATTCAGATTTGGATTTAGAGACCTTGATTTTGTTTAGAATCTCAAAGGAGGTTATAATTGAACAATGCTTAGTGTAAGAGCTTTATTTTTTTTTCAAACAAGGATAAAAGTAATAATTTGTCCCCTAGCTAAGCTTTTCACTAGGTGTTGTTCAATTATAACCTCCTTTGTGGTTCTAGACTAAATCAAGGTCTCTAAATTCAAATTTGAATTCAAAATTTCCAAATTCTACTTATTGATGGTAAAAAAATTAAATTCACCCCCCTAGTGTGCATATATCAAACAGCGGGTGTGCACATATCAGTTTCCTTTATTATACAAAATACAATCATTAACCCCTAAATGCTAAGGCAAACGTTTTTTGTCTATTGGCTTCAAAAAAACAATGTAGCACAAAATAAGTTTTTTCATCTGATTTTTTTAGAAGTGACCATAAACACATGGGCCACCATGGATGGTAAAAAACAACCTCACAAAATACACTCATATTTTTGTATAATCAAAATTGTGAGAAAATTCAAAGACATGGTGTTAGGTCCCATGCTGCCCTTCTTGCCATTTTCAAGAGGGCACCATGCATTATTGACTTTTACAACTTTCAAAACGAATCCTATAGGGTGGGCATTGTCATGGCATTGTAGAGCTTTTGCATAGGGTAGGCCTACAGTTACCAACTTGACGTTTAAGGGTTAAATCACTATCCCAAAGAGTCCAAATACTTGATGATATTTTGTGAACTTGCACCTCAACCATAGAGTGCATGAAGGATGCTTCAATACAAAGGTTGTGCCTACAAATTGCTTTTTGAGGGGTAACAAAAGGTTGTGGTCAAAACTCCTACTATGAGAAAGGGCAAGATGCATATTGCTACTTCACTCTAAACCCTTTAGAGACCACCAAACCACATTTTGGTTCAGTACAGAGGTTTTTGGCCTATAGAGTAAAATTGCTCAAAAATTTGGAAATTGTTCTTGAAGAACGCTTGTGGTCATAAGAATTTTGCATCTAACAAAAAAAAACGACAATGGAATTGGGTATATGAGTTGATAAATAATGGTGTTTTTACAACATGGTCTCAAAATACTTATTCATACTAGGTCAAAGATGGATGAAAACAACAACACAATACGTTAAACATCCAACAAGGATGCCACATTTCAATTGTGTGGTCTTAAAGAATTTCAAATTGCCCAAGAAATATGCTTGTATTATTTCTCTATACGGTAGTAATATAGTATTTGAAGATCTATTGAAATTGTGCTATCATTTCATCTTTAAAATTTGTCATCCCACATTTAAGGCCAATTCTTGATTGTTTTCACCAATTGGATTTTCTATAGCATTTATCAATTTTCTTGTAAAACTATTTTAGGGTAGCAAATAAAGTGGCTTTTTTTACACTTTTTGTCCACTTAGCTACTCCTTGTGATTGCTATTTTTATCCATTTTGTGTGAAACTAGTCTTATTGGAAAGGTGGGAAACCTTGCTTTCTAGAAAGATAAGGCTCTTCTCAAGCAAAGCTTGTATGTAGCAGTAAGATCCAAAACCACACAAGCATGAAAAACTAGAGATTTTCCACCTACATCTCACTTAATCATTATAATATTTCACCTCCAATAATAGATCTAGTTGAATTTTTTATAGTTTATAGTAAATAAGGTATTGTTCCAATTGGTAAGGTTGGATTATGCAAAGTAGGTCCACATTTGATTCAACTACATGTATTAGTTTACTACCCATGTTTCTTGTGAATTTTCTGAAAATGTGTGTGGTCTTTAAAGGGTTAAACAAAATTCACCTAAATTAGTTTGTAGGAACCTTGCGCTACTTAAATTTTCACACTAGTTTAGATAGTTAAAGATACAGACATACACAAGATAGATTCAAATGTTATGTTTAAGAAAATGTAATTATACCACTAATCTTACCACTTTTATAATGTCAAAATTTCATGTTCCAGACAACTAAGTTATTATTACAGTTGCTTGCTTTAAGTCCTATTGTCAACTAAAATATAATGATTGGAATTGGAATGGTGTTGGTTGAGTAAAATGACGACAATATCATTGGTTATGGGAGGTGTGAGAGCTTAATCTAGTCCAACAAAATGAAGAAAGATTTTTTGAGCGCTAATATGAGATCTTGGATTATAAAGGTAGAAGTTACACATGACACTTTTAGTTTTTTTTGCTAGAACATGGCCAAAGGAAAAACAAATTACTTAGAAGAAAGAAAGAAGAGAGACAAAACACATGCAAAAGAAGCAAATGGATCCATGTCATTACCTTGTGTTCATTGATTAAAACCACAACTAAAAAATAAAACATAGATTTAGTAAGATGAGTAAGTTATTGTTGACTTCTCTTGACAATCATAAATTCCAATGCGTCTCAACTAACAATACTCAAACACCATATGAATATCTAGCACACAACTCGTAAAACACCATTGGAATATTTATTAAATTTTTAGCAATTTTTAGAGAAACAAAAACTCTTACCATAAATAGGATTGCCCTAAGAAAATTCTAATTGCTTACTTTCTAACCCCATTGTGGACGAATCAAGAAACAATCACATAAAAAGTTGATAGTATAGCAAGTATGCAAGGTATACCAAATTATCATTATAAAATGGATCAAATTAAGGAGGTTTGTTGCATCGCTATAATCTAGTTGTAGCATCCAGCTCAGTGTACTAAATCAATCAATGACCAAACAAATAACTTATGAATTTCCAATGTAGCAGACGTGATTATATATATACCTGATGAACTCAAAATCAATCCGTGACTCACATTGAGACTGTACATTTTAGGCAATAAATTATACTAATAGCTCCAGGGTCAGGGTCGCAATTAGGTTTAGGTTCCCTTATTTGCTGGAAGTAAATTTTTCAACAGATTTGCTTAAGCTTGAAGGTTAGCAAATATGGATCAAAGAAGAGATTATAGCTTTTGTAAATGATTAATACCCTAATTGTGCGATCAAGATGTTAAATTTTCATTTGTTTCAACAAAGTCGATATGCTTTGACATTCTTAACATGCCTCAAGTGACTTTTCTACCATAAGACATAGAAATGCCCCAGCAATCGCCGCATCCTGACCAATTTCCCACTGTAGACTGATATAGAAGTTGGAGGACTTACTTCATTTGAGGGGTGCCTTTCGATGCTATTAATTTATCGTGCGCATATGAACTCTTCACACCTGTACAATTCTTACTAAAAACTTTGACTAGTATAGAACCTGGCTGCATACATGTACCGCCTCCAAAGAAAAATCAAATCGTAATTAAAGAATACATCAAATGTCTTGGACTACTGAGTGCCATAACGAAAACTTAGAGAAGGAAAGAGCACCATGTTCCAACGATCACCATGGCTCCTTGATATAGTAAGAACTTTAGGATAGTGCACCCTTGGAAGAGGGAAACATCTCTTTGAACCTGGCTAGGAGCTCTTTGGGTAAGGGTTGCTCACTAAGAAGTCTTTTACCGTGGGCTGCTAGGCAAGCCAAAACAGCAGTTTCCTGATCCACCAGTCCTAAAACACCTGTGGCCAACACGAGAAGAAAAAGGTGAGAAATGGACCAAGAAGGCTTTAATTCTCCGCCTTTCATTATAGTGTGAAGCCGGCTAAACGAATAGAAGACCTAAGAAGTACAGACCGCCAAACTAATGGATGCATGTTTGATGGTGAATCGAAGCACATTTCAGCTGCTACTAGCGCAAGCATCACCCCTAGTGTTCCTAACGATATAGAAAATGGAACGAAGAACTCCTCATAGATCTATTCCGCTAGACCCCAACGAGTAACCAGATCCAGGCAAAGCAACCAAATAGAACCAATTAGCTATCTAGGTGTTAAGGTTTGTCAGCAAGTTGGAAATTAATTAACCTGTTACTTGCCTCACATGCACGGTAACTAATGGGAAATAGGCTTTCGCGTTCGTTAATTGCTTCTAATTGCTGCTAATTGCCTGGTGTGGATGGATTTAGCACTTAAAACCATTGGTATTGGCATAGTTAGTTTACTTTCCCGAAATCAGGGATTTAATTACATTACTAGAAGTGATTATAAGTTCATCGTTAGTTCACTTGGCGGAGTTTGCACTAATTTGCTATCTGATACAACTTGGATGTAGGTTATTACTAATTAGTTTCAGTAAGTGAACTAGCGCTACCTAGTTGGTGAACGAGGGGCCTTCAGAGGAAGTCGCGTTTAACATGCACAGGACTAGATGGCAGGAAAGTATAGGAAGCCAATGTACAGACGTAAGATGTTCAAAGTTGAGAGAATAGACGACGTCCAAAAACAACAAGATGCTACAGCAATAAACGTGGAGGGTAGACAGTAAACAAAGAACAAACCAAGCACGATCATACCTAGTTCTATCTCGTGACCGTCTTCGTCCTGCCCGTTCTCAGCTTCCTCCACAACTTCCTCTTGTAGCTCACGAGCTGTCTCAGCATATCGCTCCAAAAATTGATCCTCTCTCTCAACATGTTCTGCCTCCGATTCGTCGGATTCCAATTCCTACAATCGAAGGCAATAGTTAGGAAGGCTCCAAAAATAAAAGGTCATAATTACAAGGTTACACAAACTTTCGTAGCACTTTGAAATTTTTCTATGACTGTTTAGCTTAAAAGACGAAGAAATTTTCAGTTTTTGAGAAGAGCATTTCCCACAGCTGAAAAACTATGCGTTGCAGTTGCAAACGAAATAGAAAGAGAATCTTTCAGCAACACTTGAATCACATACCTCGTCGCTCTCATCTTCGTCGTCCTCTTCTGATTCGGATTCGGAGTCACTTTCGTCACTATCTGAGGATTCGAGAAGTTCCTTAAGGTCCACCATGACCTCCAACAGCGAATGGAAGCAATGGTGAACTATTTTGCGACATTTTGGCCCGCAAAATCTATCATTACGTAACACGTACTCCAATATCTTCTGCAAAGCCATGGCTGCTTCCATCAACCAAACCAAAGAACAAGCTTAGTAGCAATTCTGACAACGACATTTCGGCAATGCTACTGCCAAGAGGTTAATAAGCATGCCATCAGAAGAAGAAAAATCAAAGATTTGGGCCCCCAGTTCTCATAACAGATTATAGAGTTCTTGTTATTAAGGAAGTTCAAGTATGAACTTCAGGACATACCCAGTTGCCATTTACATATATTGATTTAAGTAATAACTAAATAGATTATGGAGAAACTCATGGAACATCATGTATCACCTGCAAGCTTCATCTCCGATTCGAGCGATAATCCAGGCTCTGCTTCACTCTCTGCAAGTCCTGCCAATGCGTTTGCCCACCGGAGGAAACCTTGGCTAGCATCCTCAGAGGAGGCAGCAGGATCATCTTGAGCAGACAAAATCTTGTCCACAGTTTCAGGAAATAAGATGAAGCACATAGAGATCAGAAGAATGAGAGGCTTGGCCAGGGGAACGGTAATGGTTGTCAGCCTCTGCAGACGCCAGGAAGAAACTTTACAGAACCTAGGAACCAGTACTGAAGCAATTTCGTCACTCTCGAAGGAAACTGAGGAAGCATGCAGAAGAGCGTGAGAGCATCGGCAGGCTCGCCAGCACGCAGCTGGATAAGCTGACTCGATTGCTGTCGTTACAAAAACGATCAGATTCTCCAAAACAGAGCGTGGGGGACCTGGGAATGACGACACTGATTCCGGGGGCTCTGTGAAGCTTGTCATTGGACACCTCCCCTGAAACACATTAGACTCATATCAGTTTCTTGCCATTCAGTAAGCTCGACAATAGTTAGACAGAAGCCAATGCACCCCTCGATATGACTTTACGATATATGGAACGCATATTACATATTAAGATTTTATCGTAGCAATTTCAGAACCCGAGTTAAAAAAAAGACATGATAATGAACCTGAAGAGCAACAGCTTCCTCAATAGCATCAAAAGCAGATTCATCTTCCTCATCTTCCCATGCTCTCCAATCCATTATCAAGTGCGACCACACGCCAAGTAACGGCTCCAATTTCCTGTTCGAAGCTTCCATTTCATCCGACGTGTACCGTAGGGTAGCGACCAGCAGTACTGATGCATCACTTAGGCATGAAGGTGGAGGTATAGGTCTTGGAGAATCTTCCTCCTGTAAGAAAATGGATGAAAGAAATTTTAGTCGCAGCAAATACAGTTTCTCAAAGAATTGCGTCGAACATTGCTTGAGATGGGAGGTTCCAAAAAGTGCCAGTTTGAAAAATTACGAAACACTAGTACCTGGAAATTGGAGCTCTCTAATTACGAAGACGTGCAAACCATTCCACCTAATTTCGGTTATAGAGAGTGGAAAAACCTGTATGGACATCAGCCATGCCCGATGCAGTAGCGCAGAGAAGGTGTTGGCCAACTGTGCGCATCCAGTCTTCCATATTCGTCGCTTTTTCTCGTCTTCTTCATCTTCTGGTTCCGCAGTATCCCAAGTCTGAGCAAGGGATGCCAGGGCTGCAAACCCTAATTCCACAACCTGCATACAAAGTAAAAACAAACAGGCAGGTAGAGAACGTTATCACTGGAGTACTTAAATAGTCCCCGACACGTTCCAAATCATTGAGGCGCATTCCAAATAATTGAAGACAAATACCTGCGCAAGGACAAACATGAGGCTTCTGTAAAACAAGGGCTCAGATACTCTATGCTCAAGGGCCAAATCCTATCTTGATGTAGAAGTAGGGGCTCGATATATAGAGAGAAATTACCATGGGCCAAGGTTCTGGGTGTGGAGGGATATGCTGGCAAATTTCTCCCTGAACGGCTTCGGTAATTTCAGGGACATGCGGTGCCACATCGTCTTCACCCACCTCAGCAACAGTGGCTAAGAGTTGCAAAGAGATGGCTACTTCACTTTCCTCTTTCATGCGGGCCCCAGCCACAGTAGCTTGGAGAAGAGGCAACCAGCGTTCAGGTTTATAGTCATCCTGGCAAGCCATATTGAAAGCCGTTCATGTCCAACACTTTTCAATGAAGATGTGCTCTACCACAAAAATAACTCATTAAATGAGTAATGAAGACACAGTACATATTTGTGCAAGCATGTGAAAAGGACCAATGTGTCGATATAATCAAGTAGAACGTAAAGAATTTGCAAAACATCCTTCATAACTACTCCCCACAATAAACATCCACACCAACAGAGGTGTTTAAATTCCTGTTCATTTTCAGGCAGCATTAAACAGGTATTCGGACTATAAAAGACAACCTGAAGAAGTGATGTGAGTGCTCCTGCAGCTGATACTCGAACGAGTCGCCAGGACACACCACCAGCATCTTGCGCCAAAAGAGCTTTCAAAAGAGCGCTGTAGACAGCTTCGTTGAGTTCCTAAATGACATCAGTGAATGACGACATATCAGCAGCAATTGGGCTCTACTTCAAGAAAGAAGAAAAACATGAGTTGTAACGATTCTAAGCTGAGTAATTGAGGCTCAGGCAAATACAAATGTTCCAGTAGGTAATACTGGTTAGCCTGGCAGAGGATTTCATGCGGATAATTGCAGTTCATTAAAGAGAGATACAAGGATCATGCACATGGCATGTTAAAAGACGATGCCAGCATATAACAATCGGATGGGCCATAGCTTACTTCTGGCAAACACGCGGCTAGCTTTCCAAGCAACCAGTTTGAATTAGCAAGTACATATGGTGAGGGCAACACCATGGTGTACAAAGGGAAGACTCGAGATTGTAACAGAGATTTTATCGTCTCAACATCTTGCGTCTTGAGAAGCTGCATCACACAAAAACACAATAAGTAATGACTCTGAGAGAATAAGATGGCTAAAACAATTTAAAATTCCCTCAAAAGTCCAGAGGCAATCATTGTCACACAAAAAAAGATGCTCTGCTCTCAACTCTATAAATACAGAAATACGAAACAATCACTGCAACATTGCGCAACAAATCCACACCTCAAGTAATCCACCATAAGCCATCAAAACTCCAAAATAGCTGCACATATGCACAGCAGAAATCGAAACGTTTTACCAACTGTTTAGCTCAAGGAATAGGTAGATTTTGTCATAAAAACGCTACAATTAGTTATGCAGTGAGCTACGTATGCTCAGAAATGTAAAATTAGAGGTAACCAAGACACTGGTTTCATATACAGACTCAAAGAGCTGGGCTTAGTTTCTCAAAGTCAAAGACGATAATCAAACAACGCATTAGAAGGTTGAGAATAAAACCCATCCGAAAAGCACTTAATGGCGTAATAATGGATCGAGGAAAATACGTACTTGATAGCTATTTCAGAATCTGGTTCATTTCCGTCTGAAGGAAGTGCAAATTGGGACAAGAATGGCATCACTAGAACCTCCCCTGCCGTACCCTCGCCATCTTTGGTTTTCCCTTTGCCACCCTTCTTCCGCTTCATAGTTGCAACATTATTTGCCCCTTCAGCACTTGGTGGGCCCTGAAAAAATATCAAGAAAAAGTAAGGTTAATCTGTCCAAATGCTGCGCGTGGTTTCGGAAGAAAATACTACCCATGCTATACCACGTAGACGGAGAGTGGCAACAGAAAAATCGAATCGCTACCGAAGGTGCCCTTTTTCCTTTATACCTCAAAGAGAGGGTACAAGTGCCGTCTAAGGGACGAAGGTGAAATACTGAACTATGCACATGAGATGAGAAATCTGCAGTACACTGAAGCTCAAGTCAAAAAGCTCCATCGCTTCTTGTGGCACTCAGCCAGACCCAAAAAAGAAGCAACATTTGCTTGACTGGTGATGAATAAAGGGCTAGTGATAAGGGAGTGGCTGCGATGGGGAGCTGCTAACATCGACACTGGCTGTACTTTCTGCCCCAATCCTCTCGAGAATACATGGCACCTCCTGTGGGAGTGTCCCTTTACACAGAAAATCTAGCGCCGGTAAAATCAGTTCGCTCCAAGGTGCAAGGCACCGGAGGTGTCCAGCTTCGAACCGGCACTTCTCAGCCAGTTTGAAGCTAAAGTGCACAGATGACATTACCAAGTATGTCTATCAACACCAAGACCAACCATGGGATCTCTTCCAACCCTCCTGCTTTGGCAGATTTGGTCAGCTAGATGTGGTAAGAGATTCTCAGAGCATAAACATAGCGGAGTGCAAGTCCCTAGGTTCTGCATGGATAGCAACGCTACACGCAGGAGTAGCAGTCTGGAAAGCCTTTCACAAGGCCATAAATGACAGTGACGCACTAGCAAAGTTAAGTTTAATTTTTCAAGGGATGGTCGCCCCACTTATATACCGCAGGGAATGGTGTTTATCAATATACCTTGCCTCCATTTTTCACGCATTTCCATTACTAAACCGCCTCTGGCGGGTCCGGGGTCGTGACCCATCTCAGCCTAAAAAGGCATTTCACAATAGCACGTAGATATACATATGCGACTGGTACAGCATACTGAACAACAGAACTTGCCTTCTGAAGTACTATATCCAAAATAAGCAACTCTGTAGCTCAAGCCTCTATGTCTCTTACGCAAGCATCTCTGAGATGCTCATAGGGAGTAACATAGTAAGTTTGTTCAAAGAGATAATCAGACGATCTTCTACTTCCAATGTAGAAGATGGATAAGATCGTGATAAATTTCAGATTAATGATCTAAAAGCAACTTACTTTGGACGTGGCAATAAGGCCCAGCAGATTCAATGCACTTTGCCGCGGAGTAACAAGATCTTCCTTCCACCCACTTGGATTGTCCTGTTGAAATATAAAGAAAACAATTTACGCTGCTCAGTAAGCTCCTTTGTAACTCTACATACATCATAAGAAACGAACGTCCCAATAATGATGATACCAAGAAACCTACGAGCTCTGAAGGCAGATTCTTCCGTACGTACTCGTCTTCGTCCTCTTCCCATTCCACAACATCCTGCGCAGTGATCAGATGCCACATATCTTTAACTAAACCAAAAGCAGTTTCACAAACTCTCTCGTAAGGACATCCAGAATAGTACACAGTCCACTTAATCACCCAAAGATAAACCAATAGGGCACAGGATAAACCTTGTTCTTCATAGTGAGGGAAGGAAAGATTGCGCTCTCCACTAAGCTCCTGAAGTGAGGCGCCATCAGTCGCCAGCCCTACAGCACAAAAACGTACTCCATTTACAGCACTCACGAATGAGGACCTCATTCTGCATAGATTAACCCCTGACTTTGGTAATAATTAAGGATGGCCTCAGTAAATGCGGCGATTGTTGAACCGCGACAGCATCGACTGAGACAATGACTTTGTGAAGAAGGATATGAAATCTACAGCGGTTGCATGAACTTTGCCTCTATACCGTACGATGCACGTGTTCATCTCAGATTAAAGATTTTGCAGTCTTCATTCACTGTCCGCACAAAAGTACAAATTGAAATTTCTATCGACACCTTCACAGATTATCCCTTCAGTAGAATCCAGGGGCAGTACCCAATACGGTTACAGCATGGAGTAATTTGATTTCCAAAATCCTCTGTACACCAAAATATTGACAGCCGTATGCCGAATAACAAGATGACAATAATAACGTCAAACGTAAGTTTTCTTCAGTTGGTGAACTTACAGGCCCGGTTTCAAGAATGTTGGAAACTACATCGAACGCTAGTGACACGATACGTTCTTGCATTGGATGAAGGTCCTGTCGACATCCAGAGCATAAAAACCACCTTGAGCGAGGTTATGGGCTTCCCAGAATGCACAAAACAACTGTGGCATACAACAAATTTCTCAAACCGTATCCACATAATTTAGGGATACGAGCACAACAATGTTAATAATACGTTTTGAGTACCTTAGCAGTTGTACTTCGCCCGACGATTGCCAGGGTTGTAGTCCCCATTGGAGGTAAATACCTGGAGAAATCATCTCAAGTGTATACTCATTTCTAGAACTTAACAAGATTCTTGGTGTGAATGCAGAAGTCCAGGGAAATAAATAACACAAGTGAATTGTTGTACAGCATCATACTTGTCTAAATGTTTTCGATGCCGAGAAACTAGGTTACAGCAGATTTGAAGTACCCTCTTCCACGTCTTTAGTCTGGGCTCTTGCTCAGGAAGGTCCATTTTCTTTTCAAGCACTACTGTTTCCAAAAGAATCATAAGATCTTGAAACCACAGTCCTAGACAGGCAAGTAATGATTGTGGCATATGTGACTTCACCTGTCATCCCTCCTCCATTCCAAATGGTACGATTCCACTGTTAGCTGAAGAACATGACGAGGAAGAATTCGTCTACTCTCTATTCCACAATGGACAGTTTATTCAAAATCCCAATGAACCCAGCATGCAGTCATTGTTGTTGATGCAAGAAGGTTTACGGACGTGAGTTAAAGAGCACTTCACATATACAGAATCCATTGAACATGCCGTATGAACTCCCATAGCTATCAAACAAACAAACAAACAATACCACAGATCTCACGACAAGTGTTTTGTATGAAAGTAGTTGCTTGATAGGCATAAGAACATATTGTACAAATCGACTAGATTACTGGGTACTTGGAGTTAAATCTTACAGCAAGGTGTAGGCACTTGCAAAGAACAAGGAGGATATTGTCGTGTTGTGCATGTCCTTCATGTTTTGATGCCACAACCTGTACAAGCGATCTGTTAGTAAAACACTACCAATAAGCAAGTGCACCTGTTGTTGATCGTTCCAAACAGTTTTTCAAGATGTGCAAGGAGCGATATAATGCGAAATACAAGACGAAAAGACTCATACAGAACTCTCTGGATTTCAGCAATTTATCAGCCAAAGAGGTACAGCAAACTGTGATTGTTCATTTTATGCTCTCCAGAACAAGTAAACTACAAAAAAATCTAACCTAACCTATAATAAAATAGTTGATCCAATTACCTGCTGGACAAGATAATGGAAGATGCCATGCAAGGGCACAAGTAACTCTTTCGAAATGAGCTCCAGCTGGTCCGGTACAGGTTCTCTAGCGACTGTTGGGTCCAGAAAATACTACACAGAAAATTAATACCATCAGTCCCAAAAAAGAAAACTCGCGAAAGGAAATCTCAAGATAGTACATTCACTGTTTTTGATAGTAAGGCAGAAGGGCAACCTGATAAGGTTTGATTATGGTTTGCATTCCCAGCAACACATTTAGCGTTCTAAAGTCAGACACTCCTGTACCATTCACAAGGTCACTAGTTTGTATGGCAGTCTTAAAAGCTGGAACGAGTTCCGGCCATGTCATGTTCTTCGCAAAGTCATTAGCTGCCACAAGCCGAAACTGCAAACATATACAGAAAAAACGAGTAAAATCAACACATAACACGTCAAGCATAACTAGACAGCGCATGTGTACTAAATCATCCGATACATACAACTGCATGCCTATCCTTAAACAATGTAAGGCCAGACTTCAAAGGCCACATGAAACCTGCAGCTCACTAAATCGTAACCGAGAAACATTAGACATTTGAAATGATTTAAAAATCGAAGGTTATGAAGACAATGCTTCACTGCACGTATTAAAGCTCTCTCGAGATCCAGATAGTAACGGAACGTACAGCTTCTGCCAGAATCTTCAGAACAAGCCCATCCACACGCAGGAGGACTTCCACAAGCTGATTTCTGAACTCCAACCTTTCATCAGGTGGCATGATTGTTTCTTCCGTCCAATTTTTCTTCAAAAAGTTCTTCAAATAGGTCGCAGCAGCAATTCTCTGCCCTTTTTCTTGGCCTCCTGCACCGCATCCACTTAATAAAGGTCACACTTGCAAACCGTGCCTTAAAATGAGGAAGGGGCTAAGCCTTTCTCAGCTGTAGAAGAATGATAAGTGGGAGGCTTCATATTGTACACATGGAAATATAGGTTAATATTTGATTGTCACTGAATTGGAATTCTTTGTGCACAGAGCCTTCTTCGCGTTTGAGATTGTTGAGATACAGAGTCCAGGATGAACATCAAAACAACTGATACTGGTACCATTGCAGTCAATGATACGTTCCTAATTAAAGCCTTGCACTTACGATCACCCTAATACACCCAGGGTGCATCCACCCGGTGATTTGCCTCGATTGACGCCCTACATTTCTACGTGCAAAACAATATTTCATGAAGAGAGAAAAACCTGCAGATAGTAGGAGGAGAAAGAGCGCAAACTTCGGTACACTCTGCGCGAATTTCAGGTGCAAAGTAGCAGCCTGGACTGCAGATTCCTCGCAACCTGTCGTATCCATCAACCATTGAGCAATGTGCTCTTGATCCACAGTCGAGACGTCCATTATGGCCTCCATGATTGCGTTATCACGTTCGCCTTCTTCCAATCTCTGTCGTCTTCCAACCTATTTACCTTTCCAAAGCGTTCCCTCAACCAAACATTTCAAATATCCCAGCGCAGCAGTCCCCATGGTAATGGATTCCACATTAAAAAAAACCCCAAAATCTCTGCGCCCGTAACCCCATGCATACATGAACCAAATAGTGCGAAATTGTCTCTATTCCTCCCACCAAAAAAAATCCAAAACCAGTACTGAAATTTACAACCTAAAAATCCGCAAAATATCACAAAAACTTCACAGAAATTCAAAAAACCAAAATCTTCAAGGGTTTCCGACTGGTAATTCGATTTCTATAAACCACTACGTACAGTACTCAAATTAAAACCACTATTGCTCGGAAGAAAGAAAGTCAAAATCAAAATTTTCAAAGCGATCCAACTGATTGCTCGATTGCTGCAAAGGCAATACGCTCTTTGTAGACAGGGTAGGCATTTCATGGGCTCGTCAAACCTTTTATCACAGCATACCAGGAAAAAGCAGGAGGAAAAGATACAATCACCGCAATCCGAAACCTAAAAAGGAAATGGAAAGGTCATAGAGAAACAGAAGGCCTTGCAAAGCAACAAAACCAGCAATGGCATCACGGACACGCTACACACCTGATAAAATGGACGGAAAGGATGCAGAGGAGCGCCCGAGGAATAAATTGAGCGAAAATGCTGTGCTCTAGGCAAGTTTGATTAGGATTAGTGAGAGAAAAGAGAGAATAAGGAGAAGTTCAGTGTGATCGCGTAACAACATCATGGATTCACGGAGTTAGACACAGGCAGCAGAATCTGCGGCAGAGCTTTCGGGAGAGAAGGGCCTGTCGGAGGTCGGAGGTCGGGGACGGGTGGCAAGCGCGGGAAAGCTTGGCTGCAGCGTCGAGCCGGGTGCCTGGACCCCTCAAAGGGTTTTTTTTCTGGCAAAAATCTGCCAGTTGCGACAAATGCTTTCCTTCCCTCAAGATATTCTCCAACGGGGAGGGGACAATAAAGCACTCATTTGTCAGAAAAAAAAACCTAGTCCCAGGCTCTAGGGCATCTAAGGTTGGAGGCTCATAAATAGATCATCTAAGGGAAAGAGGATATTTGTAGAAAAATTGGGTCAACGTAGCAATTTGGAAATATTTTTGGTAGAAAGTCAAAGAAAAAAAAAATGTTGTCATTTAAATTGAAATTTTATGAGTTAGTATGAATTAACTACAATTTATCAAAGCAAAAGGTCCATAAGTAGCTAGTTTGGATCATAGGATGTAGCACTCATGGTCTAATTGCTGCTTGTAAATAGATCACATGAGTCCAAAAACCAACCACCATAAAACAAAGGATGCTCAATTAAGTCCTTCAAAGCATGCAAGCACCCATTCCATATTCTAATACTCAAATTATGATTAAAAACATATTTTTGATTAATTTAGTATGACACATATCTATATTCTACTCAAAGATAATTTTGAACACAAGTATGACCAATAAGCATAATGAGCACTAGTTTTTGTCACTCTATTGGATTTCTAGAACGGTCCATGTACAAAGACAATTTCTCAACATAATAAATGTGATCCAATAATGAAGCTCTATGCACTATTTTTGGCAGATCTACATGAGCGGTTCAAAATATCCAAACCAAATTAGAGCCTCCAACCTTAGTGGCATCTCAAACTTGGTTGGACTGCCAAAAAGGTTCATATGTTTCTTTCACCCAAATAGACAAATTTGCATTAAAGTTAGGGGTAGTCACACCTTCTTCAAGAGTGAAACTTTTCTGAAAAATGAAATGTTGTGGAGTCAAAACATAAGAGCCAATGGGAGCACTTCTCCATGACAAAGGTGTGACTCCCCTTTTGTGAGCTGTGGAGAGTGGAGAATGAGTGTACTTAGAAAATGATGATGTGATAAATAAGCAAGCTTCATTCACATTGAAATAAGAGCAAAGAAGGTGAAAGCAAGAAGAGCAAAATGAAAAAATGACATGCATCATAATAAATTCTTGTGCCAAAACTTCTTCATGCCAATTCTTCTGTTCTCAAGATGAAACAAAAAAATTCTTGACTTCAAAAAAAATGTCCTCTAAAATTCAAGAAAAGAGTGCCATGTCCCTAAAAGACTGAGAATAGGGTGAAGAAGGTGTGCCTACCCCTATTATTTCTATTTGAAAAACGTATTAAAAATAATGTAATTGCCATAGTACATGCAGAAAAAGTCACATCATATTCCTCTCGTGCCAAGATAGCTTACGAAATTCTAAGAAAGATCCTTATACATTCTGGGCATATAAAAAGTATACAAAAAATTATATAATTTCAATATGTTTTCTACATATATATGAAAATGTTGTCTATTTCCACGTACAAAATATAAAAATCAGTTCCTTCCATATCTTACCAAGTCTGGCATACTAAAATAATCTATGAATAGCTTTTTAAAATAGCCCAATCTATGAATGAAATTCCATGCTTTGTCGCTAAACTAAGACCTACTGATGGTAAATGATTTTGCAATGCAAACTTTTGTGTCTTTTTTTCTTTTCCAATTCTTGGGCAAGCATTGAAGTTTACCCTAAGTAAGAGTACCTCATGTCTCACTCTCACGTCCCAAGTTCCAATAAAAATCGTAAAACCTAATTGGTTGAAAACTACTTCACAATTTGAAGCAATTAAAATTGTCTCATTTTTGCTACAAAAAACTACTGCATATAAGGTGATTCCAAAAAAGAAAGCAGTATATATGACCATAAAGTGGATAGGAAAGACAGCAACGTATCAATGGCTACGTGGCAAGGTTGCAAAGTGGATTGATTGCTTTTTGAAATGAAATGGGGCCTAACTTGTGTTCAAAATGGCAAAACAAACAAACTGGATTTTCAATCAGATGGATTCAAAAAATTCCAAAAACTTAAGCCTAGTGTTGAAATTGTTGCATTAGAGTCTTTAAAAACCTTGGTGTTTGGTATCGCTGCATGCTTGCCCAAGTCCTACCTCATGAGCCCTCCCATTTCCTCAAATTTCTAGTATAAGTGTGTTGGTATGGAATATTGAAACATGACTAATTTGTTCCAAATAGAGAGCCTTATTGCAAGGACAAGCACGGTATCCGCTTACTTGCTTTGATAAATAAAGTCAATAAAGATTTGCTTTTGTTTACAACCATGTGGCATTGAGATAAGACAATTCATACTATTTTTGAAAAAATGTCTCATTTTGTAGTGTTTTGTCTTTATTCATTTTTTTCTCTTATGGTTTGATATTTGAGTGAAACCACATGAACTATGTTTTGTAACAATATCAAATTTTCATAAGGTCAAACCGTGGGTTAAACAACGCTTGTACAAAATATTAATAGATTTATTTAGTTTATTGAATTATGAACTAATTGCAGCATCAAAGTGGACAAGTTGCAAGGAGCATTTTTGCCACCATCAATGACCCATACCATTTTAGAATGAATCCTTAGTCAAAAAGATCTTTACAACAATCTATCGTTTATTCCATTATCATCTTCATAAACAAGTACACAAAATTGTCCTCACAAGGTTTTCTTTTTCTTTTGATATAGTAAAGAAATACTAATGGTTTGAAGGAAGATTTTGAACGAACAAACAGTTGCTAAAAATGATATACTGAATATATTGTCCAATTAATGAGCTTTGATAAAAATCAATTTTGTTGTATATACGAATTGTTTTAAAAAGTGTATGATTGACTCGTCATTTAGCTTGGAATTGTGTAACATCTACACTAGTGCTTATTCCCGTCAGAAGTAAAAATTAAAAATTTGAACGATTGATGAATATAAATAAGTCTCATGCATACCAAAAAATTCATCCAACTACATTAATTGTACTAGTTTCGAATACATATTCTTAGAGTTTGTTTGGTTACAGACCTCCAAAAGAATTCTACGCAAATTATATTATAATCCAAAAAGAACATATTAGTTTCACCTAAAATTCCAACTATTTTAGTTCAAACAATGACCTTCTAAAAAAAACCTCAAATACAAAAAACAACAAAAAAAACTATGAAAAAAAAACAATCATAAATTAAAGTTAACATCATAAATGTAAAGGAAAACAAACCTTGCAACAACCATTAGTTTTCATTTCATAATGAAACTTTTAACAATTTATTTTAAATTAATACATATGCATGATTCCAATGGTAAATCCAATTATATGTGTACGATTTATGATTCATAATCTACCACTCTTGTTTAAAAGTCATCATATAACTAATCTTCTAAATTATACTTTACATTTCACTTTCACACTTTTGGAAACTAGAGCAAACCTAGGTCCTTCAAGGGTTAACCCATTAACAACCAGGCCACCAGAATGTGGTCAATTTTCCGTGTATTTGGGAACCTAGGTTGTAAATGGGTTAAAGAGAAAAAACACCTTAAATATAATTGCACTTCAAACCTTAGGGCATCATCGACTCATAGATTGTGGATGAGGCTGCAAAATGGCTACTCTTTTGCCATTCCTTGTATAATTTTAATTATTGCAACTCCATTAACAAGTCAATTTTATCTACTCTTGTTGAAGTTCTAGGCACTCCAAGCGGTTAGTTGCAACAGATTTTTGGCATTGTAGCATTTGATTATAGGATACAAGGGAAGTCCAAAGGCATTGGAAAGCAACTAAATTTGGAGTGCAATGTCATTTTGACGAGGCCTTGTCTTGTCCTAGTTTTGCGTTGTCATGGTTTTGTTGAAACTCTAAAAAGTACCTCTAACTCCCATATAATTGGCTTCCACCAACAAAATTAACCTTCCTCCACAACTTTAGGGTCCTTCAAAGCAGCCGTATTAATCACATTTTTGTTTTTATCTTTACTTGCCAAAGACGTGGATTGTAGGTTAAATTTTTTGCAACCCACCTTGAGTTTTAGTAGTGGGCAAGTTGCAATACTTTCTCATTTAGTTTAGTATTTAGTCTACAATTTTTTCTTGCCTAAGAACTTTTAGCTACATGCATGGCAACTTATTAGGTTATAAATGGCAAATTTTAAGTTTAGTTCATATATTCTTCAAGTTGTGTGAATTGGTGAAGCCCAACATCAACCTTCAACATTTGTTTTATTTTGTTAGTTATAATGCTAAACTTGGATATTTGCAAATTTTACACTAACAATTTTGTCAAGAACTTGCTAAAAGACCATTCAATACATTCATACAAGCGCCAAACCCTACCATACGCAATAACTACAAGTAGCCGTTTGAGGGAGGACAAGTGAATAAAAAGAGCATTTACACTTTGCATTTTAGCTAGGTGGGGGGAAATCAAATATGATTGATGGCTACTCAAGTTGTCTTAATATGAGGTCCCATCAGTGACACGGCAGCATGTCAAATTGCACCTCACCTCAAAGGCAGTTTTTCATCTTGAGACTTTGGCTACTTTAAAAAAAAATCTCTTTGTTTTTACAATATAGTTTTAGCGCAACCAAATTTGAGCTAGTAATCTTGCTAAATTTAGCCAAATGTATTACCGCGGCTTCAAAGGGTAGAAAATTTAGCACAAAATCAACAAAATATCAACTACCTCCCATATAAATGGCTCCCACCAACAAAATTAACTTTCCTCCACGACTTTAGGGTCCTTCAAAGGGTAGAAAATTTAGCACAAACCCAACAAAAAATCAACTACATTTTGTTATTTTTTTCTTATTGTTGTTGTCGTTGTCGTCTTTTTCCTTTCTTCCTTTGTGCTATTGCTTTTTGTTGATGTTTTTTTCTCTTGTTGTTTTTTGTTTTTTGCGCTTTCTTTTTCTTCTTGTTTTTTTTCTTTTGTGTTGATTGGCCCAAATTTTCTTATATATGCCGTAGTGGCTTCCGAGCACCATGGGACTCAAACCCACCACCTTGGGCTTAACAAGTCAAGATTCTAACCAACACACCACTCTTTTGAGGACATGTTTTACACAAATGTTATTATCTTATTTATGTATTTAGAATTCAATGTTTTCCTAACTCAAAAGACTTTGGCAGCCATTTAGGCATAGGAAAACAAACAAAAATCAAAGAAAATTTGAACTAACAAAAGTTGTTCAATCAAGTTTAGTTTCATCTCCAAAAATCCGTATGAGATTTGGAGACTCCAATAAAAAGACATGGACAAATTTCATAGAGGAGTCTCCAAATCTCAAGCAGATTTCCAAAGATGAAACCAAACCTCATTCAACTACTTGTTTTAGTTTAGTTCCTTTTTTGGTTTTGTTTTCCTATGCCTAAATGGCCGCCAAAGTCTTTTGAGTCAAGAATACATTGATTTATAATTGCATATGTAAGATAATAACATTTGTGTAATACATGTCATCAAAAGAGTGGTGTGTTTAATAGAGTCTTGGCTTGTTAAGCCAAAGGTCTTGGCTTTGAGTACCTTGGATTCTAGGCAGCTGCTGTGGCATATATATTAAAATTTTGGGGTTGTGTTGGAAGTTTTTTTTGTTGCTGTCAAGCAAGTATTTGTACTATTTTTTGTCCCCTTGGTCTTTGGCGGGTGGTTTTTTGGCCCTAACATTTGCGTCATAAGCTTTTTCTTACTGAAATTTGAAGTAATGTTCTGTGTAATAGTCACTCATATTTTATGTTTTTTGAATATTTATAAAGTTAGTTTGCTATTTTTAAATAGCTCCCAATTAGGTGTCTACTTTGGCCATTTTGGGGGATAAGAGTGCTATTTTTGACCCTAAAATGCAAATCTAAAGGCCAATATTCACAAAGAAGTTCTTGTACCAAAGTTACACAATCTTGCAAAAGATTTTTCAAAAGTAGTAAAATATCCACCTTCTACTTGTGTTCAAAGTGCACTACTTTTGCGCAAGTGCACATAACACAATTTATTTTTCCCAAAAATGAATTTGATGGAAATGGAGCACCTTTGAGTTAGGAAAGATGGCCAAATTTTAGTTTATTTCTTTTGAAATTTTAAATATTTCCTAAAATGCAAAAAGCAAATTATCCTTTTTCTTGGTGTTTTTGGTCTCTCTATTTTTGTGCATATCTTTTAGATTTTTTTTTCTAGTTTTGAATTTTCACAAGTATGCTATTTTAATGCTTTACAAACTATCCATTCCTTATTTTATTTAAATAAAAAATATTTCAAAAGCTCACAATATTACCAGTACTAAGGCTGTTTAAGGCTGTTTGAGACAAAATTGATAGGTGTTTCTTGCAACGATCCTTCCCAAAGTGTGTGTGTGTGTATATATATATATATATATATATATATATATATATATATATATATTCCTCCTTGGAATTAACCTAATCAAAAAAAAAAACTCAAAGACAACAAAATCTTGATAGAAAGTATTTTGAAGTGTCTAAAACAACAAAGTAGAGGTAGTTTTTTGCTAAATTAGTCAAATAGTGTGTGCAAGTGTCCAAAACAATAAGAAATTGTTGATTTTTTGTTGTTTTGAACAGAGTTTTATACTAGTGTTCTTCTTGCTTTTATACTCAAACTAACAAATATTATGACATGAAAGAATTAGGGGCAAATCACACTATGTTCCACGTCCCATCTTTGCAAGTCTCACTACAACACCAAATCCCAACTTAGTTGGGTTATTTAAAAGCAAAAAAGAGTACTATAGAAAGTCATGAATATTTCATGCAAAAATATTGGTGGGACTTAGGTTGAAAGTTGAGTTTAGCAAAATGATCAACCCAAACCTTTAGCAAAGTCCCACCTTCTTTGGCACCAAAACTCCAAAAAATGTTGCCATGCAAGCAACCAAAACATGGAACTTGGCACATGCAGTAGTGTGAAGCACCAAGTCCCAATTTTTGACTTTAGACTAAGCAAATTCTCAAATTTGAGTGGGACTTGAGACATAAGGTAGGAGGTTCTAAAATGGAGTGTTTAAGGGCTGAAACTGAATTTTGGGGAGGTGAAACTTCTTGAAATATTTTCAATTAATTTTCCTTAACCCCTAAATGCCCAAGGCCTTTCTAAACTTCTTGGCATTTTCAGGGAAGTGAACAATCAACCAACCTTTTCATAAATCTCATCAAGTTTTTTTAAACTATAACCGTACAAATTTAAACTTGACATGTTAGAGATTACATGGAAAAAGAAAACACAACAATATCACTTATGGTTTGAAAGATTATAACATTTGAACATAAGGGCGTTAAAATTGTAAAAGTGACTTGAAGTTTTCTAATCCTCATTTCACATGTCAAATCTAAAAAGTTTGTCATCAAAAAAATATGAGATTTAAGGTCATTACATGTTTAACCTCAACCAATTTACAACTTTCAAAATCTACTCTTGTAATTTTTTTAAATGGATTTCTAATGCAGATTTTTCTCCAAGCTCTAGTGTATTTGAGGCTCATTTTCAAGATCTTCCAACACTAGAAAACTCAAGATTGCAGTGCACACCCTTGTACAAAATCTTGAATAGAAAAATCATGAACATTCATTTTTAAAATCATATTTTTGATGTTGAAAATAGACTTCAAAACAAACTTGTATTCAAAAGAAAATACCAAAAATAGTGATTTGATAAGATTTTATTTGTCTTCAAAGTTTTGCAAACACCCAAATTGGGTGCCTTGGGCATTTAGGGGTTAAAAGACAAGAGAAATTGGCATCTAACCCAAGATATTTCATAATTATTAGATTTTTGTGGACTTAATTATGAAATTTTGAAGTGGAAAAGCTATTGGTGCTCTAAAGTGGTGCACCTCCTCAAATGTACATCACATATACATTATAAAAAGGCTATGAAAATAACATGTACAAATTGAGCACATTTGAGAGGTGCACCGTTTTGGAGGAGTGCACCCTTTTTGAACCTCCTATCTTAGTGCGAACCGCCCCTTATAAATGCTGCACATTTTCATTTGAACCAGAAAATCTTGAAGATTTTGGAGGGAAGAGGATGAAACCGGTCACCATTGAGTGCATTCTTTGGAGTCGAGACGAGACGAGGAATTTTAAGGGGGGAGCTTCGAAGCCTTGCTCCCGAATGCTGTAAGCTTAGTAACTTAGTTAATGAGGAGAGACGACAGTTAACGACTAGGGTTTAGAGCAGTTAATTAACAGGGCCTGTCTGTCTGTGTGTGCAGTACCGCAACTCTATTGTCCTTCAGAGATTTTGCAGGCTGTTTGTTGTTTGCAGCATTCGTTCCTGTTTAGTTTTGCCAATTGTTTGTGGTCGGATTTTATGAGGGCTTGTACTTTGCGACTGCCGTTTGGAGGATTTCCTTGGTTGAATTCGAAGGCGGGAGGAGGAGGAGGCAGAGTGGCTCTGCGGAAGCCATCGTCATTGAGCGTGAATTGCCACTTTGATATAGACATGGACGAGGGTGGATTGGATACGGAGGGAAAGACATACGCGAGCCGGAAGCAGATGTGGGAGGAAGAGGCTGGCGAAGACGCATCTGGAAACCCTAAAAATGCAGATAAGAAACAGGAGTGGTATACCAAGGGCGTGAGCTACTGGGAGGTACAGACCCCGCAACATTCCATATTAGACTTCTCCACTAGGTGCGCCCTTCAATGCTTAAATGGTCCACCCTGACGCCCGAGCAATGAATTGGTTTTTTTTGGCATTGGCATATGCCGTGGCTTTCCTCAATAAATACCCCTCTGCTGCCTCTACAACGAATCAGAAGCCAGTCTAATTCTACAGCATTGGCTTGTCAGATTCTGAGAGCCACACTAATACAAACAGCCACATTCTCAGTGAAATTACTGTGCTACTAATTTTCTAACCGCTCCAAACCAGTTTCAAGCTTATTCTAAGAAAAATAGTGGATACTGTTGTGCGTCATTTTAAGCATTTTAAGCATTTTAAGCATTTTAAGCAACATGTAGGAATGTGACGTTGGGGAGATCATTATGCAGCTATAGTGAGATCACTTTGGGTACAAGAAAAGCGGCTATGGACATTTAGTAAATGTTTGCTTGCACTCAACTTTCAATATACTTTTAAATCGAAGGCCAACCAAGAGTATTGGAAGAGATGAGTTGCTGGTGATGACAGGGATTCGTATTGAAAATCAGTCTATGCAGTTATAGTGTATTTTGGCCTTATCTAATGATTGTTATTTTGTTGGGTGATAACCCTATTTTGGACAGGGTGTGGAGGCATCAGTGGATGGAGTATTGGGCGGTTATGGGAATGTCAACGATCGAGATGTTGTTGATAGTAAGGCCTTTCTTGCTGAGATCTTCAACGAGTGTCCACCCACTAAAAACTCGAATCTAGTGGCATTAGGTAAGTGTTGTAGTTATTTAGCCCTGAGTTTTGGCATTACATCTTTTTGTTCATTTTCCCTTCCATCGCTTGAACTCACACCTTCTTGAAAGGTGCTGATGCGCCACTTATGAGTCAACTTAGTAAGAGTTTCTCTCTGGCTGCAGATTGTGGCGCTGGTGTTGGAAGGGTTACAAAGAATTTTCTTCTTCAGTATTTCCACGAGGTAATTAGTTGACCCTTTGGAGCCTTTGACAGTAGTGTCTGTTATAATTCTGTGTGTTAACTCCTAAAGAACCGAATGGTCCAAATTGGACCTCGTGCTTTTCTAGGCAGTTTTGAGTATGGAGGCTTTCTTTTTTTGATTTGTTTATATTTTGACGATCAAATGCTATGTCCTTTACTAACGCTGACGATATAAGCTTTGGCCTCACCTGGATTATATTGTTTATAATGTGATCTATTGAAGTGGTCAGGCTAATATCACTAATTCTTGGTCCTCGAGGGGTCAAAGAAATCTGATGCTCGCTAGTGTCCCTTGCGAATTAGTCTGCAGTTGATTTGAAATTTAAGCTCGAAAGAGAGCACTCATGTGATCAGCATCTGAAATTAACTACAGCACCATATCACAAATTGCAAGCCAAGAGGCAATTTTCATGAAAAGGTTGAATGATTGTAACTTGACCCAGTTGCAGTGATCACCAGGTGGACCTTGTCGAGCCTGTCCGCCATTTTCTACAGAAGGCCCAAGCGGATCTTGGTGGGGTCACAGAGGGGAATAGAGCTGTGAACTTCTTCTGCACTCCATTGCAGGTCTGCAGTCAGTGTTTAGAAAAGTTTTTTATTAGGCTATCGCAGGGAAGGCATGGGTTGTTACGGCATCTTTTCAAGCTGTGCCACCCGCCAGGCTCACCACATTTCATATTTCTTCTGGCAGGAATTCACTCCTGAAGCTGGGCGCTATGACGTAATTTGGGTGCAGTGGTGCATTGGTCATCTGACGGACTACGATTTTTTGGAATTTTTTAAACGTGCTCGAGTGAGTTACACTACTACAGAATAATTCCATTTTGCTCAAGGAATTTGATTTACAATACCTTCCTTTATAATTTCGCCTTTTTTGAAGTTTCAATTATCCTCTTATTGAACTTTTTACATTCATTGTGAGTGATAGATTATTGATATCACAAAGATGCAGTCCGTTTCCAAACCTGAAGTTGTGCTTTTGCTTTTTCCTTTTAGTGAATTGTTTTTCATTCCTGTTGGGACTTCTGCAGATTGGATTGAAACCAGAAGGATTCTTTGTTTTGAAGGAGAATGTTGCCAAGAATGGTACGTAATTTCCGTGTATCATTGAAGTAATCGTTAAGAAGTAGCAGATTTCTTGTCTTTTTGGGGATTTCACTTTTCATGTTAGTGTTTGACGTTTTTAATCATTTCAAATCCTGCTCACCCATCCATTTTGCTCGCAGGGTTTGTTGTAGATAAGGAGGATACGAGTGTCACTCGATCAGATGCTTATTTTCGGGACTTGTTCAAGCAAACTGGATTTCAACTTTATAAAACCAAAGTACGAACCCGACTCTCTTGTTTTGCTTATTGGTAACACCTGAGTCATACACCTAGCAATCAAATTTGTTAGTAGAGCTTTTAGATACCGCCGTGGCATTTCGTCCCAAAACAAAAGCGACTAAGGTAGGAGGCTCATATTCCGCTCAGGCTCTAAAACCTTCCACCTTCTCAAATGTACTCCCTTTGTACATGCTTTTTTTCATATCCTTCAACAATGTGAGTAGCAGTGTACATTTGAGGAGGTGGATTGAGGAGGTGGACAGTTTTAGAGCCCTATGCCACTTCAACTTCAAATTTTCATAACTAATTCCGTAAAGCTCCAAAATTTATGAAACAACTTGGGTTAGATGCCAATTCCTCTTGTCTTTCAAGGAAAATTTACTGAAAAACATTTCAAGAAGTTTCACCTCCCCAAAATTCAGTTTCAGCCCTTAGATGGTCGGTTTATGAGCCTCTTACCTTAGCCAGTCGCGGGCAAACGTAAGTACGGTGATTTTTGGTTGCAGCATCTGACATGTTGAGTTTTTTTTTTTTTGCAGTTACAAAAGGGATTTCCCAAAGACTTATTTGCAGTTCGCATGTATGCAATATCACCAGAACCTAGAGTTGCTACTCTAGTGGCTTCTGAGCCAGGAAGACCAAAGCGTCGACCCAATCAACCGCGTCGGATATAATGGGTCTCTTCTCTCAAAAACTTTTCCTTGAATCGAACTAGTACTTGCAAAGTGATTGCAATACGAGAGCGTATTCAATGCAGAACCATTTTGGGCATGGTCACTGGTGAGCGCCGGATGTTCTCTGACCGAGATGGTGCAATAATCCATGCCTAATGGCCTAAACCCCAGACGACCTAAAGTGCTCATCTGGAAATGCGTCATTTTTGCTTGCGTTACACTGTTATGTATTCTGAATGTTATAGCAACATTCTCCTTCTGAAGCGCACCACTGCATTGTATCACAGTAAGGTAGGACCACCCATTTCCAACCAGGGATCCAAACCCAACCTGTGGGGTATGCTATTTCCAACCAACCTATTTTCAAGCCTTGGAATGTGTATTTTTTTCCTTTTAATGAAGTCATGACATGTGTCCCAAAAGAAAGTAGGAAGTAATAAGCAAGAAGTAGATTGGTTATGATTAGGATTAGGAGAGCCTAGTGATTGTTTATGGGTTCAAAACACTTTATGCACTTTGAAATTTGTTTACAACTCAGTCTTGCATGAAAAATCTTAAAAAAATTTGTGTCATAATATTTCGTGTGAAGCCAACAAAAAAAAATTTGCACCGCATTGTTGTTCTAATGTGTTGTCTTGCACAAGCTTAAATGGTTGGGAATGGGTGGTCCTACCTTATGTGTTTTTTTTGGAATTTGCATGGGGTAGGTATGAATGGTGTGTTCAACTTGTTATGGAGTCAATGATTGTATTGTACACTAGGATACATAGATACATTCAACACAAACCCAGTGATCTAGAGGTATCAAGCTAATGGTCCAAGAGTAAGGTAGACGTATCTATTTTCAAGTGGCTCTTAATTCTACGTTGTTGTGTAAATAGAGATCGCTAAACACAACACATTGTGTACTATTACTATCAGTAGATAAAAATAAAAATGTAATCCCAAAACATATATACAAATAAGCTCTCAATAATAAGATACAAAATTTAAGCACTTAAGCATCAGTCAAGTTACTTCATATTCCGTTCACGAGAGAATTCAAGAGTGCAAGGAGAAACGTGAAAGATAGTATAAAACTCAAGAAAACACAGCAAACAAACTCTCTCTCAAAAACACCTCACAAAACTTGACTTGGCAAAGAATGCCAAGTCAGGGAAGTAATGCGCCTTAACTAATCCCAAATCTTAAGTGGCCTCAAATAAGGTGTCAAATGGAATGAGGTGCCAAAGGCCCTAATCTTCCCCAAAACTATTAAAAACAAAGATCATCCACTAATAACATACATCCGATGTGACATAGCCACGATGCCACATCCTGTAACAGCTGTCGTGTAAATAGAGATTGCCAAACATAACACATTGTGTACTATCATTATTAGCAGATAAAAATAAAAATATAATTCAAAAACATATATACAAATATGTTCTCAATTGCCTCCTCTAGTTGGCTAATAGAGACACACAAGTCAGCTAGGACTATATTAAAAATATAGCTAGATTCAAATACCAAGATAAATATAAGGTCTTCAACATCTATCCACACCAAAGGTGAGGTTGTCCGCTACCAACAATGATAAGTGAACATCATGAAAAACATGTATAAAAGATTGTAGGCCGAGTGCAATGATGAGCTCCATTGTTAATTGCCTTTGGCAAGGATTTTAGTATCAATCTCTTATTCCATCTTCCATTAGTCCAATTTTGTGCATTGCAAATTTGGTGCATAGTCAACAAAAGTGGCAATGTTGTCATCTCAAACATAAGAGGCTTGGCCTCAAGAGATTATCAATGCTTGTCCGGAGACGTAGCATGACCTAAAGATCTTCTACAATAATGACAAATCCAACTTCCTAGAGGTAGAGGCGACAATGGCGGAACTAAACATGCCATATGCCAACTATGTTGGCATTAGTCACACAAAAGCATAGTAGCCGGATCTTTCTTCTCTCCACAAAAAAAAACAAGGTAATCCCTCTTGCACCACTATCAACTCCGGTTGCACGGTACCATTAATGGGCAAGTGACAAGGGACACAATTTTTAGAATGTTCCATGCACTCTTGCCAATCTTTGTTTTCCAACAAGAGAATGCCACTAGGCAAGACGTTCTTCACGCAAAGAATAGTATGTTTTGCTCTGACATCCAATGTGGTAGGCGCCTCACGCTGCAAATACTCATAATCTCCTTGAGAGAACCTTCGCGGCTGAGGTCAATAAGTGCCGCTACGAATGTGCGTATAACGCAAAAAATCTCAATGTTAGGTTATGTGCAAGTTCTCCAAAACTATAGGCATGGCCCTCTTAAAAAACTCAGCCCAATCATATGGGCATTGAGTCCAAACATCTAGACTATCCAAGTCCAAGACTGAAGCCAATTTCTCCTACACAGAACTAGGCAAAATAGGCTCCCGTCTATGTAGCAAGTGGTAAGAGCTGTAAGAGGCCAAAGAAACCTGCCTACTGAACCAATAACCCATGGCAATCTATAGCAATATCAAATCTCAATCCCAATCCCAATAGTTTCCACAAAGCAGTCCATACTTACATAAACCACATTTGACTGTTTGAACAACTTGTTTAGCTAAACCATCTACCTTAGGGTGATCTTTAGAGGTGGTGCAATGATCAAGCAAAACCTTGGTGCATAGAGTCTTAAAAGCCCCTACAAACTCTCGGCCTTCGTCTATCAAGACTTTAGCCGGTGCTCCTTAGCGTACCAATACGCGGTTAAGAAATGCCATAGCTGCCAACTCTCAAGAGTTCTGAGGCAAAGCAATTAGCTCAATCCATTTGCTAAAATGCTCTACCATCATCAATATATATTTGGCTCTACGTGGAGTGACAACAAGCGGCCTGACAAAGTCCAAAGACCAACGATAACCTAAACCCATGATAGGTAAAAGTCTCAAATGTGGTGATAAGGTGTTAAAACTTGATCTTACTTGATCACGCACTTCACACCGAGAAACATAGGTAGAAATTTGCTAATACATGCCAGTTCACCAATACTGGTTGCGCAACATAGAATGAGTGCTGCGCACTCCAAAATGATCAAGCTCTTCATGCACTTGTCGTATCAAAAAAGCTTTCTAGTGCAACCGAGGAACTATGCGTCTAGCTCCATCCGGCCAAATTCAAATCAACAAGCCGTTATCACAATGGAATCTTGCTATTCGATGGTAAAGTGTGTTTTGTTCCATGGTAGATATACCGAAAGGAAAGGACCCATGCTGAAATTTGTGCAAGACCATTAGATCCTCCCACACATTTCCAATACCCTGAGACTTATCAGGCTCATCATCCAAACCTAGATCAGCCACCTCAGTAGCAGAGCTTGACATTAAAGTCAAATAAAGAACTGCGTGCCAGCTTGGAATTGCCTCCCTGTCGCAATCCCTATACCATCTAGCACCAGTCAAATCCTTATCAAAGGAACTTAGATTGTGAGGAAGCCCATTTGCATCTAAGTCAGTGATACCAACTCGGTGAACAATCTCAAAATCATACTCTTGAAGTAGTAGAGCCTACCTAGCAAGCTTGCCAGTGAGTTTATTTGACTCCATAAGCCACTTCAAAGATTGATGATCTATTACCAATGTGAACCGTTGTCCATTCTAGTAAGGCCAAAAATATAAAATGACCCATACTGCAGCTAAAGCTTCTCTTTCATAAGATGAATAATTAGATTTTGTCGAGTTATTACTCCTTAAAGCAAAGGCAGTAATATACTCCCATTTTTTCTCATCTTTCTGAGTAACAACTGCACCTAATCCTACTACACTCCAATCCGTGTGCAATTGGAAAGGCCTAAAAACATCAAGACGTCAAAGTATAGCTGCTGAGCTCAACTTTTGCTTCAACGTATCAAAAGCCAACTGCTGCTTACGGCTCCATGTCCAAATTTGATCTTTGCTAGTGAGCATAGTCAAAGGCTTGGCAATCAAGCTGAAGTTTTTGACAAAATGGCGATAATAATTTGCTAAGCCAAAAAATGCATGCAATTTTGGAATACTACAAGGTGCTGGAAGCTTCTGAAGAGCATCCACCTTCGCCTACTGTACGCCAAGTCCTTCTAAAACTATTATGTGTCCCAAATACAACAACTGATCATGGAAATATTTGCATTTGCC
Organism: Ulota crispa; assembly: GCA_963920765.1. Lineage (NCBI taxonomy): Eukaryota > Viridiplantae > Streptophyta > Bryopsida > Orthotrichales > Orthotrichaceae > Ulota > Ulota crispa. The sequence goes on along the minus strand of OY987242.1, from coordinate 9,624,296 downwards.
ATGATACAAGCGCAATCCCCACTCATATAACTGCTCAAAAACGGCTTGCAAATGCCTCACATGTTCCTAAGGTGAACTACTAAAGACAATAATATCATGAATGTAGCACCGAGCAAATCACAATCCAGTCAAAACATGGTCCATCACCCTTCGAAACTCAGCAGGTGCGTTTTTAAGACCAAATGGAAGAAACTTCCAATGATAAAATAAATCTTTGCCATTATGATCCACTGCTCAAAATGCAATCTTAACTCGGTCTTCCAATTGTAGTGGCAACTGGTGATATCCAGATCTCAAATCCAATGTATTGAAGATTCAAGCTGATTTTATTGTATCAAATAATTCTACTGGCATCGGCATAGAATATCGGTCTGATTTGGTCTTTATATTGATTGGACGGTAATCTCCATACATCCCCTTCTCATTTCAATTACTAAAGATATCATTTTCAAAAGGCATCATTGTAGTAGAAGCGTACTCGCCTTTGAATAACTCAATGAAATCCACAACTAAAAGCTATTGGCATCAGGCTTGAACACTTGTTCTCTCAGAACTACTCAACTTGTAAGGACTTCTGAAGACCGGATGATCATCCTCAAGCTGAATATGAATGGGCTTGCTTTTATAACCCTCCAAATCATGAAAGTTTAAAGTAAAGCAACTCTAATACAAGTAAATAAATCCTTGTACTCCATATGCATCAACATCTGTGAGATGATAACATAAACTCAAAGACCAATTATCAAACTCTGTGGTAGTTTTTACCATCAAAGAATCACCACTAGATGAGAATACAACCTATAGTTGCTAATCAAAAGAAAGAGGAACAATATCACTACTCCTAGTATTGTCTTTTAAGGCCAAAGTATCAAGGGCTTTTTGAGCTTAAAGCTCAACTAAAGCTTACCACTGAAAATGAAATTGATGCTCAAAATCTTTTCCAACAGTAGCAATTGGCATTCTTGTTATTTTTTGACCATTATCATCCGCCTCAGGAGTGAACAAATGACCATGTTGCTGCTGAACAGCAAGGCAAATGCGAATAGTCCAAACCATAGTATGAAGATCCATAATTGGACCCAATACAAAGTGTCGTTGACTTTCAATGAAATCATGAGCTGCTGTACTGCTAGTAGAAAAATCCATGGCACGCTCTCGCTCATTCGCATTGAATTCCTCATAAGTGTGACTATGAGAATCTCTCACTATGCCAGGTCTACGTACTCGGAATGCAAATAATTTAGGATATGTAACAAATGTTGGTAATGCCTTGCAAAGCTTTTTTACATTGTTGACCAAAGCATAGGGAAGTGAATTATTTTTGGTTATAGCCAAAGGTTCTTTGTGGTCATCCAAATATCTTTTACTATACGTCTTGGAGGTACAGTAACCATTAAAAAAGCCTTAGCCAACATGGAATGTGACATTATGTTGATCTAAAGCCAATGCAGTTGATGGATAAACAACCCTAGTACCGCGGCATCCTCAAAAGTTGGAAGACCAAGAATTTGGCAAATATAATGGCCATCCTCTATCACTTTTGGCCGATCATCATCTAATGGAGGTACGTTCTCAAAAATATACCCAGGTGGAGTAGTTTGATGATTATACCACCACTGTATAATCTTCATAATTTCCATAAAAATGTTAGATCTTGGGTCATCTAACCATTCATCTGCACCTACTCGTGAGTAACCTTGGCAAGGTCATTTTGCTGCAAGCAAATCAACGTGGCCCAACCTCCTCAAAACTTCATCACTAATAAAAGTAATGTTTCTAGGAAGGTGGTCAAAACATCCATGAATGGATGATAGAGGCAACTGCTCAGAAAACTGAGCCATCAACCTCTAAAGATCATGTCGAACTGCTCTGGTAGACACATAACTATTATTTACAAGAATGTACCGCCAAATCATGAGCCTAGCTTCTAAAATGGCTGCCAATCCAATGCTGATACATCTAAAAAGCTCCACAAAAATAATTCTGTCAATACATAGACACCAACAAATAGGCCGTCCAAAGATAGAACTGATAGAAATAAAAGCCAAAGAGTAAAAAGGTACAGAAGCTGCAATGTCTATACATTGTCGGCATATTTTTTGACGGCTAGTCCAAGGTGGCAAAGCATCTTTGAAATGCTGAGATGTAGTCACCAAAACTGGTAACTCTCGCTGGTCCTCTGGAAAAGTTGTAGCAAAAGCCAAGGTCTCATGTAAACGCAAAGGACCAAATAGAAGGCTCTCCAAAGATGCCGAACATCTAAACATAGCATCAGCAATCATAGACATAGTCAATGCTGCAAATGCCACTTGAGTTAGTTTTTTCCTGTCATCGCCAGAAAATCATCCTGGTCGAATCGACGTCTTTCCGGTCTAGTTATCTATATAAAAATCAAGAGGATAAAACACTTGCTGACCAATTAAGATATTATAATTGGTAGCATTAGCAACAACGCATCTCAAAGAAAAATGAGAATAAATAGATCTTCTACCCACTTGACAAATCAGCTATAGAGGCTAATTGATGTAGCCTATAATATAATCTATACCCTCAATAAAAATGACAATAGTAAATGGACAAAACACCAAGTCTTTAGCAGTCAAGCCAAGTTTTGCCGTCAAATATTTGCCAATCATAACTAACTGAGCATATGAGTCCATCATCACATAAAGTGGAATAGCTCAATAACCATGCTCTCCATCACGTGAAATCACAAACACCCTATTGTTGTTTACCAAACAAACAATACCTAGATATACAGCCTGCCGCTCTCTAGCGGATCTTGCTGAAATGTTTGCAAGATAAGCTACTCCCTCAGCAAAAGACGCATCCATAGAAGAATGATGCAGTGTGTGGCTATCCATATGCTCACCAAATGCAGCAATAGCTTCAGCTGCAAACTTAGTTTGTAGCTTTGTTTGAATCTCTGAATCATGAACTGAAGAAGTTTTAACAATAGCTTGAGAAACCTAAAAAGATGGCATGTTCACCTTCCCTTCTAAGATACGTCCCACCATATGAAAGACCTTAGAGGCCTAGAAATCAAGTTTCATCAACTTTGAGCCAGAAAATATTAGCATTTGCATAACATTAGGAGGCAAGCTTTGCAAAAAATTAGATGAGGCAGAATTTCTATAATATGAAAGTACAACAATTAGGCACTTGTTTGCGATAATAGCATCAGCCAAACCAAAAGAAAATGGTAGACGTGCCTGGCCAATAGAATCAACAGGATCACCATGGTGTGCGCGTAGAATATCCGTAACGTCTGGCACTGGAGAACGAACTAATCTTCCAGTGCTCTAGGTTTGGATAGTAGTTGCAGCTCTTAACATTCTAGATGCGCCAAATATGTAATGCTCAGAGCTATAATAACCAGCTATCTTATTGAGAGATATCAAAGAATCAGAAGTTTGAACCAATGATGCAGAGGTCTTGAGCTTCTGCTCCAATTCTGCTACCTTGGCCTCAATGGTCTTTTCCCTTTGTGGCTTAGCAACCACAAAACTAGCTAGCTTCATCTTATGATGAAACTGAAAGCAGTAATCTATATCATGGTTAGTGCCACCACAATGGTTACATTTCAAAGTCTTCTTCTTAGGCTTAGTTTTACCCTTCATTTTTTTTTTCTTAGTAGCCTTGGATGGCTGAAAAAAAATCTTGGATTTCTCTAAGCAATTATTTTTGGCATGTCCAACTTACCCACATTTCCAATAATGCACAATCTTCTCTGGCTTAGTGTCCGCCAGAGTGCTAGTGACAGCAGAAGTCTTCCTAGATTTGGAAGAATTGGTCATGGAAGTGTCCATATCCGTCGCGTCATGGTGACAAAATGTCTAGTCACATTTCTCAAAGACAGCAAAAGCTTGGGCTAATGTAGTCATATCCTTATAATCAAGGATAATTCGAAGAGATACTAAATCCAACAACCACTTCTCGATCTTTAATAGAAAAATCTTTACAAACTGACTTTTAATGAAAACTCCGCCAGATTCAATAATAAACCGTGCCAAGCAGGTGTACATGGTGCGTGGAGTATTCTCCTTCTCCCTTCAAAAGTTTTGAATACGCTACATCTGATCACGACGGAATCTGCCATATTCCATTATCAAATGCGCAATGAACTGCGTTAGTGGATTAAACCGAAGTGAGAGTCTAACTGTGGCTGGTGCTGCTTGGATATCCTGAGCCATAAGCGACATAATGGATGGTATGGCACTCTTTATTCTTAGTTCCAGAGCTATCGCTTGGCCCTTAGAATCTTCAAAGGCCCTATTTCACCTTCACTAGGTCTCTCTTCCACATTCACGGTTGAGGAGGTTAAGGCAGCTATTGCGCCATCTTTGAGAGTTGACACAAGCTCTACTTGCGTCTTCCAATAAAGCTGCACCTCAAAAAGCTCAAGCTAATGAGCATGAATCCACTAGTCATAGGTTTGAAGGGCCTCAAACTCTAAATATTGAGGCAGAAGCTCGAAGACAAACCAGTCGTTGAAACTAGACCACCTCTAGCGCTTCTCCTTCACCCATTTGCAGAAGCAAAGTCTTCAATCAAGAAGGTAAATCCCCCTATATGTCTTGAGAAAAGATCACGCACCGAACCGTAGTGATCGTCTTCTATATTGTCAAATGTACCCACACTCAAGATCCGAAGCCTACTAATAGTATCCAACGCCAAATTAGGCTGAAAAGCCTCATTGATATCTACCGTTGGCCTAAAGTCTTTGATGTAGTTACCCTACAAGTAGTCTAGTGAGGGAAACTGATAATATCAGCTCTTAGTCTGCACCATAAACAAATTAGTTGGGTACCTGCAACTATCTACAAGCTTCAGGCAACCTGATCTGTAATCATCAGCAAGCTGTATGGTTCACCGATAATAACATTTGGTGAACACATGTCCAACACATACAGAAAGGTCTCGCTGGCAATCAACCCGACTTCACCTCCATAGTACACTTATTCCCAACAAAACACAAAATAAAACAATGTCCACAAATAGGAAAAGTACCAAAAGATAGAATCTAAAACACAAGTCTTGAATCGTCTTCTTCAAACTACAGATAAACAGAAATAAAATCTACACAATTGGCCAACAACGTCTAGAGAACGGGCCACGTCGTTCCACAACGAGAATCAAAACGTGTTAACTTTTAACCGCTTTTCTAAAAGGTTATCGCCACCCCATCAAAAGATTGCGTATTGAACGACCTTGTCATCCACATGCGCTTCCTCTTTCCGGCCAAAACTATCACCTAATAACAAATAAGCAAAAAAAAATCACACAAGCGACACATGCTTGCGGTTGGTGATAAGTGGCAAATTGACATGCAACAACTTGCAATTTCAATGCCCCCAATTCCAATGTCCAACAATCTCATAAGAAATATTAACAATCTTTTGTAAAATTAGTTGTGGCATTTAGATTGAGAAAACCCAATGGATAGCTTTCATAATTATTATTTGGAAGTAGATTTAGTTCAACTCTTCCAAATGTGAAGAAGATTTAAATGCTTCAAGGACCGGTTTGAGGATTAAAACAAGCCCAAATTGTGCTCCAGGCTTATGACATGGACTGTAAGGTCAAAATCTCAAGGGCTGCTTCGGATTTGTAAATCCGAGTTGGATGTTAAGGCAGGTTGTAGATGGGAAATAGGGATGAAACCCCAAGCCCTCTCCCGGCTACTACCGGCTGCTGGAATCGTTGGTCGGCCCTCCAGGTTGCTCCGAAACCCTAATTTCCGGTGCTCGTCGCCGCTGCCCCTGCGGCACCTGCCGCAGCTCTCGGCTCCCGCTGCTGGGCCCTCGAGCTCTTCGAAACCCTAAAGCTCCGTCGCTGCCGACCTGCTCCGAAACTCGCCCTCGCTGCTGGCTCTGACGGGGGCACCACGACCACGAAACCCTAGTCTTGTTCGTCGGGGCCGTTCCGTCCTTCGGCTGGCCGATGCCTGGCCTAGCTCGCGGCTCGTCGCGCGGCATTCCTCAGCCACTGCCGAAACCCTATTCCAGCTCTGGCGCTCTGCTTGCTCCCGGCGGGCTCCCGCTGGCTCTTCCTGAAGATGCTGATTGGTGCAGACCCGCCGCTCAGGCTCCGCTCCGGTCAGAGCTCCGGCCGGTCCCGCTCCACGTGCCTTTCTCTGACGAACTCCAGCTCCCTCTCCGGAATGAAACCCTAGTGCTCCACAGTCCAGCACCAAAACCACCGGCTAATCGCTAAGCGTCCGTACTCACTCAACCTCAAGCGCTCCGTACTTTGGCAAAGCTCACACCAAGCTCCAAAATACTCAAACGACAAATCCAAAACCAAAAATTCAAAAATCTCAAATCTTTGTAACCACAAAGATTCAAGAATAAAATGAAAACAGGATTTTTTGCCAAGTAATAAGATACAAAATCTAAGCATTTAAGTGTCAGTCAAGCTACCTCTCACTTCGCTCACAGGAGAATCTAAGAGTGCAAGGAGAAACATGAAAGGTAGTATAAAACTCAAGAAAACACAACAAGCGAACTCTCTCTCAAAAACACCTCACAAGATTTGACTTGGCAAAGAATGCCAAGTCAAGGAAGTAATGTGTTTTAACTAACTCCAAACCTAAGTGGCCTGAAATGAAGTGCCAACTAGAATGAGGTGCCAAAGGCCCTAACCTTCCCCAAAACTACTAAAAACAAAGATCATCCACTAATGACATACATCCGATGTGGCATAGCCACGATGCCACATCACGTGAGAGCACCTTATATTTGGGGTGTTCACCATACACTTTTGAATTCAAAGTGGAACTTTGAATGCTACTTGCACAAGCGAGTCAAGTTCTACTACATGTTAGGCGCTCTAGGTTAGTTTGGGAGGGTTGGGATTGGGACTTTGAGTGATTTTATAGGAACACATCCAAGTAGCTTCATTGTTAGTCTATAGTGACTTTTAGGGTCCTATGAGTTGTATCTTTGCCCTTTAATATGAAACATTCTACAATACTTTTTTCCTTAAAAATGACGTTCTATGATAGCTTGTTGAAAGGCTAATTGTAGGGATCTTTTCCTAAATTTTTTGAGACTTTGCATTAACCCAAACCCTTAAACGCTTGGATATGGGTCTATGTACCTTACCATAGTTTCATCTGAATTTCTAGATTTCAAGTACAAGAATATTTGTTAATATTTAAGGTCACACCTCATTGTGTACTAAATTTCTCTATCTACAATGTAACTTTCCAATGGCTTCAAGAAAGAATAGCACATAATTGTCTAAGGATTGCTTCACACTATGCTTGACCAAGTTGAGAGGTTGTAGGATTGAGTGGCCAAAATTTGTTGAGAGGCAAGTTGAGAGGCTGTGGGAATTGAGGGGTCAAACCTTGGGAATAAGGGCAAAAAATACTTTGGAATAATTTTGAGTTCTAATGAAATCCAATGATGATTACGTAGATAGCACAATGGATTACTCAATAAAAACAACAAAAAAATGGTACCTAACCATCTTCATTGTGGGGGCTAAGATTAGAAGGCATGTTGGTAAGTGGGGGCGCGGTTAAAAGTTTCAGCTTATTTACCTATTAAAAAATGTGAGAGTGTGAGAGTTTAGATATTTATTATCAAAAAATTGAATTTGAGAATTCCATATTTAGATTCAGAGACCTTGATTTGGTTTACAACTCTAAAGAAGGAGATGGCAAATTATTACTCTTCAAGATATTTTCATATTTAATCTTAAAGAGGTAATAGCAAAGGAAAATTAGATGTATTGCTAATATCCCTCCTAACACCAAGTATGAACATACCCTTAACTCTAATGAGATTTAGCCACTCCGGTCCCACCATACTGCATGTCATCTAGCCCTAGCTCACTGCTGCGAAGTCTGGGTACACCCGATAACTGGTCTTAAGGTTATCCCCGGGTACCAGGAGGGTATTCGAAAGCACTCTTCTAGGTTATTATACTCCGGGTATTGCAAGTTAGGGTTTGGCAGGAGAGAATGCCCTATCCTGCGACGCTCGTCGTTCTTTCTCGGCGCTTCTCTCGGTTCTCCGCTGCCTTGCGACTTCCATAGCCGTCGCCCGCAATGGTACTCATCTCCTCTCTTTGTTTTGTTCTGCACCGAAAATCTTTGTTGTCAAGTACATTGCGCTTCGATTGGTATAATTTTTGCTGTATTCCTTTTACGGATTCCCTGGTTCGCGATAAGACCTAACTTCTGAAACAGTTTGTAATGATTCATTTTTGGTTCGTTTGGAGGTTAAAGGACCATAGTTTTTACTTCTGTATATGTTAGAACAGTGCTGAATCTTTGTCTGCATTGAGTCTCGACATTGTTGCAGTAGGTTTTTTCTGTCACCAGGGCACTTGGTAGCTAACTGCGATTTTTTTCTGCGGGGTTGTGCAGACGAAGGGAACGGGCAGTTTTGGTAAGCGCCGGAACAAGTCACACACGCTGTGCAGGCGTTGTGGGCGCAGAAGCTTTCACATTCAGAAGAGCCGATGCTCTGCTTGTGCTTACCCTGCAGCGAGAGTCCGTAGTTGTACGTGGTTCTTTTTCGATCCTTTAATCTCTGTTTGGTTTGCACTAATTTGCATGTCCTTGGCAGAACATTAATGGGAAAATTTCATGGATACCCCTGAAGTTTGCAATATTTTCAGAGATACCCCTGCTTTTTCAGAAATACCATAAATACCCTTGGACCAAAACTTTCATGTGTTTGTTTTGTTGTGCATGCCACTTCTCTTCTTCCTTTGTGCGCCCACCTAACAAGAAAGAAGTAGTGTACGCTCAAAGGGAGAAGGAAGTGACATGCACAACAAAACAAATGCCTGAAAATTTTGGTCCAAGGGTATTTGTGAAATTTCTGAAAAAGCAGGGGTATCTATGAAAATATTGCGAACTTCAGGGGTATCCATGAAATTTTTCCAATATTAATCATGTCTGGATCTTGATTGAAATATGTTACTGATTATTGCACTTCCTCAGTTAGGCTTCCTACCACTACAATTGATTATGTACGATAAACTGTTGCTCTTTTACTTCACTTTCTGTTCTCAAGTTTCTAATTCTTATGCAACGCAAATCCTTGCTTCAGACAACTGGAGCGTGAAGGCAATCAGGAGGAAGACCACCGGAACTGGACGCATGCGCCATCTTCGCCATCTTCCTCGGAGGTTCTCTAACAATTTCAGAGAAGGTGAGAATGATATCAACTGTTATTCTCCATTTTATTAAGTTGTTTCATACCTGTGTTTTCGTGAATTTAATGGTTGTTTGGATTCACATAATATGATATCTATATAATTTACGCATCATTTTGAACTATTGCGATGATATCGGTTACACAACATGCTGTTTTCAGGACTCGATCTTGTTATTGACATCTATATGAGATGTTTTGTGAGGCATCAGTAGTTCTCAGTATTCAAGACTGCATTCATTCTCATGACTTGTTTGCATGTTTCAGGAACACAAGCAGCTCCCAGGAGAACTGCTGCCGCCGAGTAGAATGGAAGTCTTTTCAGCTACATGATGGGGCAATATAGTCAGGCTATTTTACTTCAACATGTTTGGTATTTTATGTAATTCACGATTTGAGGAAAGGGGTGAATGTTGAACCATGCAATTCGTATTTGAAATTCGTTTCGTGCAGTTATGTTCTTATACCTGCATGTCTTTCACAAGCCATATTGGTGCTGTACTGCTGTCTAGTTGTAATCTTGCAATAACGCAGCTGCACATGTGCTCCATGGTTGAAACAATGGTTTCCTTCAAAGCAAGGAGTAGGTCGTTTTGAATAGAGTTTGGTGATCGGCAACTTTGAATAGTAGACAAACATTTTCTGCATGTTATTCGGACGTGATTCTAATCTTAGCGCTGTTAGAGTCAAAATGATAAAAATTTCCAATACCACGTGTGAGTCTTGACATCTGGTACCGGAACTTCGTATGCTGATCTTGAGACTTCGATTGAAGTTACTGGGGGAGTAGCTCAAATGGTAGAGCGCCCGTTTCGCATACGGGAGGTAACGGGATCGATGCCCGTCTTCTCCAGCCTATTAGAACTTTTCCTTTCCAATCTCTGCTTATAAGTTTAAGCCATGCTCTGTGCAATTGAGATAGTTAGCAATAACCTTTTTAAATGCACTTCATTTTTTTGGTATGATTCAGCAGAAGTGTCAGTAATGTTACCTTGTATACTAAAAGAAAGAGCTCTACCCCAACTTCGATATCATGGTAGAAGTCTTGAGCAAGTACACACGCCCACGTGTACACGCATGTGCATAGATATTTCGTATGTTTTATCAAATACATAACTTCTTTAGAGGATAGAGGGGAAAATATAGAAGTCATTATTTACGAGATTAAGGTTTTATTTATTATTCTTTTGTTTCAATTAAATTGAGCATTCAAATATTTTTGTTGGACAAAGTGATGACCCTATTTAGCTATGTTTAGTATGAAGATCTTTGTGTAAGGATCTTAACACTAACTCTACCAATCAAAATGTGATACATATTTCATTAAAACAAAACTTAGATCAAAACATAGATCAAAACATAGGTCAAAACATAGATCATGGTTTTCTTGAATTTAGAGGCTATACAACAAAGGACTATGGTGCGCACTGGTTTTTGGAAAATTTCATTGCAAATCATTTACTTTCAGTTGTTTAAATTTGCAGAAGTTGATCTCTTTAATGTTGAGGTTTCAAATATTAGATACTGTTGCCACAACATATGCAACCTCCAGAAGCTTCTATGAAACACATTCAAAGAATTTTTTTGAATGCAATTCCTTTTTATGAACTTAGGATATAAACACTTTTGCATGAAAGATAAAACAGATGTGTTTGGAAAAAATAATCCTCCATGGTCATAGAAATTTTTGTTTCAAGTTTTGAATTATGATGATCAAAGAAGGCCATTGTGAACAACTTCATGCAACTGAATTTGGTTCATGGTATTTTAGATATTAAATACTAGAGTATACACATTGAGCACGTTGTAAATGACAAGTCTTACTTGGTCTCTATCTTTATCCAAATGCACACTTTGCAAGTAATTCAACTTTTGTGCTTTCTAATAGATTTTTACATTCTCTCCATTCCTTTTTATAAATTTAATTTGATTTGAAATAATATTCCTGCGCTTACCATCTAATTGCCTTTAGCTTATCTTTGAGAAAAGTGAGAATCCGATTTTCTTGGCCAAGTGCAAATTGAAATAATGGCATACTTTCAAGTTTTTTTTTATTGGAATGAAATTGTTTTAATGTACTAAACCTGTGTTTCAAACTATTGAAAGTACTTTCTAGAAGGCTAGGCTACAATGACTTGTAATTTTTCAATGTTTAAAATAATGTTCATTTTGTTCTCAAAAAAATATATTCACACAAAATACATCAATGATAGTGAAAATTGCTACAAGAGGATTTTTAAATATACTAAGTAGGAATGATTGTTGCAAACATTGGTTTAGGAATTAACCCCTAAATGCCCAAGGCCCCAATAGCCCCAAAAAGGGCATTCAACCCTAAATGCCCAAGGCACCAGATTTTGGTGTCCAAAAAATTTCAAGAAATTTTGAAACCCTATTGTGGACATAGATCTTATTGTTTTTAAGTTTATTTTTTTTGGAAAAGTTAATTGCTAAAATTAGCTTCACCGTTCAAATTCAACTTCCTCCATATCTTATTCCAAGTGTTTTTGGTGGAAGGTTAACCCTTTAACGACCACACCCATTTTCACAGAATCCACTGAAAACAAGGGCTTTAAGCTTAGATTTGGAATTGACTCAAATATGGACCCATTTTCAATAATCCAACCGTACAAATGGGAAGTACACCTTGTTTATTGTAAAGCACCAAAATTTCAGCTAGATCTACCGTTGGAGGTGAAATATTATAATGATTGAGTGAGCCGTATGCAGAAAATCTCTTGTGTTTCATTCTTGTTTAGTTTTGAATGTTAACCTTTCATGCAAGCTTTGATTGAGAAAAACCTTTCATTTCTAGAAAGCAAGGTTTTCCACCTTTCCAACAAGACTAGTTTCACACAAAATAGACAAAAATAGCAATCACAAGGTGTAGCTAAGTGGACAAAAAGGGTCAAAAAACCCACTTTCTTTGCTACCCTAAAACGGTTCTACAAGAAATTTGATATTATTTTGGAATATCCAATGGGTGAAAACAATCAAGAATTGGCCTTAAATGTAGGTTGACAAATTTTTAAGCCAAAATGACAACACCATTTCAATAGATCTTCAAATACTACAATTATACTACTATTGTATATGAAAACAATACAAGCATATTTCTTAAGCAATTTGAATTTTTTTAGACTTGTGCAATTGAAACTTGACATTCTTCTTGCATACTTGATGTATTGTGTTGTTGCTTTGATCCATCTTTGACAAAAATTGGATACGTATTTTGAAGCCATGCCATATAAACACCATTATATACCAACTCACATACCCAATTGCATTGTTATTTTTTTAGATGGATGCAAAATTCTTATGATCATATGCGTACTTCAAGACCAAATTCCAAATTATTGAGCGATTTCAACCTAGAGGCCAAAAACCACTCCCAGCAACCAAAATATGGTCGCGTAGTCCTTAACCCCTAAAAGACCAAGCAGCCCTTTGCGACCAATACAATATGGGATATTTTCTTGTATTTGGAGTGCATCCACACCTTTAATATATTTGAGATCAACAATGAAGTTAAAATGTAGATCAATGTTGTTCTAGTGAGGTAGTCAAGATCTCAAATTAAAACTTTTTGTTGGTAGCAAATGCCAGTTATACAGCAACGTACATACTATGTATTATAGTAGCTCAGTCCTTTAAGGGTTAAAGAGTTAACAGCAAGCATACATTATGTGTCATGAATAGTGCAATGAAAAGTGTCTTGAATAGTGTTGTGAATAGTGTCACAGAGCCTATGAGAACTTGCCACATTGAAAAGACGGGCATCAAGTTGAGCAAAAGGTGAAGATTTCATTTGGGCACTCCCTTGGGCAATAAGGGCCTTTATACTAAAATTTTGACATCTAACAAAATCTAAAAGTGCTTTTGGACTAGTTTCAATTGGAATATCTTTGTTATAGAGATTAGGAATCTTTCACCGTTGAAGTTTCTTTCATTCAAATTAATTTTTGGTCAATAATTGAAGCTAATTTTTTTTTGTATTGGGTGTTTGCGCTTTGATAGTTGCATTGCAGGCTCATTTGTGAAACTATGGTCATGGATTTGGAAGGGGGGACATTGTTTTGAAGGAACAACAACAAGCACTAAAGCATCCTAAGTGGTTGCTTCCCAATTTTGTATTCAAAAGTTGCCAATTAGCATTAGAAGTTTCGGGTGGCTCCAAAAAAAGCAAAAAATTCTATAGTCAACATCATTCAATTACATATATATTAAAATCTGTGTGGCCATTTTGGGTTTTTTGGGTAGCACCATCTAAAAACCTTGAGGTTCAAGATTATACGGTTACAATTTTGTTTTGATGTTTAATAATGATTTCACAAGGACAGTTCAAAAACTTCAAAACTGCCTTCCAAACACAAGACAAACACCCTTGGGCATTTAGGGATTAAGGTTACAAATATGTAACCAATTTTTTTCAATTTAGAATTGTGAAAGTACATGTTAACTTGTTTGTATGAATCCAAGAAATCAATATAAAAAACACACAAAAATTTTGAATTTTTGATATGCAAAATTGTTGGAATTTAATATTTAATCAAATAATTTAGCTTGCCCATTTAGTTCTTGTCTTAGTGATTCAAAGTTGAAATGATATAAACATTTTGAAAAGTTTCAATGATATGTATAGAGTTTATGATGATTTTAGTTTGTTGATTCATAAAAATCTTGGCTACTAGTAAATTCTTTTCAAAAAAATTTAACATCTTCTAAAAAATGAAGTTAGCTCAAATTTAGAACATTTTTGGTATAATCTCATCCCATCAATCTTTACATATTTAGCAATGCAAGCAAGCTTTATCTTGTTGAATTTAATAGATATATTGCAACAACAATCTTATAAAACTTGTATGAACATAAGAACATCTATTATCATTTTTACTATCACTCCACATGGTCTCTATTTGAATGAAGAACAACTTAACTTCTTGTGGCATTCCATCTATTCATATGACAATTTTGTTTTTCAACAAATTGTGTTCTTCATTTTTTGTGCCACTTCAAACAATTCTACAATACCACAAGGTTTTTTTTTCTTCAATAATTTTGTTTAGAGTGTTCTACAAGAAGTTTCCACAATTCCCTCAATACAAATCAAAGCAAGACAATTGGATGTCCACATAAGTTAAAAACATTCACAATTTTTTAAATTTTTTAAATTTTCTTATTTTAATGCCATCTTGAAGTATCCATGTTTTGTACCCATGTGTGGTCACCGCGTCTTCTTGCAAAGCTTGTAATGTACCTCACTTAGTTGCACTTCTTGTTTTACCATTGCCCACAACCTTGCTAATGTTGCACATGCTAAACACGACCAATTTTAGCTTCTATTTTTATCTTAGTTTCAAGCTTACTCTTGAACTCCTAGCACCAAACTCCAATAAAACAACCAAGCATATTATTTGGTGATATGGGACAAAAATTCAATTGATAACCAAGTCCCAAATAATGCCACCACTCATCACAAGCATTAATAGTCCTTGAATGCTACCCTACTCTTATTCCAACTAAGCCCAACTCACATCCACATGAAGACCAACAAGCATTGAATGAATTTTGATCAGAATATTCATTACAAATTAGATAACTAAATGGATAAAAATTTGAATCACTAATAAAAATATGTTTTAAACAATTGATTCACAATGATCGTAAATGTACACAATAACTATCAAATGACTCAATTACAATCATTGTAAACACTTATAGTTGTTGTGAACTAATTGTTTAGGACACATTCTTCTACTAGTATATAAATGTGTGAAATATGAATGTGACTTTCTTTAAGAAATCTTTTAAAATATTATGTTTCCAAATTGGAATAGCAAACTAAAAACTAAAACATACAAGTTTTTATATGAAACAAGTTTAGGTACCTGCTGTATCAATGGAGGCAACAATTTGATTCAAAGTAAAGTCTTAGTGTAAACCATTTAATGCATGTATCCCTCTCTCCCCTATTGGTCCTTTACTAAAAAGACTCAATGTAAACCACTTTACGCATGTACCCCCTTTTCTCATGTGACGGTTACCAATAAAATATGACGGATCATTGAAAGTTACATCACAACACTCTCTTTTAACCAATTAGATTGAACCCTTTCACCAGACATTAACAACATGTTGCCTGCAGTTACACCACAACATTCTCGCAGCCAATCAGAATACGGATGTATAGTCTTTTGTATATGTAAGATATAAGATTCCAATCTATACATTTAAACATTGCTCAGAACAAAATCATGGCAAGTTCATTTACATTCACAATAGATATATTTTAAGTTGCAAATCCTCCAAAAACGATTCATCAACGTGGATAGATACTTTATTGTGAAAAGTCACCTCCTTTTTATTTTTAGTAGTATCCACAGCAATTAAACCATTGGTGCAATATCCATTTGCCAGGGTACGAAGCTATCCTGGTATCATCAGTACAAAAGATAAAGAAATACCTACGAACACTTTGAGGCAAATCGACAACGTCGTGACAACTGCATCTTTTTCTTTCTCTTTGTAAAGATGAAAGCTCTCACCCTTCTAAATTCCAACATTCTTCGATTTTTCGGCGCAGCTGTTAATGTTTTTTCAACAGAACTGATTCTTTAGATTTCCGCTCTGCGAACTTTGGAGTTCAAGAAATTTCGATAAATCGTTTTCAAGTTATCGTGGTGCGATTTTTCTGTTTTTTTTCTTCTTGCATTTTCTTTATACTGAAGAGTCAATTCTTTTGCGACTTAGGGTTAGGCAGCATCATGAGGTTTCACTTGTGTGGCGGATTGGATGCGCCGGACTGGATTTTGTCCAACATTGTCACTCTCTCAACTATTGTGAGTAAATTTTTCCATTCAAATATCTTTTCTCCTGGAAACGAACATAAGCTGGTTGAAAAAAATCAGGATTTAGGGTTTTGTCGAAGATTTTCATGAATAACCTACGACGTGTTGGTAGATTTTATTCACATTTCTTGGTGACAGGTAGGAGCACCCATAATCGTGAAGCTAAGGGTTTTGGAGTAGGAAAATCAGGTGATGAACTTTGAAAAAATAGTGTTAAGTTAGGAAGAAGAAATCCAAAGTATTGGTATCAATTTGAGAAAGTTTCCATTGCAAGCATTTGTTCACAAAGATTTTTCAAAGTCCTAAATCATTAAAAATGTATAGTTATGTGTAGGAGATGTCTTTAGTGTGTTCATGTGCTCATAATATTAACTTGAGGAGTTCTTAAATAGTGAGATGGGGCACTCAAAATCGTCATGCCAGCTACCCAAAATCATCACTTTGTCATTCATAACCAATTTTTCTTAGTTGTCACTGACATCACTGACACAAGTAGATATTGGTGATGGAGACACTAATGGTGAGGGGTGCTCCTACCTTACGTCGACTAATGCATGTAGAGTACGTCGGTCATCAAGTTTCTCTAGTTAACTTTTTTCAGAGAAAATCAGCTCAGAATGTAATGTCCTTGTTGTGTTTTTTGAAGCCATCAGCAAGAGTGAGGGTGCTAGTGGAGTACATCATTCAACGGATCACTGCTGGTGATTTTGATGTAAGCTAATTACTCTACCCAAGCATTGGCAAATTTTTACGAACGGTTCGTTGGCTAAGCTTTGACCATACCGTACTCCCTCTGTCCCTCTAAAAACGTGCAAAAAGCTTCATTGCAAAGGATTAACAATGTTTTTAGCCTTTGTGCCAGTGACACATGCATTTTATAATCAATGTGCCATTTACCAAATGTATGCAAAATCTGCAGCTTTGATTGTGATGCTTGGGTACCCAAATCCCATGCAAAAAAGTACCGTATTTGTGCAAGTTGCCAGCTTCTCATTATTGCAACAATGATATCTCATATGAGCAAAGCTAAGCTTTCTAGGAGAGGATTGCTCCATAATCTCTTAACTTACCCCCATGAGATCATTGAACATGGCAAACGCTTTCTTAGCGTTTGAAATCAGCAAAAGGAGCTTTTCAGTGGTACAAGAAATATGTTTGATTTGGACGTTTTTAGACGGACAGAGGGAGTATTTAATAACCTCATCCGATTGTGTGTGCGCAGTATGAAAATGCATTGAAAATCACAACTGACGCATCTCTTGGTAAGATATTCTCCCGTGCTACCATTTCCATCATATTTTGTCAATCATTTTCCCATGGCTTGCATCAACATTATGAAGACGTGAAATGCTTCTGTGTGATGATAGAGCAGGGGTCTCGGATGCGAAAGCGTGCATCGCAGCCCTTCATTTCATGGTCTCAAATGCTGCCAAGTTTGATGTTGAAGATTCGACCCTAACCCGTGAACTGCAACAACTTGGATTACCTAAAGGTTGGTAAATTTGAAATATCCTTTTCATAAGAATAGCCCTTGTATCCCTTTTCATATTACAACATAGCCGTTTTGGAGATTCTATGACATCACTCACTAGCTTGCACGTCGAAATAGCATTGGTTGTTCCTTGATGGTAGTGGTTCGGTTATTGCAGTGTTGAAAGGTGACATCATGGTTTGTATGTCATACGGGACAGGGTCCTAATTAAGCTGTTCTAACTAACACAGCATGTCCTAATTAACCCAACTATGTTGAAAAATGTCCAAACCAAGAGGTCTCAATCAGCACTAATATGTTGATTTGGGTCCCATTTTGTAGTAGTGATGTTCTTGTAATACCTAGCAGACGTTTTCTGTTTGGTGGCACTACGTATTAAGATTTAGATTAGATGTTTTTTTCTGATGCAATTTGTTTTGAGAGACTTGTTGGCGTTTCAGAGCACACCGATGCTGTGGTAAGACCATATTGGGAGCGGAGAGAAGAGCTTCGGACAAAGCTCTTGCAAGAGAGTTTACAGAGTAAGTCCTATAGCTGAGCATCATTTAATATTTATTGAATTTTTCAAGCATTCGGCCACTCGGTTAATCCAAGATTTCCTGTATTTGTGATATATTGCTTACCCTTAGTGAGAGGGAAATTCGTCAAACTAACATGAAATTTGTAGTCTCTTCTCTCGAGATCAAGGGTTGGCAAACACAAGTGAGTGACACTAAGAACGTGGTCATGCGCTTGAAGTCCACCACTTCCAATACTGAGCAGGAGAACGACGGGGCAGAGGAATTGGTGATTTGCATGACTGCCGAGAAATTTCGGGTGCTCCATCATGGTAAATTTAGAAAGTTTTCCGACTAATAGTATAAAACAGCTTGGGTAGTTGAAATCGATTTGAACCGTGCATTTGGAGTGGGAATGAGCATTGGTATGGAAAGAATATATCTAATACTAACCTTTGCAAGCACCTTGTATTGATAGAGTTGAAAGCTGCACGAGCATTAATGGACGTCTACAACTAAATGCTTAGCAAGGTCAAAGTTAGAATACTCAGTACATCCAACTTACGGCAGCTGATACGAAGGCAGCAGGTTTGCTTCTGAGTAGAAAAATGAAGCAGGTCGTCCATAGGACTTGACAAATTGTATATAATTTGCAACAGGAATTATGACTTTATTCCCAGAGTGAGAGTAAATACTCATCATATACAGTTATTGTCTGCAACACATGCTGTACTGTTTCCATCATCATTACTTCCTGTAAGAGAAATGATACTATTTGTTTCACTTCAATCATCTTTATCATATGTCGGAGTATTAATATGGAAAAATGTTTACAGTTGTGGAAACATCACTTAGAATAGAAGTGTAAAATCTGTTCAAATTAGTTTTCTCACTATATACAAATTTCTCATGCGCTTTCTAAGTGGACCACTATAAGTGAAAATGGAAAAAACTTCGTTTCCATCAAAGCCAAGCCTACACTCCTGGCTAGTGAAAACCCAACTTTACCAGTGAAATAATGAGTTACTGTTACCAACAGGAGTAAGTGGGATCAGGGCACTACCGATTTTTGTATTGTCCACCTTAATCTATGTAGTCATGAGGTCGATGGAGAGATGCACAGCCTTTCTTAGCGATGATGACCAAGTCATCATACATTCAATAGTAATGGAGTGCGCACACTGAGGCGAAGGGGTTCAAGGATGTTTGTCGTGCCTGTCAACTCCTCACTCACTGCCCACAACGAGTATGAGAGTTTACTGTTTGCAGCTCTTGCACTTGGATTCGTCTTGCGACTATTCTCATAGTATCCACCCGTTATGCCTTCCATTTCGTAAGAATTTGCCAAATAGACAGCCGTTGATGCACCTTCTACAGGTGTCTGCATTGCCCACATTCACGTATAAAAATGATGTACTGGACAGTCAAGTGTCTTGGTTTAATTAGAAAATTAATGCTCTTTTATTTACAAATGTTGTTCTTCGTCATTACATCGTAACGGCCAACAGCACTAACTCTGACAACATGGCTTGCTTAGATTGGATCCAAACAACCGTATTACTAATCATATAAATTGTAAGCAATGTTCTTTATGTGGTAAGGTAAGAGGCTCATAAACCGACCATCTAAGGGCTGAAACTGAATTTTGGGGAGGTGGAACTTCTTGAAATAGTTTTCAGTAAGTTTTACTTGAAAAGGAATTGGCATCGAACCCAAGTTTTTTCATATTTTTTGGAGCTCTATGGAATTAGTTATGAAATTTTGAAGTGGAAAGACCATAGGGCTCATAGGGCTCTAAAACCGCCCACCTCCTCAAATGTACTAATTTTACACATTACTGAAAGGCTATGAATAGGAACATGTACTGACAGAGTTCATTCATTTGGGGAGGTGAGCGGCTTTAATGCCCTCACGGAGTTCGAGCCTCCTACCTTACATCATTGCAAGCTCACAAGTAAAACTTTTTGTCTAGATTGACATGCCACGTTTCTCAACTTCTTATATTTGCTAGTTACAAACAATAATAACCACAATGTGAACCAAATTGGTTTGTGATTGAATTGTTACCTCTCTTGTTGCTTTGCAACTCAAGAGCAAAGCAACCTCGAGAGGAAAACAATTACAAACCGGATAGGCTCACATCTAGGCCATTACCTAAGAAAGTGTGCAATTAGTGAGGGATGAGTTTAGCATCAGAAGAACTTACCTTCAATCCCAAAAGTTTTGTCAACACTGGCCTAAGTCCAGGAATCGACGGCAGACTCAAATTTGTTGATTGAGGAAATATGTACCGAGCCAACTGCAACACACAAATCCACTTTGAAACTCCAAGTTGCACAATCACAAAATAGTTTCACACCAACCCACTGTTTTTCAAGGTCAGCATATCTCAAGACTTTGTTCATTCAGGGCTCCCATTTCAAAGCCACACAGAACAGTGAAAGTGGCACAAGATCGCTATATAACTCGACCCACATCTTCAAAAACTCTAAACTTTCATCACCTGCCATCTTTTACAGGATTCTGAAAAACTTACATCCGTATCGACAACACCTGGGTGCATGGAGTTTGATGTCACAGGAATTCCCAAGGATTTGCAGCGCCGTGCAAGCTCATGAGAAAACAAGCAATTGGCTAATTTCGATTGTCCATAAGCCTGCCATTCGTTGTACTCTGAACGCAAACACGACAAAAATGCACACAAATCATAAGTTAGGCAGTAATACCACAATTTTACACTACAAACACCAAATAGTGCTATTGCTTGTCAGCGAAACTAATACCAGAGTTTTCGTCATGTGTGCTGATATTTTAACTACAAGTGTCAAATATACCTCATCCAGAATGGGCTAGTATACTGTTGTGTAAACTTTGTTACAAGCAAAAAAGTTACAAGCAAGACAGACATGTATAATGCAGCATGTCAATCTCATTATAGCCCATAAAATTGAATTTTTTTAATATTTAGAGCAAACATCCTGCTGGATAGAAACAGCAATTAATCGGCAACTTGGAGATGTTGCTTCAATCTGCTGGTTAATGTTGTTTTTTTATGTTGATTCCACAACGGGTTGCACTGGTAGTTGATATTTGATAATTCATGTTTATGGACACACATCTAGTAACGTATTAAGGTGGATAATATGCGTGAGATTGTGTGAGTGTAAATTCTAAAGATTATAATGATTAAGGATGTGGAATCACTAGAAAATATCGAAAATATGAGGAGTTTTGAGACGTACTCCGAGTCCTATAATTCAGATCCTCGAAATCAATTTCTCCAATTCGTTCTGCTGCTGAGGCCAACACCACCACCCTTGACTTGGTTCTGCAACATCAAATTCAACTGGGTAAAGCTACAACACGTGCACAACGTTCAGCCTGACCACTTCAACCCTTGAAGGATAGAGCTTACAATCATAACTGCAGTTCAACTTCAAGATTTTACAAATTTTGTATGGTCCATTCTGCTGCAATACATGAGAGACTTTTTTCTAATTATTAAAGACTAAATCATGCATCTATCACAAATCACAGAACTTAAAATATTTTTGGTAAAAATGAGATTTATCACATGAATCTAAACGAAAGAGACAATTAAAGAAATCCTATCAAGTATAAATCAAGCTTAAAAAATCTCATTGGAATATTTGCCGCATCTGTATGTTACAGAGAAAAACATTCGTGTGCTTATTAAACTTCTATGCCAACCGGTATTTAGAGATGTCAGATGTGGTCATTGGCTCTCAAATTTTAAACTGCTATGAAATACCTACTTTAGGAATTTGACGTTTGCAAGAAGAATAGATATTACACTTGAGGAGTTTTGTATGACTGGTTTTACTCGAAACCAGAAACACGTCATTTCGAATGTTCAAATCAAGTTCAAAGATTAAAGATTCAAAAGTACTTAAGTATTTTACGCAGATATATCATCTTCTAAGCAAAACTTAGCTAAAAGATAAAATATTCAAGTAACTACAGTACTATGACTTGAGCTCAATTGAATGTTGAAGATGTACCATTAACAAAGTTCTACACGAAAGATTTAAATGAAAATCATTCAATTTTCATTGTGAGCAAGAACTATTTGACCACTCATAAACCGCATTTCCTCACTTTTTTTTTGTCTCCTGTATCGTTACAGGTTTAAGTGACAAGTTCAAAACAAAATTCACAGTAGTAATTCTCACGAAAGTGCTCACGTACCCTGAGGAGGCGCAAGATTTGAGTTTGTCAAGCAACAAGGCGGAGAGTAAGAAGTGACCCAAATGATTTACCTGTACCAGCACATTCCCCAAACCTTCATAACTTAGTGATACACATCATAACAACCCGCCCCCGTGCCTTTCAGCTATTTGAGTTCTTTTACTATTAAAATAAATATTTTTCAGAAAACAAGGATCTTTTCCTTAGTCCTTTCACTTTCAAGAGGATTCCAAAGCACTAGAGTATCTAATATTTCACTATTAAACAAATAAGTTATGAAGTTTTAGTATTTTGCTAATGTGTTGAGAAAACCAAGGGTCTTGTACGTTGTAAGCTGTCATGTTCATACTCGATAACACCATATTCATTAAATTGGGAATTTTGTAACGTTTTGGGTTTAAGTTGACCAACTTAAACCGAGCATTAGGGTACAACTTGGGAATCTGGTTTTCCCAATTTAATGAATATGGTGTTCGATTCCTAATTCATACTTGTCATTAACAAATACTCCACATTTGGTCCGTTCATGGCCTCAAAAAGTTTTTCCATTAAAGGGCTCAGGTGGAAGCATCTGTAAAAGCTGAGTGCATGAAGTATAAGCACTGGTTGTTAACTATAGTTTCTGACTGCTCAAAATCAAAATTATTAGTGTTTCGATAATGTAGCACTGTTCAGAGAAGACAAACTAACCCCAAGTTGATACTCAAAGCCATCCACAGTGTACTGACGAGGGCATGCCATTACACCTGCATTGTTCACCTGTCCAAGTCATGCACAACCACAGTCTTTAAAAAATAATATTCCTCAGCATTCACTTTGGAACATTTTGGGATTTGATCTTCAGCAATAATCTTAAGTTTATTGTACAACAAAGGGAAAAAATGTTTTGAACAATTGAATGTATTTGGAACTTGCAAATATCTAAGACTTTTTACTTACAAGACAGTTTAGCGGAAGGCCCGAGTCCAAATACTCTGCTGCAAACTCACGAATTGATGCAAACGAAGCCAAATCTAATTGCAAAACTCTGTGCAATCCGGGGCAGAATGTCAGTACAACAGCACACATTTTTACATACATTTTTCAGGCTAGTTCATATTGTGGAGGATCTATTGGAGAAAACCCAGCACACTACTACAGGATATATTCCTCCAAGCACAAAGTTTGCAAGCCTCAGACATTAACTATGAATTTAGAGAGCTTTTTGAAGATCCTCATACATCGCAAACCCTGTAGAGAATCTAAGAATTAGCTCAGGATTTGTACATCTAGGTCAGCAAGAAATTTGAGACCTGACAGAGGGGCTCTTGGATTCTCGAATAATGTCTGCCACAGCTTGCTCTCCTTTCTCCATATTTCTGCATGCTTCCTTAAGCCAACCCTCACTGAAGTCAAGATTACTAACGAATAGCTATGCTGGAGATATTACGCGAACTCAAGAAAAAAATCTACAGAAAGTTATGTCACAGGAACGAATTACACTTTGTTGCTTGATTTTTGTGATGAATTCTCACCAATTGTGACAGACATGCCCAGCTTTGCAAGGTCTATGGCGGTCGCCTTTCCTATCCCTGGCAAAAACGTCGACCGAACACTTCAGGTTAGAGGTGCCTGCTTGTTAAGCTTCTAGTTCTTTCTTCAAAACATGGACATCATTATGCAATTTCGACCTTAACCCTAAAGCAACCAATGCTTGAAATATGACCAATTCAATTGATCGTAACGCGAAAAGAACAGTAATTCAGATGGAGCGATATTTTATGTCACTGGGATCAGTGAAGAAAATTGCATGTGTTAGTTAGAAACAGATAAAATTAGACAAAAAAAAAGTCCTTATGTGGCATACTTTAAACTGCTGATCAAAACATGATGGCCTTTTTATTCCTGCTACAAAAGGAAGTGTAATGTAATGCCTGGTATCATACCCGTGTTGCCACCTGTGATGATCACATGTCGCTGGCTCGAGGATTGAGCCGCCCTACATACTCCGATGCTCCAATTCTTGTGTCTTCTCTGCAAGCCAAACGTTTAAAAACTGAGAGGAATAATATGGAATGACAACAACAACAATAATTACATTAGTATAAGTACTCATAATTATTATCAGGGAATGCCATCCACCAAAATGACATGGCTGCGGATGTTATCAACTACTCCCTCTGTCTCGCAATGAGTGACCCATTGGAACCTCATGTGTTTTATTCCGAATTCATTGACCATTGCAGGATATATTATTCACAGGAGTCCAAAATTTATATCACCACAAACAACAACGAACATTGTATTAGTTCGTTACAACTTACTTAAAAATTAGGCCCAATAAGCCGAGGAATGCTAAATCGTGAGCAGGGATCAAGGAGCAGAGAGCTTATATCTTTTGTCAAAATACAAAAGTTTACCTATAAACGTGTACATAGGGCCTTATAATTGTGCATCATAAACCTTCATCTCTTGAAAAACTTGCTGTTTTTCAAGTTTGCCCAATGAGTTTGAGCTCAAAATTGATCCTTGGCTCACTGCTCATGGGCTCACCATTTTACGCTCACGAAATAGCGTCGTCCCCAATTAGTCTCCAAACAAATTACTCAAACCTAAACACGAGTTAAACACGAGTTTCCAATGCGTCACTTATTACGAGACAGAGGGAGTACAAAACAACCATTCATACAAAAAATCACAAGTTAGTTAAACATTGAATGCTCCATTAATAAGGCAAGCTTTAAGAATCTACCATTGATACATACCTGGGGAGCTATTCCTGAAACCGCCAATTGCAAAGACCCCAGGTCATCAAGCCCCTTGTTCCCCAACTTGGGAATGCGTGCTGGCAGAAGCGAGGTGACACATGCTACCGCCATGGCTGCCACCCGTAGATAACAGTTATCGATCCGAAGCACTATCTAGCTCAAAACCTGCAGAGCTAGCCAAAAGCAACTTCAGTTACATTAGCGAATTTTCAAACTGAGTTGCACAAGTGGTATTTCCTCTGATAGCTAGGACAGGTATTACTAATACACCAGATACAAAATTTGGCCACTCCACCTGCAAACTGGGAAGTCCTCTAACCCAGCAAATCTAGCATAGTACCGACCGAAAAATCTCCAGCATTCCGCTCAATACTTGAGGTAACTAGCGCCAGCAATGCTTCAGAGAGTCCAATTGAACATAAGTTACAAGGGCACCACACTACCTGTGCTGTGTTGTACTGTGCAAGCTGGAGTGGAAAACTGTGGTGAAGAGTGCCAGTGACAATGGCCCACCCAAGGTAAAACTAAACAGAAGGATGGAGGAGAGCCGGAACCAGGCAGGTGTTTGGTACAATCAGTGCGCCGCGCAGTTCTTCTGTAAGTTACAGGCAGTAACAGGAAGTGCGAAGAGATTTGATGCATGCACAGGGGTAAGTTATGGGCAGGGGCTCAGTTTACTGCACATACGTCGATGTGGGGCTAGGGCGGAAAAGCTCAAGTTTTTCTCCAAACAAGGGTAAGAGGGGTAAGCTTACAAGTAACAATTTACCCCTGTTGTTCAATTGTATCCTCCTCTTGAGTTCTCAACTGAAGCAGGGTCTTCGAATCCAAATATGAATTCAAAATTCTCAAATTCAATCTCCTAATGATAAATATCTAAACTCTCTCTCACATTCTCTGGCGGGTGAAAAAACAGTGCTTTTCCACCCTGCCCCACCACATCGACGTATGTGCAGTAAACTGAGCCATGGGCAGGTACCAGGCAGGATGCGTGGAGTGCATGAGACCATGTGTGACATTGTGGAGATGAAAAGAAGGCCCATGTGGCCGGGCGAGAAACGAACAAGCAAGCAACGCAATGCAGGGTTGCAGGCCTGGAAGTGACGGGCCCTGGAAAAGAAGGGAGGTCGGCATCCCACCACGTCTCTCTCTCTCTGCTCCTTTCCACTAAGCTTACAGTACTGTTTCCAAGCCTTGGCCTTCGAGAGTTTGGGTTTCAGTTCGGTTGTGTCGGCGGTCACTGTGGCCGAGGTGCGTGCATTAGGGGGTTTCATATATGTCGTTCAGAGGCAATTTTGTTCACATGAATGAAATTGGTGAACAAGTTAGTCAAGCCATCGTTCATGTCCTTGGGATCACCCATTCAAATATCCGAATTGCAGTGAACTACTCACCATCCATTCAACTCTGCCCACAATCACTAATTCCGTATGGATTCCTTGAACTCCACCATAGTTGCTTCTAATCTAGAACCCTTCGTCTCCCTAATTGTCCGCTTCTAATTAAGATCTCTTCAACTCCACCATTCTCGCTTCTTGCGCATTGCGATTCCTTGGATGACCTTAACCTGGCAATCAACTTTGCATCCAAACTGTCTAAAGGCGCGGAGCAAGAGCAAAGAGGCGGGCAACAACACAAACAGGCGCGGCACGAGCGCAAGCTTGGACGCTGGAGTAGGAACACGATTGGGGCTAGCAGGAGAGGCAAGAAGGGAGAGGCTTCACGTCGTTCACTTGTGAACAAGCCATGAGGACCTCCTGGAGGTCCTCATGGCTCGTTCACTTTTGTGACTTCACGTTCACCATGAACAAAAACTTGTTCACAACCATTTGTTCACTGTTTTTTTGAGATATATGAAACCCCATATTGGGTGATTGCGCACTCCACGGCCAAATGTTGTCAACTTCCTTCCTTTTGATATGCTAAAGCCTGGTTCAAACTAGCAACCGGCCAAGATACTGAAATCAGCACCCTGTCTGGTGTTTCACTTGATACAAACTTTTCATAGTAATCGCGTGTCATCCAAGAGTGTGCCTCTGCTGGACAAGTTTGGTACCACCCTTGGAGCAGGCCCCAAATCTTCACTATCTTGGCCTTTGACATGGCTATATAGGGTGATCCCTTGCAGTGGTGAAGATGGATGTAAAAGTACCAAACAAACTTGCAATCTAAACCCAACAATGGAGAAAAACCAAATTTCAACCAATCACGTTTGAGATATTTTTGGCCGGATGCTAGTCTGAACCGGGCCTAAGTTACCCTAGGCATACGTGCTTACTTTTGTTTTTCCCCGGTAGCTCCCGGTATTCTAGTAACATTCTTCACCACACCACGTGTCTTATATTGTAAGGTAGGAGGCTCATAAACCGTCCATCTAAAGCTACCAAACTCATCAACAAATGTCCTACATATTTCACCTCAAATGTCAACCATCCTAGAGTTGAACGGAATTTGAGCCTGAACAAAATTTGAGCCTTCTACCTTAGAAGTGTTTTTTGTGTTTGAAGAGCACCTCAGAATCCAACATAGAATATTTTTTCTAAAGTATGAGCTAGCGTAACATTCATTACATGGGATTTGGACCCAAGAAAGGGCTGTGAGTTTGGATGTTTCCAATGTTGGGAACTAGCCATTGCTGATCGTCAGAAAAAAAATCAAAAATTTAAAAAAATTTAAAAATAAAGTAAAAAAAAGTTTTTTCCAAAAAATATATTAAAATAATAATATCTGACATGGTCGCCCTAATGCCATGTCATATTGCTGCAGATTGCCTATGTGAAAGTGTTGTGGAAGTGTTCCCAAAGTTCCCATAGTTTTGGGGGAAGGGGCCCATTCTTGGGTCCAAATCCCTTGTAATGCATGGCTTCTTTTCCTTGATCATAAACTCTTGGGAATTGCTTAACCCCTCAGCGCCCAAGCCAAATTCATGCCATGTTGGACCTCATTGCAAATAATTTTTAATCACATGTTCAAAAATAACATCTAGAAGAGTTAGCTTTTGATAATGCACAAGGCTTATGGTTTGCAATTGTATGAAAACTTGGTAAGCTTTCATTGCATGGATCAAAAGATTATAATGGTCAAAGACAACAAAGTGGTGAATATGGAAAGGCTAGATTTGTGGCGCTAGGGCGCTGAGGGGTTAAGCCATCATACTATTTGCTATATCCACCACACTTTTTGCTAAATCCACCACATGGCATCATGGTTAAGAGTTTCATAAAGAAAAGAAGGATGAATTTCATATTTATTGGATAACCATTTAATGATGGTGACAACTACACTGTACTCTTTCCTTTCTTTTTCATTTTTTTGTCCTCTCTTTATTTTTCTTCTTTCATTTCTTTATCCACTCTTCCCTTTTTTTCTTTCATTGCTTGGCTTAACTTTCATAACTTTGAGTACACATAATTCCAAAAGAACTACATTTATTGTCATCATTAAATGTTCATCCAATAAATTTGAAATTCACCCTTCTTTTATTTATGAAACTCTTAAACATAGTGCCACATGGTGGATTTAGCAAAAAGTGTGGTGGATTTAACAATTCCCTATACTCTTGGGTCATAAAACACTCCAAACTACTCATTAAATGTATTATCATGTTTTCTTAGTGTAATACTAGAACTTGTGAGCATTATTGTTAGAAGAGCATTAAAACAAAACTCTTTAAATAGACATAGTAACATGGGTTTGGACTTTAGACAAACAAATTTAAGTTTAGTGAAAGCAAGCTAAAAGACAAAAAGCATATTGTGCAACGTAGTCACAGCAAGTCATGTTCAAGTTTAAGATAGAAACAAATATGGAAATGGCTTGACACACCTTGGAAATTTGCCATGCTATTTCCATGTTTTTCATTTCTTAAGTGGAATTTGCGGTAACATATTATATTTTCTGTTTTAAACTTGCTTTTGGTGTGTTGTATTTTAGTAGTTCAATTTCCAAATCCAAATTTTAGCTTGTCTATCTATAAAGGATTTGGATGCGCTTTCCATGATAATAATCACAACTTTTGATTATGCACAAAGCAAAAGATGGTGAAATACATACATATTGAGTTTTTTAGATTGTTTCACTCATGATTCTTTTAGAAGAAAAAATGAGGCCATTAACCCCTAAAGGCCCAGCTTTCCCCCAGGCGATAGTTGAGATTTCGGGCATGTACCTATAGTTATTCTAGTTTTTGTGATTTTTTTAAACTTTTATTGAAGGTGGGGAATTCTAAGACCTACTTAGGAATCTAATTTTTTTGTCATTATGACATTTGACAAAGAAGATATGCAAGAATTTCTACTACCTAGGGAGGGAGGGCAATCTAGGCAGCCCAAAAACTTCTTTAAAAATTTGTTTTTTCTAAAAACAGAAATCTGAAATTGGTTCATTAGATTTTCATATGTGGAAAGCTTTGAATCATTCAACTTCAATCAATGAGATGAAAGTTATGAGGAGTTTTTGTTTACGGGCAGTTCTAGATTCTCTACTCTAAAATAAACTTTGTAGTCCTTTATTTTCCACAATTTTTAATATTTTGGAAAAAAAACTAAACCTAAGGAAGTAGATTGTTTATCACAACATTTTGACCATTAGGATTTGCAATTTTCATTTTAATAATGAAATTCTTAACAATTTAGTGATTTGACTCATTCTCTACTTCTTTTTACTTACTATTTTCCCCCATGTGTTGTATTGTTCCAATTGATTTGAAAATTCTCCCACACATACCTAACTTGATTTGCTACATGGAAAAAATAAACCTCAATTTTGTGTAAAGTAATTTTTTTCATGTAAGTGTGGACAAAGGCTTCTGAAATTTTTTGAACAGCAAAGAAAGAAATCTTTTTTTTCATTTTAGATGTAAATATCTCCCTCCTCTCTATTTAGAATGACCCGATTTTTTCCCACAAGTACCTCTTCTAGTCTAAAACAAGATCTTATGGTTGGGTTTGTAAAACAAACTTTATTTCCTACTTTTATACTCATTCCCCCGAAAGTGGTAATTAACATTGACTTTCATTGCAGAAAACTGCTTGGGCATTTAGGGGTTAAATAGTTATTCATGCTATTTATGTTATGATGAATTTACTACTTAGTCCAAAAACTATTAAAGTGCCTTGAAAGTACTTTATTCATCATTTGGCCACTTCAGCTCGCACAAAGTGACAAAGCATTGATGAGGTGGTAATATTTAATTTTAACAAATCTAAAGTTACTTATATAAGGAAAAGGTCGAAAAAAACTTTCGACTCGAATGAGGACTCATAATTGTCGTAGTGTATTAGAGATGTTGAGGGTCATGCTACACTTTAGAATACCTTTTGTATAATACTATATGTTGAGATAGGCAAGCAAGAACAATCATTCATTCCTTAACACCCATCCATCGATTCTATTTTTTTCCATATAATATTCAAAATTAGAAAGCATCACTTGAGATTTAGCAAACTTTTAACTTTGAAGAGATATATTTGGTCTTCTGCTTTTAGTATAACTGATCAACAATTGGCCCTTGCTATGCTACGCATTTACCATATTATATGTTAGTAAAATTTTCATACATTTGAATAGAATACAAAAATAATGATTTCAATAAGCCTTTAACCCCTCACTGCCCAAGGGGCCCAAATCGGGTTTCTCTAAATTTTATGCAGGGATGCTCAACCTTTTGGCAAGCTTTTTTTTGTAATTGTTATTAGTTTTAAACTCTTATTGAACTCCACTTTTAGCATCAGGAATCTGATTTTGAAAATGAATTAAAGAGATTTGTCTATTCAAGATTTTGTGCAAGGGTGTCCATTGCAAATCTTCACTTTCTAGTGTTGAAGGCTCTTGGAAATGAGCTTCAAGTACATTAAAACTTGGAGAAAAAATCACAACCCCTACAGGACCAAGCCATTTTTTCTGCAAAAACACAAAAAACTGCCACTTTTGGGGAAGCAAGTACAATGGTAAGAAAAAAAGTTTTCTACAAGAATTCAAGCGTAAGATCTTACAATAGAGGTACACGTGGTAAAAAAATCAGCTCAATCTACACAAAGAATGAATGAGATATTTACATCTGAATTGCGGAAAAACGTCTTTTTTTTGTTGTTGCCTAGAAATTTCAGAAGGCTTTGACCACACTTAGATCAAAAAAATTACTCTACACAAAATTGAGGTTTATTTTTTCCATGTAGCAAATCAAGTTAGGTATGTGTGGGAGAATTTTCAAATCAATTGGAACAATACAACACATGGGGGAAAATAGTAAGTAAAAAGAAGTAGAGAATGAGTCAAATCACTAAATTGTTAAGAATTTCATTATTAAAATGAAAATTGCAAATCCTAATGGTCAAAATGTTGTGATAAACAATCTACTTCCTTAGGTTTAGTTTTTTTTCCAAAATATTAAAAATTGTGGAAAATAAAGGACTACAAAGTTTATTTTAGAGTAGAGAATCTAGAACTGCCCGTAAACAAAAACTCCTCATAACTTTCATCTCATTGATTGAAGTTGAATGATTCAAAGATCCCAACATCTATATAAGTCTAAAGAACCTATTTCAGGTTTTATTTGAAAAAGATGAAATTTTTAAAGAAGTTTTTGGCTGCCCAAGGAGTAGCATTTTCCATATTTTTGTGCATAACTTCTTCAATAAACTTCAGAATGAGGAAGAAATTACATTCCCACGTAGATCTTTGAATTCCTCACCTTCGATAAAAGTTTCAGAAAATCACGCAAAGTAGTTTAGCCATAAGTACATGCTCAAAATCCCAAATGTCTCCCAAATTGACAATGGTCCTTTAGGGGTTAAAAATTCAATTTAAAAAATTGTAGAATAGATTTTGGGAAGCCGTAAATTGATTGGGGTTAACCCCTAAATGCCTGAGGCTTGTTTTTGGTTTTTAGGAATTTGCTTCAAATTGAACAAAAAGGTAACATTTTAATAAGCTGTATTGAGTTCTTTTGAATTGTAACCATACAAATTCAAACTAGATATGTTAGAGGTCACACAAGAAATGAAAACACAACAATGTCACTAATGGATTGAAAGATTATAATGTTTGATCATGAGGGTGTTAAAACTACAAAAATTACTTGAAGCCTTTGAATCCTCTTTTCATATGATGGATCTAAAAAAATGACCATCAAAAATTATAAGATTAAAGGAAATAACATACATAATCCCAATCACTTTATAGCTTTTCAATATCTTTTCTACAATTTTTCAAATGAGTTTTTAAAGTAAATTTTTCTCTAAGATCTAGCGTATTTGAGGCTCATTTCCAAGAGCTCTCAACACTAGAGATAGTTGAGACCCTTGCACAAAAGCTTCAATAAAAAACTCATAATTGATCATTTTCAAAGTCAAACCTGTTGATTCTAAAATTAGACTTCACAAAAACTAAATCCAAAATGTAAACTACTAAAAAGAGTAACCTAGTTAGGTTTATTGAACTTTAGAGTATTGCAAACACCAAAATTTGCTGCCGCAGGCATTTAGGGGTTAAGCATGTTATACTTTACACTCATATTTTTGTGGTACCTTCAATTTTAGGTTTGAGATGCATAAAGAGGATTGAAAGGCTTCAAATCACTTTTGCAGTTTTAACACCCTCATGATCAAACATTATAATCCTTTAATCCATAAATGATATTGTTGTGATTTCTTTTCCTATATGATCTATAACTTGTCTACTTTGAATTTGTACGGTTGTGCTTCAGAGAAATTTGATGAGATTGATCAAATTGCTAGCATTTCATTCACTTTCAAGCAAATTCTAAGATACTCCAAACTACCATGGGTAGTGAGGGGTTAAAGAAAATTTATTTTTATACTTTTATAAAAACGCTTTCAAACACGCATACACTAAATTGTACGATACAAAATTTAATGAATGAAATATATGCAATGATGAATACACTAGAAAATATGCATACATTGGAATGTAAATGTATGCAAATGTAAATAGCAAGAGCGTTTGAAAGTGAACTCTATAATATCACAATATGTAAAAATGTGATATTATAAAGGGCTTTGTAATTTTAGTAGTATGACTAGTTGTTGGCGCTTGCTAAGCTACTCATTCACCATTAGACTTTTATTAGGATTTTCATATGTTAGATAGAATGCAATGTAATTTTTTTAATAAGTCTTCAAGTTGTATCTATAATCTATGTGATAATATCAAGAAGACTATACATGTAATATCACATAGACTAGATATGTGATATTACAAAGGTGCAAACATAATATTACAAAAATCACTCTGATTTTAGTAGTATAATTGTATAAGTAGCCAATGTCAAAATCAAGTAAATTTGTGACAAAATTGTCAAAATTTTAATAATATAAATTACTAACTATTTAAATTTGTGCAAAAGGTTTGAATAGTGAAATACTCATTTGCATCAATTTGGATGAATTTTGAATCAATTAGGTCTAACTATTGCAAAGTTGTGGCATGCTTCTCACTTTTGTTGTCCAATTAGAGTTTTGACACAATTTCTTTAATGAGTTCTACTGATTTGAACTTGCAATACGCACATTTGAAATTCCAAACAATTCAAAAAATTATAATAACCACTATGAAAATCACAACATTCAAGATAGCGTTTAAATGTTGTAAGCCACAATATGTAGAATCCACCCAATTTACTATCCATTGAAATGGCTTGGGTATTAAGAACAAATAATTTTAGTCTAATTTCAGCGGGAATTTCAGTGACAATGTGGGGATGTTTGATTGAGCAGTAATTTTGGTGCAGCAAATGATGCCAAATTTCAAAGTCGTTTTTGTGAGGTTTTAGTATGTTTTGATTTAATTCTTCAATATGTTTGATTTGTGTTTAGATCTATTGGCTAACTTGAGTTTGAGGATTGAATTTTTAGTTTGAAAAACTTAAAGCATCATGTAGATTGAATATTTCCATGAAATATTTATCATGATAGTCAAAATGTTTTGAAATTATAAAAAAGAAATGTGTATTAGATTTTATGTTTAAAGACTTAATGATTGATAATAAATATAGAATTTTGATCTTTAAATTAAATACATCAAGAGGACTAATATTAGGAACTAGTGGACCCTTGTACCCACCGTTCCGGGGAAGGGCTTTCCTCATAATCACCTTCTTTAGGCTTCTTCTTTTTTCCGTTGCAATGAGCATTTTGCCTCCTTCTCTAAGCGTCCACCCCCTATTCCTGTGTATACTCCATCCCCAAGGACAACCATAACCGCCACATAACCATAGAAACAAGAACCATCACATAACCATAAAAATAAGAATAACCGCCACATAACCGCCATTTAATCTTCTTGGAGCAACACCCAACTATCCAACTAATAGAGATTTTATTCTATTATAGACACCTAACTACCCAACTAATGAAACCAAACCTATAATTAATATAGATAGATGTAACTCGGCTTGTAAAGCGTTGGTTGTGTTTTTCTAATTTAGATCCCAAAAGTAAGGTTTTGAAATTTTATATATTAAAACCCTATGAAACTTTGGACAGAATATGCTCTTTACGATAACATCAAATTCTTTTAAGATTGATTTAGATAAAATTAAAGGCCCTTCTAAATAAAATGTTCTTTAAATTTTTTATGAAGGAATAAAATAAGAATCTTAGGATGTTGTCAATGACTCTTGATATTTTAAGTTTACCTGCTTAATTTTCTAACTTTTTATCATTTCATGAGCAAGACTAATTATGTAGTAAAATTCAAAACCTTTTTCATATATGAATCACTTGTTTGAAGAGCTTGTAGATATCCTTTTCAAAGTGTATTTTGTAATTTCTGTAATTTGAAAAGATTTGTTTGGTTTATTTTTGAATTCATGCTTTCTAAATCAACATGGTGAGGTTTATGCATGCTTCTATTCCAAAATCATTGCAATGGTAATAAGAGCACCTCCATGGGCTTAGATTAATTGTTCAAATAAGGAAATTTATAAAATAAAACAAATTACTTTCTAATGTAAAGTTTGTGCTTCTACATCTAACTAGGATGTGCTTTCAATTTGGTTTTAAAGCTTGGCAAAATGTACTATATTATAGCATAAAATTTGTCACTTTTTACTCAAGTAAGTGATTTTGACACCATAGTAAGCAAGGGGACCTTGAAATTAACATCTAGGCCTTGAAAAAAGCCAGGAGAAAAGGGATGAGAAATCACTACAATTGACCTAATACTTACAAGTAGATAGGATGATACTTGTAGTCATTTATATTCAACACCCATTTGCAGATTCCAATTTACATAAATCATACATTTTATGCAAACCCTTAATCATAGTATTAACACAAAAGATATGATGAATACGAGTTTGTTTTTAAGCATTTCAAGATTATGATTACAAAATACATGAAACTTTGTGTGAAAAGTTGCTTGAACAAAATCCTTTGCATTTTTGTTTGTCCTTATACTTGTGAACATAACACCAAAATTGCAAAATGGTGTCACGCTGCGTAACGTCACTCTTGCTAGCAAAAAGTACACATGGCAATATTTGTTTCAAACAACATTTACGCAGGTTAAAGTTCTCATGCACATGCATTCTCGAGTTTGCACCACTAGTTCCTTGAGCTCTGCTATCAGTTCCTTAGGCTTTGCCACTGGTTCCTTGGGTCCACCCTTATTCCTTGAGTTTTGCTCTAGTTTCTATTGGCTTAAACATCATAAATACTCTTGCGTGAGGCCCTTATCCTACATGCATGCACATGAACTTTATTTTGTAATAAAAAAGAGTAAAAAGAAAAAATGAGAGAAAATTTGATGGATACCCTTGATGTTTGCGGTATTTGTACAAATACTCTTGATTTATCAGAAATTGCACAAATACCCTTGGACCATAAATTTTAGGACCTATTTTTGTTGTGTACATGACTTACTTCTCCCTTTGTGAGCACGCTCTGTCTTTCCCATTTTACATGCGCACAAAAGAAGAAAGAAGTGGTTTGCATAACAAAAAAAATTACCTAAAATTTATGGTCCAAGAATATTTGTGCAATTTCTGAAAAATAAGGGGAATCTGTACAAATACCGCAAACTTCAGGGGTATCCATCAAAGTTTCCCAAAAAATAAATACCCGGACCTATAATCGAGTAGTCTTCATCAGCAGATATTTTGGATCACTGTACGGGGAATCTACTGATTCCGAAGCATCCTGTTCCAAACTTCTGATTGGGCAGTCTTGATGAACTGACAAAGCATGCCCGCGAGTAGAACTGAAGTGAGAATCTGCCCACTTCCAGAGATTGTTGATAACTTGACAGGTCCTCTCACTCCTCAGTTGTCAAACACAGGATCATTGTAGCTTTGTAGGCTGAGAAAGATCACCAAAACTGGCAAAACACCGTGTATTGTAGGCTTGAAATACGCGTGTGGGAAGGATCGCTTGGAACTGGCAGGAAAGGATCAATTTCCCAGTTCGCAACAACCCCAAAAACCAAGTCAAAATGTGCATGTGGGGCTTCAATGGAGGCATTGATTGGCGGGAGCGTGTCAGATTGGGCTATTAATAGTCCACGGTGGCACTAACGATGGAGTCCCTTTCATCGGCAATTCAGAATTAGGGTTTCTGATGCCTCACCTGCCCTCGCTCGCGCTTCCGCTTCTCGAGGCTCGGTCTCCTGAAAATCGATGCCATTCTCCGCATCCGTTATCGACCTCTGCGATTGCTGTCAGAATTTCAAAGCCATTGGCATTAGCCTGTTCGTTTCTGTAGCTGCTCTTCTGTAGAAATTGTTGGATGTGGAAGTAGTTGTTTCGAGTGGTGCGGATTCGGCTTTTAGGCGATGATCGGGTGCGAGGTGGTGTTGGATGGTGGCGAGAATCGTTGTTTGTGCACAGGGGCCATGTAGTGTAGGAAATTGGACAGGATGAATAAGTCGTTGACGGAGCTCTGCGATCTTCTTGCGGAGGACAATAGCGTGTTGTCGGACGGGCTGTCGTTGTTGTGGAGCCAGTGTCCGTCGCTCGAGAGCTGCTCGGATGCGGGATTTCGGCCTTCCGTGAGGCAGGTGAACGGGATTTTGGCAGCGGCACGGTGTTTGTCACGGACGAGGGAGCCGGAGAATCTCGATGGATTGTTGGCCGTTGTGTTGCAGTTCGTCACTGCAATCCCTAATATCTCACGAAATGAAGCGTGGCATGATTCGTTCACCCCTGAAGTGTTTGATGTCTACTTTAGGGAGCTTCTGGAGTATTTGGCTGCTATTTGCGTGAAGTGGCCTGATGTGGCAAGTTCTGTGAGCAATGTGCTTACGGAATTTGTTTTGAGCATTACGGAAGACAAGGAGGACGGTGTGAGATGGATGCGTTATCCTGCTGTTCGATCGTTGCTCGCAGCTCTGGCATCGAATTTTCCAGCTTTGGATTCCGCTGATGCGGATTCTTTGGCCAAATGTATTTTACAGAGTTGGATTTTGCTCCCTTTGGCACCGATAGATGCATCGAACCGGAGTGTCTCGCCTCAGAGTTTGTCGGCTCAGAGCTCACCGATGAGGTTCTTTTCGTCGTCGCCGTCAAATGGCAAGTCCAGCTCTATGAAGGATCTTAGGGCTGCACAAGGATACATGAGCGATGGCACTACGCTTTCAACCTCTGCAGATGAGAGCGTTTCACAGCATGATGCTAACGGTTTCTTCACCCCGAGTTCTACACCTGGAAGAGGGACACCAGGACGAGAGCCTAACCGCAATATGTATCACATGAATGGCAATGGAAATGGAATTAGACCTAGTAGCTCCGAGCATTTCGACAACCATGAAGCAAGTAGTCGAACTCGACAATTTCTCACCGCGTTAGAAGGAGAATCTGTTGTGGCATTGGAGCGACATGAATTTGGTTTTCGGTTGATTGTACAAATCCTGGAGAAAATCGAGACGAATGAGAACCTGGTTTCACGGTTGAGAATTATTGCAATCAGCCAGATTGGAGCTCTTCTCCCTCTTTTGAAGGCACGCGTCATTCTTTCACTATACTTTTTCTTTAAGTTCTTATTATTATTCTTTATGAGCAGCAACCTCTGTCGGAATTTTCTGAATCATCCTGCTGTTTTTCTTCCAGCACAGTTGAGTGCATTCAACCTAAATCGATCGGTCTTGTTGTTTTTGAGTTTGAAGATACACAACTGTACTATATTCAGCAATTGTTTCAATAAGCGCGTCTGCGTGTTCTGTGGATAATTGTTTTCACAGATTCGGAAACGAGAGTGGCCAACTAATGCTGTCCCACTGTTGGCTAAAATGAACATGAAGCTGCAAGCTTCACAAGCCGTCGTCGCCGTGATAATTATTCTGTTGAAATCAGAAACAGAAGGCAGGCCCTCAAAGACTGCTGCGGATCGCAGGTCTTCTGTTGGACCTACACAGGAGACCTTGACATTACTGTTGGATGCGGCAGACGCTTGCTTAATATCACCCTGGCGAGGAATGAGATCTTGCGAACATTTGTTCGAATCTCTTCTTTGTGGGATATCGAAAACAGGTGCATCACAAGGAAACCAGATGCTGAGGGTCCTTCTCTTACGAACCAAGTCACTTGTGCTGGCTACTTGTTCCCAAGTAAGTAGAACTTGATGGCATCCACGTCGTAAATACCTTGTGCGTCCTGAATTTGAGTTTGAGAAGCAGTGATCATAGTTGGGAGGAGATATAATCTTGAATGAGTCGGAACTACTTTGGTCAAGTGTGTCTTGTTGCTACTGATGATTGGCTGAATTGCCGATCAACCTATGAAGTTTGCAACAGATTGAGTTTATCCTTTCCACAGCTAATAACTTTAAGAGGATTATCCTTGGAGGGAGGCCTTATCATATCATGCTGCTGATCCTTCAGCAAATGGTTCTGAAATTGACGCGCAGGGGCTCCAGGTCAATGGTCGCTTTGCTCAAATACTTTAGAAAGTGAGGAAAGCCTTATTGTTATCAACTGGAACTAATTGAATATCTTACAAGTTCAACCACTGTCAAGCAACTCTAACGTAGCACGTTCATGTAATGTGTTTCATGTGAAACCGTCTTGCTGATAAGTCTGCGTTCAGGTCGAGGGATACCAGGGACCTGTTTCTGAAAGTATTATTAAGGCTGCTTGCAACCTCATTGAAGCCAGCTGGGACGTGGACAGGGCTGCTATCGATTCGTTTCTTTTATCGCTGGCTGCATATGTTCGGGAACGTCTTGAAGAGGTGAGTGCTTTGTTATGTGTTAAAGGAGTAGGCGCTGGGCTTTCCTTTTGTGGGCTCTCTTCAAACGTTGGAAACTTGTTTAACTGCTGCACGTTTTGAACTTTGAAACTTGAGCCGATGAAATGTGTGTGATTAACCATTTATTCGGGTCTCATTCCTGTACTCCGATGATGGGGTTTATTATTGGGCAGGAGAAAAAGTTCAAGCAGACAGCCGTAGTCACACAGTTGAACATGATACCACTGCTTGCAAATGTGGTGGTTGTGCTGAACAAGCCAGAGGCCGTGGATTTAATCATGCCACTTTTTACGGAGAGCTTGGCAGAAGGCGATGCTTCTGCTCCTAGTCTCATGCGTCTAAAGGTGAAGCTTGTCCTCCCAATTATTTGGTTTCAGCTTACATTCGTACATCGACCTCAAGCGCTCGAAGCGATGTATTGTGCATTTGAGTTAATGAATGTATATATTTTTGGAGCAGGTACTTGACGCAGTGGCACGGATGGCTTGTTTGGGTTGTGAAAAACCATATAGAGAGGTTGTCGTCCTGCTGACAATGAGCTATTTGAAGAAAATTGCTGCGATTGGCTCACGAGAAAGCAATAAGCTTGTTCCTGAAGCAACAACGGAACTCCTCGAGGTTGATACCTGTTTTTGATGTCATTTATTCTATTCCTTGACTCATAAGATTTATTCTTCCTCTTTCTCATTTTTTAATATTGTAGCATCTGTTGCATGTTATTGAGCAATATATCTTGTCTTCTTCTAGTTACTTATTTTGAATCACATACTAATTCCATGTGAGGGTGTTTTTTTCAGACTTTGCCTTCAGCTATTCTGCACATTGCACAAGGCTTGAAAGAACCAAAGCTCCGTTCGGATTATCGGCAACGGCTTCTTACTCTTTGCTCTGATGTGGGTTCAGTTGTTGAATCAAAGCTGGGCAGGTTGGTGTTTTGGAGAAAAGCTATTGTGCGTTTTTGCTATAGAGTTCAATCTTTATAATTGCTAGTAGTTTGCGATCACTGTATAGTGAAAGGCTTGATGTATTTTTGTTTGCAGAAATGGAGCTCAATATCTTGGGCCACTCCTTCCCGCAGTTGCAGAAATATGTTCCGATCTGCAACCAACTCAGGATGTTGACACGTCATTGCAGAAGCTGTTTCGTAATTTGTGGTTCTACATTGTTCTTTACGGTTTAGCTCCTCCTATTCAGAATACCCAGCAGCGTACTACATACTCTAGGTCTCTGTTTTCAACGGGGAGCACGAGCAGTAGCTCAAATGGAAGCAGAAGTGGGAGCTCAAATGGGAGCAGAAGTGGGAGCTCAACTGGTCGCGGGACTCTCAGTGTCATTCAAACCGTTTCTGGGAACAGGGAATGGTTGAGCGCTGTCTATCGTCTCACCCAATCTACTCCACCTCTTGTAAGCCAAGTTTTGCTTCGAACATGTCCCTTTCCGTTGCAGCGTTTCATTTTGGCTCGAATTAGAAAACCTTCTGCTTCACATGAGCAGTCCGTTCTTGATGTTGATTTCATTAAACTCTTGTACCGATTTAAGTTTCGGTCAAACACTTTGTTGTATGGAGGATGGTTGGACTTCATTGATCATGCGGGAGGCTGGAATCAGGTGGTCACGTCACTGAAGTGGCTGGAGGACGAAGTTGAGCTAGTTGCGCTGTACAATACTAAGGCCAAAAATGGAAGTGGGAACGACAGAAGTTCCTCGTTTCAACGTGATCGTCTCTCTGCTGTAATGGGTGGGCGCTTAAGTGGCTCATCAACGAGTAGTCTCTCAGGTACTTTCGTCTGCTGCTTATCATTGTGTCTTGGTGATTTATGTTTCCCTTGCAGAATGACTTTCTGTTGGTCTGTCTAGTTGATGCATTCGCGGATTATTCAGATTGGCACAACGAACCTGAAGTTTGTATTATGCAGATGTCTTGTTCATTAAAGGTGAATTGAACATTAAGAATATTTATTTTGATATAACACTTCAAAGAAAAGTAGCTCAAGTGTGCAAATGCTGTGATTGAGGCGTTTGGCATCCGGTCGACCTACATTAGACCTGAACAATTTTGCGAGCTGTGATAATTTAGGAGTGGCACTCTTTTTGTATAATTATTTTCGTTCAACTGTAGTGCAGTGGGATGCCGTTTCGTTGAACTTTTTCTGCTTTAGATTTTTTTTGACGATGGGATGCATGCATGCTATTGTAGATAATTCGACACTTGACAACGTTCCAGGTGCTCATTGATTATACTGACTGAGTTGAAATGCTCAATTTGTTCTTTGTGCTTCATGGATCTTAACCGTTGCATTGGTTCTCTGTCAGGTGTGAAGGCCATCTACCTTTTAGCTGTAGCATATCTGGAGATCTTGCGGTTTAGTCACAAAGGAGGTGTCGGTGTCATTAAAAGAAGCAACGGGGACCTCAACCATATTAGTTTGTTGACTTGCGTATTCAAATATTTGGAGAGCCCAAACCTGCCACCTGATCTGCATCAATGCCTTACAGCAACAGTTCATTGCGTTTTTGATGCTGCCTTGACATGGCTGGTATGTTTCTAGAGAGAACATGTTCAACTGCAAGATTCTCAACCGCTATTCTTCCTTCCGTACAATCTAGCCGTCCTTGTACACTCCTATTAAGTCCTTGTTCTAATGTACTTTGGTGAAATATTCTGCTTCCAGTGTTATAAAGATATGATCAAATAGACGCAATCGATGAATTATCAATGTTGATGCTGAAGACCTTAATCGTTATGACAGGAAGATCAGGTTGCAACTAGTGGTGATGAGGTTGTTGATAAGGAACGTGTGATGGTTTGTCATGCGCGCTTTCTGATCAAGCATCTGACACATCGTGAGGAAGCAATACGTGTACTTTCTGACAGTCTTCTTATCCAGCTTAGAGACAAGTTTCCTCAGGTGAGTTTCTACATGATGCAGTATCGTTCATTTTCGGGCTTTCAGGCAATACTATGGATTGGTAGGCACTCCAGAAATTTCGTGTGGCTTTTTAAAGGTTTTTAGTTATTATCTTGTCTTCCTTTGTACGTCGTGTCCTGAGATCGTCAAT
The DNA here is from genome assembly GCA_963920765.1 of Ulota crispa. Taxonomy (NCBI): domain Eukaryota; kingdom Viridiplantae; phylum Streptophyta; class Bryopsida; order Orthotrichales; family Orthotrichaceae; genus Ulota; species Ulota crispa. Next base: position 9,582,067 of record OY987242.1, on the reverse strand, counting down.
ACCTAGGTGCTTTGGAATGGTCAATGTTTGGAGGCGCTTCTTCGTCTTTTGTCCGAGCAACCTGGAGCTCGTCCAGGAGATAGCCGGTCAAGTCTCGCCTCTCGCTCGAAGATGCTTCACACTCATCAATTTGTAAAGAACTGGCTCACCCGTGCCCTCCTCTTTGCTCCCTGCACCACTCAAGGGCTGTTGCAGGTACTAAAGTTCACCTACAAAGTGTTGGGGTAGTGTAAGTTTTTAGGTTTTGAGGTTTTGCCTAGAATGCATGAAATGCTGTAAGCAACTTGCAAGGACTGCCCATCAAATTCAGTTCTTTCTATTCATGCTTATCTGTTTTCTTTAATTTTTCTGCTCATGCCTCTTCATGTTCCGTCGGTTTGATTTTTGAATCTTCTCGATATTCTTCTGTGTCTTTTACGTTGATGTTCTGCTCTTATTAACAAATGAACATGTAAGATCATTGAGTTCTTGGGATGTCTTCCAGGAATATATTCAACGAGTGGGTGCTTGGCAGAGAGTGGCTTCTTTGCTTTCTGAGATCGAATGTGAAACATGCAACTCTAGCGTGGCAAGTGTACCTGCCTTAAAAGCAGCTGCTGCAGCAGCTACGGGAGACGGCATGAGTAGCGCCAATGTAAAATCTGTAGAGATAGTGAGCATGAAACGGCTTCTTGATGGGGGTCTAGTTGGACTATCACTCACTAATAGGTCGCAATCTAAAGAGATATCAATGCAATCAGGGTACCGTAGTCCAGGTGATTTGAAATTGAAAACTGATGCAGCGACCCTTTTGACAGCTCGTTTTGTACAACAAATGCAACAATTTCTGACAAATTTCCAGCTTGGCCTGCCCGTTGATGGTGAACAGTTTAAGGCCACTTGCTTGCAAGCTTCTGCCCTGCTTATTTCTAATGTGGTATTGTACAAATTCCCAAAATAGCGTCATTTTTTTGTTCCATTTCAAGGTTTACGATATCCTTCAAAACAAATTAGTGTATACATTCTGGACTTGTCACAAAGTAGAAAAACTGAAGCTGTAAACGTGCAGGGAGATAGTGCAGATGCACTTCCAGAAGGTGTCTCACAGCTGCTGCGCCTTTTGTGTTGGTGTCCCGCCCAAATTTTCACATTGGAGGTGATGGCTACGGGGTTATTTGTGTGGACATGGCTTCTAGCTGCAGCACCGCAGCTTGGGTCACTTGTTCTTGCAGAACTTGTGGATGCCTGGTTGTGGACTGTGACCTGCAGACAGGGTCTTTTTGCCACAGGCATTGACAACTCTGGTCCTGCGGCAGAATTGCGACCCCATCTGACTGCTGGTGTCCCCGAGCCCCCTTGCTTGCGTGATCCTGTAGAGGGAATAATGGCACACCGTTTATGGCTGGGTTTCCTTCTCGACCGTTTTGAGGTTAGCCTGAAAGCCGGTATTATTTCAAAATTATTGCGTTGGGTATAGCAATTTCAAAAAAGCGTTCTTCCCTCGGGGTTAGGATCATGGTTTCTAGTTGTTACTTGCAAGAATGAGAGTATCCATTTTCCGTTCAATAAGTTGAAGTATATTCTTATATGATTCTCTGAACGAAGATGACTATGTTTTATAGTTAGTGAGTATCTTTCAGTGTAGGTGGTTTAGTACTTACTATTTATTAATTGGAGATTTTTCAGGTGGTGAAGCATACAGGAAGTGATCAATTGCTTTTAATTACTCGTATGATGCAAGGATCAGTCCAAACTGCATCGCACTTTTCATCACATCCAGCTGCAGCTGGCACCTTCTTTACATTACTCCTTTTGGGCTTAAAGCTGTGTGACCGTTTACGTGAAAATGGCTTTTGTACTGGAAACTTTGAAGCGACCTTGTTACACGATCAAATTTACAGGTTTGCAAATCCTTGCCTGCATCCTAGTTGCGAATAGAGCAGTGTGCCGATATTTAATGTCAACCACTTCACAGTGTCTGCATCTATACTCTGCTACGGCTAGACTTTCACAGAAATGTCTTTTTGTCTTCTATATTTCGACAAGAGGATGTTTAAAACCTACTTGGAGTATCGAGTAAACAGAATAGCACGTACTATCGATGTGGTGTGTTTAAAAGTAGGGAGATTTGGAGTAACTGCTGAAATACTCTGGCCTCACGAGTGTGCTTCTGTGTTTATAGAGCTGCTTTTGCCTGGTTTTCGGTGGAACCTGGGTGGTGCAAGGTCCCTTTTCGAGGCATGGCCAAGGAAGAAGCTCAAGCTGTAGCTATCTTTTCTCAGTTTCTTGCACAGGATAGCTTTGAAGGTGTCAGCAGCGGGGAAACATCTGTGCAGTTTTTGCGGTCTTCAAAAAGCCCGTCGCCGCCTTTGCTAAGAAGTACAGCAGATTCTCAGGTAACTACCTCTTCCCAAAGTCTAGTTTGCTCCCTTTCTCATGCTTGCTGAGGCCCCCAGGGTTGACTTTCTTTGCTTCATATCATAATCAGGTGATCGATCACCCAGTATGGGGTAAGGCAAATAGTAATTCAGCTGCTATTGAAAGGAGGAGACTTCTATTGGTGCTTTGCCAACATGAGGCCGACAGGCTGGAGACATGGGCTTATCCTCTCAGGTAGGCTCATCTTTGTACAAAAACACTGTACGGTTACATCTTCCTTATTCAGATGTAAATAACGGAGCCTGTTACCCTCGTCAATAAACTTATTGCAGGACCTCATTCATCGTTTTGCTTAGCAGATTGTTGACGTGCCTCTCATCGAGACTTCTTGGAATGCACAGGGATGACATGCAACTTCGTTTCAATTCAAACTCGGAGTCATGGGAAGCCCATGTTAAGACAGCTTGGTCTGTGGATCCACGTATCGCTGTGGCTATTGTTGCCCGTTTTCCTGGTGCCCATGCTATAAGGACAGAGGTTGCGTCCATGGTTCAGGTCTGCCTTCATTCTCTATTTCACAGATCCATTGTACTCTATATAGATTTCAGGAGTTTACCGAGAGTTCGTACAGTGCCAGAGAACGGTTCATATGCCCTCTTATTTTTGTTCTGTCTGATTCCTGTACCTATATTGTTATCTATGTTAATGCAGGCACATATTCCAGACTTGATCAATGTACCGGAGGTCCTACGATATGTTGTAACACCTACAGCCGTAAATAAAGATTCTGAAGCATTGAATTGGCTTCCTCATTGGGCGTTATGCTCCATTACTCACGCTCTTGAGTTCTTGACTCCCGCTTACAAGGGTCACCCTCGTGTCATGGCTTACGTGCTGCGTGTTATGGAATCGTATCCACCCGAGCGAGTTACGTTCTTTATGCCTCAGCTTGTACAGGCCCTACGCTATGATCATGGGGTAAGCATCTTTCTTACCTTTCTGGTCTACCAGAGGAATTTTTTATGCACCATGATGTGTTTTCACAAATGTCTTAAATGTTTTAATCATTTGACATGCACTTAAGTTCTGAAGAAAATTCTTGACCTTTGTATATGCAAAAATATGTTTACGTAGTCTCATAGTAGTAATTTCTGATATTTTCTTTTTATGTCTGGTTCCAGGGGCTGGTGGAAGGTTACCTGATGGTTGCTGCGCACAGAAGTAACCTGTTCGCTCATATATTGATATGGCAACTTCAGGTAAAGTCAGCCGCCCCCGTGGTAATCTGAAACTGGAATGAAACTAAACTGTTTTTGATTCTGATCTTTTCCTGAAAGTTGATGTTCTTTTAAACCAATTGCAGGGCGAAGAGGCACCATCTGCAGAAGAAGCAGCAAAGGAAGGTATCGATTTGAAGGTAGGGAATATCAAGCTCTAAGGATGTTGTACTGCTTTTTATGCTTCCAGAATTTGATTACGTTTTTTCAGTATCAGATGACATGGTGAAGGTTTCAGTCCAGAAATACAGTAGTTAATACAGCTTTTGTCAATCTTTACTCAAGCTTTCTAGAATAATTTGATATACCCTCGTATATTCAAAGGAGATCTATCAGCTTGAGTATTATTGATGGTAGATATGGATGTCTTGACAGAACGCCTTGTACGAGATTGTACCTCGAGTGAGAACCCGTATCATTGATAGCTTTACTCCTGAAGCCCTCACTATTTTTGAAGAAGAATTTCGGTTTTTTGATAAAGTTACATCAATTTCTGGTGTGCTGTTTCCCTTGCCCAAGGAGTCTCGCCGAGCAGGAATCCGAAGGTAAACTACTTTTTATTTCATAATTCTAGGTAGCCAAAACGGAATATGCTTGCGGTGCTTTAACATGTTTGATTGGGATTCCCTTAACTAAGTGTTTTCTATTATGATCCGGTGAGTATTGTCACAAGGTAAATTTAGGCAGCTATATTTTCCAGTAATTATTAATTTTCTTGCTCATTCTGACTATTTGGTTCTGCTGCTCTTAACCCGAAAGGACTAAGAGGCCTATACTGAGCTTCGTGACGTTTAGCACTTTCGAGTGGATCTTATGGATATTTTCTTCTTCTCAATCATCTTCTATGCAACACATGCAATGTTCACTGATTCTGGTGATATGAAATTGGGGCCTTGCCGGAATTTATGTCTTTCATGTTATTATCAATCAAATTGGTCATTCTAAAACCTTGAAATTTAGGCTCTCTAAGGGTTGTTAAAAGTTGCCAGTTAGCGCCGTTTTTTGATTTTACTTGTTTGTTAAGAATGAAATTCTTTGGTGTCGTCTTCTAATGCTAGATTCTTTCTCTTCTTACCTCAATCGGCCATTGCCGCGATAGAGTCCTCCAATATTTTGATTACATAATCTCTCATAACAATGTTACTCAGTTCGATTGAGAACCCTTTTGCATTGTAGTAGTGAGCTATCGTTGTGGTCATAGGTACGCATGGTTCTACAATTGCTAACTCCTTCGACCTATTTGAACTTCTAGATATTAATGTGGCTCCTTTCATCTTCTGTTTAGTTTAGTATTGAACTCAAATGTTATCCGAGAAGGAACTTTTTATACTTTTTTGCGAACTGCTCTGAGAGGAGCATCTTATCTACGCCAGTGTTTTACTGAATTTCAAACTTGAAATTCTTTATGTCCTAACCAACTACCCATGTAACTGCGCCATGCAGGGAATTGGAGAAGATCAAAGTAGAAGGTGATGCACTGTATCTGCCCACTGATCCTACCAAACTTGTCAAGGGCATTGAGCTAGACAGTGGTATCCCTTTACAGTCTGCAGCGAAAGTTCCCATCATGATAACATTTGACGTGGTAGACAAGGAAGGAGATCCTAATCACTTGATGCGGCAAGCATGCATATTCAAGGTTGGTTGTTTGAGACTCTTGTTAAAATTTGTTGATTAATGGTTATGTATTCCGGGATTGTTTGTATCCTTACATCGATTTGTATTAGATTGGAAGCGTTCAGGGTGCTCACCTTTTACATTTGTTTCTCGCGTATTCATAGCTACCTTGAAATTGCACAGGTTGGTGATGATTGTCGACAGGATGTGCTTGCTCTTCAAGTGATTGCTCTTTTGAAGGAGATCTGGCAAGCAGTTGGTGTCAACCTTTACCTTTTTCCTTATGGGGTCCTTCCAACTGGCTATGGCAGAGGAATTATTGAGGTATCTCGTTCGATTTTTCTATAAATCTCTTTGTTGCTTTGAAGCATTTGAGCAATATCTTTATGCATATGTAAGCGACAGGCCTATTTTTGGAGACTTATAATGTTGTTGATAAGGGGGATGGCCTTCACCAATTGTTTATGTACTTTGATGATGACCTCAGGGTCCAGTCTCAAAGAGTCAGGATGTCCAAGTTCTCTCATATTACAAGTCGGTCGTTTTTTCTGCAGTCATTTCCCTGATATGTTTGAAATTTACTCTGGGTCAATCGGATAAATTGACAGTCTCTCTGATTTGGACGCAGGTTGTTCCAAATACACGGAGTAGAAATCAAATGGGAGAAGTGTCAGATGGTGGATTGTTTGAGCTTTATCAACAGGAGTATGGGGCCGTGGGCTCTGATGGTTTTGAGAGGGCGCGGAACAACTTCATTGTCAGCAGTGCTGGCTACGCTGTGGCAAGCCTTCTATTGCAGCCAAAGGATCGACATAATGGCAACCTTCTTTTTGACAAGTACTACTTACTGCTTCAGATATACCAGTACTATTTTTTCATTCATGCAATGAAATGTCCGTATTCATGCAGCAGTTTAGGAATGGCCTGGAAACACATTCTAATAACTATAGTATACGTTGTAGTAGTCTGTGGTTTCCTTCCACTGATAATGTGCTCTGTGTCCACAGTGAGGGGAGACTTGTACACATCGACTTCGGGTTTATTTTGGAAACATCTCCAGGTGGGAACATGCGCTTCGAAAGTGCACAATTTAAGCTGAGTCACGAAATGACTCAGCTCATTGATCCCTCAGGCCAGATGAGAAGTGAATCTTGGGATCATTTCGTGAGGTAATCTTATTGCCTTACTAGTTTCATGTGCAAGCCCATTTTTCTGTGCAAGTTTTGTTGTCCAGCTTTTAGGACTGGAAGGCGCATATGTAACATCTACCACAGATCAGTTGAGTCCAAAAAGGTTCCTTTTACTGCGACCCTCAAAGCGTAGAAAACAATCTTGAACTGAACTATTCCCATTTTTGTAACGAAAGTATAACTGACCCAGCATTGTGGATCTGGATTGTGACAGTTTGTGTGTAAGGGGCTACTTGGCAGCAAGGAAGCATATGGATGGCATAGTGAATACGGTTCTTCTCATGGTGGACAGTGGTCTTCCGTGCTTCAGTCGGGGTGATCCTATTGGTAACTTACGAAAACGTTTCCATCCCGAGATGAGTGAGCGGGAGGCAGCGAATTTTATGATGAAGACGTGCGCAGATGCATACAATAAGTGGAGTACAGCTGGCTATGATTTGATACAATATCTCCAGCAGGGTATTGAAAGATAAGTAGAACACCTCCAACCCAGGGGTACGATCCATTCTAGTACAATGGCATTTTTTTGGAAACCCAATAAACCTGCATGATACCTGGTGCCTGTAGATATGTTTGATTTCTTAGTTAGCAGGTACCCGCTACTGGCAGATACCCCTTAACCCTTAAAGGACGGGCCTACAACCATGGTTTTTTTATGGAATTGCAATCATCTTCTAGGAGTTATTTTGGCAATGTAATCAGCATCAAAATTCGATGTTATAATTTTAGTATAGCAGGTACCCGCTACTGGCAGATACCCCTTAACCCTTAAAGGACGGGCCTACAACCATAGATTTTTATGGAATTGCAATCATCTTCTAGGAGTTATTTTGGCAATGTAATCAGCATCAAAATTCAATGTTATAATTTTAGTAGAAGAAGGCATGTGCATACTACATATATAAAAAATATTCATAAAGTTTGGTGAGAATTTGAAATTATTGTAATTTTTTGAAGTAAATGCTAAAAAAATTCATATCAATTACATAATGTATTCAATTATGCCAATTTTTTTTATCATGGATGTGAATCACAATGAAGATCATCATGATGGAATTTTTTTTCCCATGTTGGTAAAATTAGAAAAAGTAACCATTCCATGATAATAGGTAGTCAACTTGTGATAGTAATAAAAATTTCAAAACTTAAATTCTTTCAGAAATTGAAAGTACAAGGAGAAACTAGGTTTGGTAAACTTTCTATTGCTAGTTATGCTCAAACTAAAAACACATCATTTTTGTAACTCACATTGAGTTTGAGTTTTGGTAAAAAGATCCTCAAAATTTTAAATACACTCCACAGTGATCCATCTTTACTACCCAATTGGCAAGTGGGACCCTATTGTGAACATTGTGCATGCAAAAGCAATCAATCTATGTACATGCTTTAGATTGCACTATTCATATCCTGTAGAGCATATTCAGTCATATTCAGTCATCCAGAAGCCAGAAATTGGCTGCAACGACGTTTAAGGGTTATAATTTACTTCTGTTACCGTCCATTGTATCATAGTTGCTAGAGATAATAAGCTCAAGGGTTGGAGTTACTTAACCAACGGTAAGACTTTAATCATCTCACCACTTGTATCATGACCACGTGTTGCAACAATATACTGAGATAAGGAGTTTCTACTGAGCAGTTTCTCGAAGAGTGAAGAGTGTTTCAATTTAGCCTCGTCTGGTCTCTAACACTGCATGTGTGTTCAAATTGTGAACAAGGATAGATAAGTCTTAAGTTGTATATTGAAAATCTCAGGCACATGGTAATTGACTGTCCCTAGGGCCCCTAGGAATATTGTATACCGGTGCGTACACATTGTGGATTGTCAAGTGCTTCTCCCTCGTTTATGTGCTGCAAACGCAGTACACAATACCTCGGTAAACACTTCAAATGATTACACCCCCTCCGTCAAACAAGTTCAAATGCCATTCTGAAGTGGAGATACAGTTTCTAGGAAAAGGCATTGGCGACCTTGGCAGCAGATTATATTACACTATATAAGTTTATATTTCACTAAATAAGTTTAAATTACACTAAATCTTGCATTTAGGTTACCTTGACAGCCGCAGTAATTATTGATGAAAACTACTGTAACATCAGTTATTGTTTACTTAGTGTAAAATGCCGAGAAACTAATGTGAGGCAACCTAAACGCAATATTCTGTGTAGCTTACTAGAAAGAACCGAGAGCCAAACCTGACGTTTCTCTTTTACCCATCCTCGATACCATCCGCATCATGCTCGAAGTGGCATTAGGTAGCGGAACCTATAAAAGGCATCCTCCACTGTAACCTAAAATCTGCAAACATTCCAGTGGATAACGGAGACTACCAAAACATAAGATCTGTGATACCGCAGATAACAAGAGCTTGATGGACGTCTTAAGCTTGCGGTTTTACAGAGCAGTCGATTTCATTACAGGCATCCTAGAAACAGTCCAACATTCCCAACAAAGCAGTCTAAACCATTAACATGTATAAATAGACAGTCCAGCGTTCCCAGCAAAGCAATCTAAGCATTGACATGCATGATTAGACTAACAGGGTCACCGGAGCGGTCTTAACCCTAATCTGAAGTTCCATAGCTCTCCAATCGCATTCAGGGCCAAGTATCAAATCACCAATCGTCTTCCCAGCAGCCTTTGAACCCCTTGCCGAGCAAAAATATGTGCAAACAAGTGCCAAAAGCCAACCAACGACGTGATACAAAAAAACATAAAATTGAGATACCACACAATCAGCATCCAGAGCAAATGGCAATGTTGTCTCAAAATTGATCACGATGATGTAAAAAAAGAGTCTGAAATCCGAAGAGCTATGACACACTCCAAACAAGTGCCAAGCCACATTACAAGTTCTCATAAAGGGTTACCTGATGTAGTGCAAAGGCATAGCCAACCGAACACCATCACGATCGTGTCAGTAGGGTTGCACGTACGAAACCTTCGACCAAGAACCTCTGATATAGTGCCATTCTCGACAGCCTAAATATGTACATTACCCAAGATGAAAGTTTCACTAATGGAACCCGAGCCATCGATCCTTCAAAAAAAGATGTTGCCAAAGGGTCGTAACCTCAAACCCTAAATTCCGCGACCTTAAACCCTAAATCCTGCGCTCACACCTTGCGCATGAGCAAGTAGACGCGCTGGTCGAGCATGAGGCTGTTCAGATTGTTAGGGTCGCCCTTGAGGCACATCAAGAGGCCGCCGAAAGAGACGTACGTTTCCACCTTGGGAGGGCCCTTGGACTCCGTGTCGGCGTACTTGTACACCTTGCCATACATGACGTACTCGTACCTGTCTGCCAGCGACTTGCGGCGGCTCTGATCGAAGGTGCCGTCGTCCAAGGTGCCGTCGAGGCTGAGCGTGGAGGCGAGAGCCAGCGTGAACTTCTCCCCCTTGAGCAACGGGTACAGGTCCACGTTCACGTCCAGCAGCACGTCCATGTCGAACTGCTCACTGTGCGCCACAATGCGCGACACCTTGTCGAATTTCTTGCCGTCCGGGTCCAGCTGCGTGATGCTGAAGATGTCCTCGAACAGCAGCGGGTCCGCCATGGCGAAGACCTCACGCGCTTTGGTGCCACGGGCGATGGCGAAGAAGCTCTGCAAACGCAAATTTTGGTGACGACGACGCCGGTGTTGTTCACTCCCACCACCTTCACCTCCACACTCACGGACGCAAATGGCAGCGTTCCCAGAGCGTTCCCGGAGAGTTCTCAGTGAGTTCCCAGATTGTTCTCATAGCGTTCTCAACTTATCATCCAAGTTTTTGTTCTCTCCTTTTTGTTTTCTTTATTTCTAAGGTAGGAACAACGCCCATGAGCGTCAGTGTCCCATAACCGTCATCCTTGAAATCTTGGAAAATATGCGGAAATGAATAGATGTAATGATAATAAGGATGTACAACATGTAAACATGAAATCTTAAAAGTAGTTATGGGTGCAATGGTAGTTTGCTCTTTAAAAATTCACAATTTATTCTCACAATATCCAAATAATATATTTGAAAGTGCAAACTCATTTTTTTTTGTTCCTAATAGAATCCTATGATTTGCTAGTTGTTTATTAATGGTCATCATGTTCAAAACCCTTAGTTTGACGTTTATGTGTGCTCCTACCTTACTGCCTAGCTGCAAGTCTTGCACTTGCATTCACAAAAGTTTCATGTGAAGAAACTACAATAAGGTAGGAGGCTCATGACTGGACCATCTAAGGGCTAAAACTGAAATTTGGGGAGGTGAAACTTCTTGGACTATTTTTCAGTATATTTCCTCAAAAGACAAGAAGAATTAACATATAACCCAAGTTGTTTCATATTTTTTGGAGCTTTGTGGAATTAGTTATAAAATTTTGAAGTGAAAAGGCCATAAGGCTCTAAAACGGTTCACCTCCTCAAAAGTACTCTGCTTATACATTTTGGAAACCTGTGAAAAACAACATGTACACATGAAATACATTTGAGAAGGTGGACAGTTTTAGAGCCTGAGCAAAATATGAGCCTCCTACCTTAACTTATGTCGGTCAACTTTGTTGATTTGAAAAAGAAGTGAGCCGCTACTCACTTCACATTCCTTGGTCTATAACACAAATATTTACATCTCTTGGATGATAAGTTGTTGAGCGGTTATGACGCAAACATGTACTGTAGGTTGGGAGCAGATTTGGCAGGTCTCTACCAAATTGATTATTTTTTGAGAAAAAACTAATTCGGCATCAAATTTTGTAATTAAACAAGATTAGGCACTTAAAAAAAAAAGTTGTTGTTATTTGACATTCAACCAATTTTTTTAATAGAATTAAGCTTTGTTCTAATCATCTTCCACTTTCTAAAATTAGTCATTGGTATAAAATTTGTAGTAAACTAAGCCCTTTTGGAATCAACCTTGATCTTCTATTGTTAATTAAGCTTAATTACTTTTATGATATTTCAATTTTTTGATTTGTCTGACATTAGGCATTTTTGGAGAATAATTTATAGAATAATTAGGCAAAATTTTGAGGAATTATTTTATGCCAAATCTGCTCAGTATTACACACTTAATAGAATCATGTATTTACCTTCTCCAAAAAACAAGATTAAGACTGTCTAATCTTCAAGATCTACTACTCTTTCAAAAAGTGAACCAAAGAGAGGATTGTGACTAGCTATTATTGTTTTTTTTCCAATTGTCATGTGTCATGTAGCAATGAAAGAGGGCTGAGAGGGCTGTGAGAGGGTCAATGAGAGGGTCAATGAGAGGGTCAATGAGAGGGTCAATGAGAGGGTCAATGAGAGGGTCAATGAGAGGGTCAATGAGAGGGTCAATGAGAGGGTCAATGAGAGGGTCAATGAGAGGGTCAATGAGAGGGTGTTTTCAAATTTTGAAACCAACTTTATTGTATTTTCTCAATTTTTGCTTTATTTTGACAAATTTGGAGGTTTTTTTTGTTAACCCCAAAAGGCTCAAAGAGCATTTTTTTTGGCAACGTAGCAACTTTGGGTAGCTCACTACAAATGGATTTTATATTTTATTTTCTTTTGAAATTTTCACACATGATGTGCTCAAGGAGTAGATTTAAGGTCCAACAATTCTCATAATTTTTGACAACATGGTTCAAAAGTTATTACATGATATGTGGTTTTCTTTGTTTATCAAGGCATCCCGGGTAGCTCAAAAAATTCTTCAAAAAATATATTTAAAAATTGATAATTTAAAACTAGTTCTTTAGATTTATTTTTAAGTGGGAAGCTTTGAATCATTCAATTTTAATTAATGAGATGAAATTTTTGAGGAGTTTTAGTTTGAGATTCAATTTTAGATTCAAATCAATTTGCCTCTTCATCTCCATCCCCACCCCTTTATATGTGAATTTCAAATTCAAGTTGGAAAAATATTTTATGAATTCCACCAAAGATGTCCTTTCACACACAACGCCCATGTTCATCACTTTGCCCTTTGGCCCTCGACCAATCACAAGTATTTCACTTTGCCTCTTGGCCCTCGGCCAATCTCAAATTTTTAAATCATACTTTGCTTACAACTACCCAACTAATAGAGATTGTATTCTATTATAGAAATAAGACAAGGCATGTTTTGCACAACTATCCCAAAAAAATTGCATGAGTACTTTGTGTTGGCAAGTGAACCCAAAATATGGCAAAGCCTAAACCAAAAGCAAATCTAAAAGATCATCGTTAGAATAGTGTAAATTTACATTAATTATATATACCACAAAATAAAATGAAATGGTCTTCGAATATTCTTTATTGCAGACGTATGTATTGCATTTTTTTTGCGAGTTTCAAAATTTTCAAATTTAATTTTAAATTTTTTCTTTGGTAAACTAGCCTTAACCCCTAAAGGACCAGACCCCTTTTTTAGAAACATAGCAATTTTGAACAAGTACTTGTGATTGGAGCTTTTCATATTTTAGGCTGAAATTTTAATGGAATGTGGGGACAAGGGTTATCTTTCATATGCACTAAAATTCATGACATTTGGAATTATGAGTAAAAAGTTATGGCCTAATATGTTGCTTTTACATTCGGCGGGCAGCTTGGGCAAATTTCTAAAATTTACTTTTTTCAAAAAAAAAAAATTTAAATGGGTTTAGGACATTTATGTGAATGTAGGGAGCTTTGAATCATTTTGTTTGGATCAACAAGATGAAAGTTATGAGGATTTTTTGTTTACAAGCAGTTATGGATTCTCTACTCCAAAATAAACTTTGAATTCCTTTATTTTACTCAATTTTCAACATTTTGGAAAAAGAACAAAATCAAAGGATGATATTGTTTATGACAACATTATGACCATTGGGATTGGCGTTTTTCTTTTCCATGATTAAATTCTTAACAATTTAGTGTTTTTAATCATTCTTTACTTCTTTTTACTTATTAATTTTTTTCCATATGTTATACAACTCTAAATGATTTGAAACTTTTTTGACATGTACTTTACTTAGGTGGAACAAGGAATTTAGAGAAGCACCAACCACATGACCTTTTTTCCTTAGGAAATTCACCTTCTAAAGGGTAGCTGCCTGGTTTTTCAGAAAGACGTTTTTGAATATTCAAACCATTCTAACTTCCAATCCACATGGTGGAAAACTCTGAAATTTTTTCCACATCTTCTAAAACCATTCTTCTACAAGATCTTGTGGTCACATATGCATAAAAATGTTTTTGTTTTCAAATTTGGTTGATGCTCTAAAAATGGCAGTTCTGAGGAGTTTTTGGTGAAAACTTTGCTCGGACTGAGAAGATTTTGGGGTTAGGAAATATATCCATTTTGGCTTGCTAAAACAATCTCCAAGGATCACTCACACTCCTTTATATTAGAAATAGCGCCACATGGCGGTCTTCCCATTTGGTTTTCTCCTCTAGCAAAAAAATCATGACTACAACAATAGATCAAGCAAGCAAGAAATTGGAAGACCTCTATTTGTGAAACCATGCTTTTTATAAGGTGTTTCTTTAAACTTCTTCACAAGTAGCATTTATCAAATTAAAACTTCTTTGTTTTTTATCGTAACTCATTAGTTTGATATCTGAAACAATATTCAAAAGTAAACTTCTTCATTTCTTATATTATTCTACAGGTATTTGTAAAGTCATTTTTAATATTATGATGTTAGGGATGTTAAGGAATGTGACATATTGTAAGTAGATAAGCAATATGTGAATTACTTCATACATTCAAGGTAAATATGTGCATCTATGTATATATATGTATATTAAACATGACACTAAAAAATTCCTCTTGTCCTCTCGATTCTATTTGAAACCTTATGTCTGGGCAAGCACTCATGTTACCAAAATTTAAATGTAAAGTGTGACAATAATGTATACCGGTACACATACACATACATATATTACCTTTGATTCAGAAAGAGTGGCAAATAACTCATCCAAATCAAAGAGGAAGCTTCATTATTAACCCTTAAAGGACCAAAGAGCCCAATATGGCCAAAGGGAGTGCTTGGAGGTGTGAAAGTATACAAAAGAGGTATTTTTAGCTCAAATTTTGGTCTACCACTCAAGTCCAAATGGAGTTGCTAGTTTAAGAATTTGTTTTGATTGGCTTGTTGTTCCTTGAAGCGTCTCCTTTGCTCTAGATTCTAAATGGAATATGGAAAATATTTTATTTTTTCAACAATAAGGAGAAGAATATCTTTGGGAAAACAAAGGGAACGGCTTAGAGAGCGGATGGGATGGGTGCTCTCATGTCTTGCATTGTACAAGGGAGAAGTTTGGTGATATGTCACTTTTTTTTTCTTGATTTAGGCAAGGTTTTTATAGCTCTAAAGTAAGGAGCTAGTGGAATCTAGCTACCTTGAGTGACCATATCTTTTGGAGTTTATTTCCATTTGTGGAGTTTTTTTTTTTTTCCATCAAGTATAGCTAAACACAATCTCATGGGATTAGCCATTAGGTATATCTTTTTTTTGAGAAAATATTACATGAAAGTCCAAAATCCATATTTTGAATTGTTGCCCAAATTGGAAAACATGAGATTCTCAACGATGGGGATTCTGTAGATTTACTTGGATTTGAAATCAAATTGGTTTAAAACATTTGATTTATAGTTGGGTATAGAATGATTGGTTTGGATTATGTGACTACTTGTTCAACTTTCCAAAAACTCAAGGAATGTGTTGAAGGTTTCATGTTGGAGGTATGTTGAATGTTCTTAGCAAGACACTCAGGGGTTAATGCTTTCTATAATCAAATTCTACTATACAAGTCATGCAAAGAAAAATTTACAATATGATTCAATTGAATACCAAAACATCAAATATTATACACAAAAAGCACAACAAATTTCACCTCTTTTAAAAAATTTGGATGTTTGAACAACGTCAAGGGAGTTCTCATAAATAAAGGCTAGGGTGAATTGACTCCTTCATTGCCCCCCGCTTATATGAACAAAGGATGACAATAGCTTGTTCTTGGCCCTTGTTCCTTTATTGGTTCTTCTGCCAAGTTCCCAATTTGTTTGTTCTTTAGTAAATTTACATCTAGATCCTTCTTCTTTTTTATAGGAGTTGCAAAGATTGTAGGACCCAATTTCAAACTCCTTGCAATTTCAAAAGCCTGTGGTTGTGCACTAATTGAGAACATTGCGCTATTTCAAAAGTCTTGCAATTCTTAGAACCTTGAGGTTATGCACTAATCAAACAACATTGTATTATTTCAAAAACCTTGCAATTCCAAAATCTTGTGGCTGCACACTAATTGAGATAAATTGTGCAAGGCGTCAAGAGGGATAAAACGGAATACATGATCAAGTGACAAGCAACTTCTCACTTTCTGTGCCCCACCTCTTCCAAAAGTTTCATATTTTTTGCAAGTTATTGTACTTCATGATTTTCATTGTTTTTGATTGGAATGCAAGTCTATGATTTTGAAGCAACTTGCACACACTAAAAAATCCTTCATGTTCTTTATATTGAAAATTTTCTTTAAATGCACGTTTGGCATTTAGATTGGATTCAAGGTTTAATGCTTAAAAATATAGTAAGTATTTTCTTGATTTTAGAGTTAGCTAATATGTTCAATGTGGGCAAGTCAAAAATTAGGAAGAGCCGATAGCTTGATGATTCGATAGATTTGTGAGTATAAATTCTTTGATTGAAAAGTAGAATTAAGTTTTGAGTGTTGAAACAATCATGTTTACTCTTTTGTTACATTGTGGCGAAAAAAATATTTACTTATATTTTAATTTGCAAGCATTAATTGGACTTTGAATAAATGCTTGTTCTTTATTGATTACTACAATTTTGTTATTGATGTTAACAATTTTCTTTTTGTCTACTAAATGTTTAGAGATGTTGAAAAATGGATAGCTGAATTGATAGATTGGTAGAGAAGTATGATTGTTGAGAGCAAAGTAGGAAGCTAACAAGTTGAAGTTTGTAAAGGTCTTGCAATACTCATTTACCTTTTTTATTTTCTTTGTTTACGTTTGTAACATAAGTATTTCATGTTTTCTTGAAAAAAGTTGTAATGAAAAATATGAGTTTTAGAGTTCTTTGTCATAAGGCTTTACATTCTAAGTACATATTTTATTTGTTCCTCAAATTTTTTGACTATGTTTCTTCTTGTATAATATGATGGATATTGACTATTATTTTTATTTTTATTACTATTAAGTACACTCGACCCCTAAATGCCCAAGCCCTTTTCTCTATGAAAGTCACTAAAAACTACCACTTTTGAGAGAATGAATAGAATAGTAGGAAAGAAAGTTTTTTTTAAAAACCCAACCATATGATCTTGCCCTAGACTATGGGAGGTACTTGTGGGAAAAAAATCAGCTCATTTTAGATATAGAGTGAGATATTGACATATGAAGTGACAAAAAAAGTTTTTTCCCATGCTGCCCAAAATTTTTAGAAGCCTCTGACCACTCTTGTAGAAAAAAAATTGCTATATCCAAAGTTGAGGTTAATTTCTCCATGTAAAAGACCAAGTTAAATATATGTTGGAGAATTTTCAGATCAATTGGAGGTGTGCACCATATTTCAAAAAATCTTTGAATGCCGGAAGGTCATGAAATTTACAAATACACTAGGCAAAATTGGAGGCATTATGTAGAGTTCAAAAATTCAAATCACATGGATCAAAATGATGGAAATCAAGAATTCTTAGCCTAATACGATTTTTTTTTTAAATTAATAAAAAAATTCAAACTACTCAAAAAATTAACGCATCAAATTTTACAAGGGGCAAAAGGAATGGAGGTTTGGAAGTCCCCCAAGATGGGCACCTTCCACTCCACTCCTGTTTCTCTCCTTTGCCCAACTGCCCACACCTTGTGCCCACAAGGGCTAACCCTCTTTGGAGTCAATTCTTACTTACAAAGAAAATGCCTTGCCTAGATTGTCCCTTCTTGTTTAGTTTCAGAAAATTCTTCATAACTTCTTCATCAAATGCCAAAATGAAGAAAAAAATTAGATGTCCGCATAGGTCTCGGAATTTCCAACCTTCAGTAATTAAATTTTCAAAAAATCAAATAAACTACATGAATAATGATACATAGTGTTATGTTACAAATAGTATTATCTGCACTTTTACTCACTCACTCTAAATCTCAACTAATTTGCATTTAGAGTTGCCTTCTTTTTGTGTACTAGGGCCAAAGACTACAAGTTCCCAAACAGTGGGACCCTTGGGAACATCATTGGGAAATTTGGGAAATTTGGGAACATCATCAAGAACTTTGGGAATGTCATTGGGACTTTTGGGAACATCATTGGGAACATTGGGAACATCATTGGGAACACTAGGAACATCATATGGGAACTTTGAGAACATCATATGGGAACTTTGGAAACTTTGGGAACTTCATTGGGGACTTTGGGAACATCATATTAGAATCTAAATAAAAAATTTAACCTTTTTTTGAAGAAAAAAAGTTATGTAACTTTTTAAAGAAAAATTTGGGTTTTTTGGATTTTTGGGATTTTTGGGATTTTTGGGATTTTTTGATATTTTTTGATATTTTTTGATGTTTTTTGATATTTTTTGATATTTTTTGATATTTTTTGATATTTTTTGATAATTTTTGATAATTTTTTAATACTTTTTGATTTTTTTATTATTTTTTATTATTTTTTAAATATCTTTTGATATTTTTATGATTTTATTTTTTATTTTTCATTAATGAACAGTGAAAATGATTTTAATCTAATGTTTGAACTCATTCGGCCCAAGTTTGAAGTTTGGGAAAATAGTTGTCTATATATTAACTCATAAAATTTATTTTATATTTTGTGTTGTAATAAAAATGAAATGATTTCTAACAATAAATGTAAACTTGTAAAAATGTCATACTCCAAAAATTTACAATAGTTAACAAATAGTGTATATGTTGACATTTAATGTTGGTAACATTAAGAAGACAATTGACATTTAAGGCCCATTTGCACCTGGCCTTACGTCAAGGGAAAGAGCGCATATAGTACTTGATACTATTTAAGTCGTTCACACCAGCTACAATAGTGTCCTTCCAATCCTACATGGATGCATTGCTAGCAAGCTTGTAACCTTGATGTTACCTACAAAGTGTCTGGTGCCTTCCGGGAAGTCTGGTTAGGAACGCCAATATTATAGAATTTCCTAATCATCTTAAAATAAAGATTTGAGAACATCTTGGAGGTTTTTGTGCAGTGTTTCATAATTGGCCCTGCGAGGGTACATTACCAAAGAGCAGTGTTGAATTCTTTCCCAATATTTTGGTCTTTCACCAAACTTGGAAATGACAACCATTGCAACGGAAGGGAAGAGAGGAAGAGGATAGACCTGTGAGATGATGATGCCGAGCACTACTCAGTCTGCATCCTGTGAGTTGGTGTAGTCCGTGAAGGGGGAAATTGGGGTGCCAATCAAAACACACAAACCTATTGTACTGCAATTACGCGAGGAACTTGCATGGCGCTGGCGGCTACCTTAGCACAAAATGAACCCTAAAACTTCCAAATCACAAGCAATTCATTGATCTTACAAACAGCCTTGACTGTAACCACCTCTTGCTAAACCACTTGCATCGAGGAAATGCAAACAGTGCACAAAATCAGACATGCTCACACAATAGAAGCAGCTGTGCAACTCAAAAGCTCCTATGAATAATTCCGTCTTGGAGGTTGCAAAGGAATTTAAGGGTGAATGTGCACACAACAACGACAATGAGCAATTCAAACAACAACTAATGTACCGTCCATTGAAACCTCTGATGCACAAGTTTGGAAAAACCTCCTCTCTGGTGTAATCACCACTTTGCGGGTTGGTCATATCTGCCTTGTTGACAAGGTTTGCAAATCTTGTCAGGCAAGTAACACCATACGTGTGAACATACAGACATTAGGTGAAACCACGCACATACACAAACCTAAAAATACCCTACCCTAGTTTCCCAACCCCGGGCTTTGAGAATAGTGGCCGCTTTTACCATTTAATAGGGCTCTTTCATAGAGCCAAGTGAGAATGGGCCTTTAGTGTTAGGGCTTGTAATTAGTGTAGTTTAGATATAGATACATGCCCAAAATCCATTTGTCCTTTGTAGGGACAGTTGGGCCTTTAGGGGTTAAGCATAGGTTCAATTTTAGTGTTTTTTTATGTAATATATAAAGATGTTAGGTCCTATAAGTAGATGTGAAAGTTGATTAAAAAAAGTTCATTTGATATTGTCTCAAGCTGTTGAATTTCATTATTTTGTACTATTTCTATAATGAATTTTACTCATGAATAATTAGTTGTAATCCATTATTTTTTGGAGTTTATTTTAAAAAATCAAAAAAGTTTATTTATCTTAGAAATCTTAAGTTTTAAAGTTTTTCTTTTCTTTTTTTAATAAAAACTCATTCTTTTCCAAGTTGGTACATCCATAGCTAGTTTGCTCTGCTTGGCAAGATGCGCCTTCAGCATCTAATGAACCTATAAAGGGTTATTTAACATTTCTTGATAGAGGGTGTCCAATGCTACTACTTATTGTAATTCTAGAGAATGTAGTCCTCACAAGTACTTCAAGGAACCTTCAACAATTTTGTGGAGATAAGTTCTTCTTTAGGGCATCCACAATATAAGGTTCTAGTTTAGAATTGATATTCTGATAGGTGTAACACAAACGTAGCAAATCTGAAAAATAGTAGTCGATTGCGTTTTGGAACAACCCCATCATTGGAAGCGCAGCTACATCGTTGGCAATGTAGAGTAACACAAGAAACAACTCCACAACCTCGCAAGTAATACCACTTGTGATTTTCACCATTTTTGTATCTCCGACAAAAATAGAACCTAAAGCAGGTGACACCATACTCATGCCTCATTCCCATTGTAGCGTCAAGCGGATGGTTTAGTCCGTGTGCCCACACAGCTGCTGTGAGTACATTTCCACTAGAAATTTAGGAAACGCGTCACATGGGTTACTCTTTCAACCACAAAGCACATGTTCAGCCCAAACTTAGAATACAAAAAGAGAGGAGAGGTGGGGTACCCTCAAATCAACGTGGATTCTCTTTGCAATTAATATTATTTTGCTTCTTCTCATTAGTTGAGGAGAGTAGGAGAATGCGTCAGTTTGCAAAACGCATTTTGTAGACACCCCCCCCACATGTCAAGTTTACTCTCAAAATATTGGATTGGTGGGACCGCGTCTAGGAAAACAACAAAAGGTCGCTCACCAAACCATGTCCACCGACCCAATGAGAATCGGCCTTTGGAAAAGATCTGTTTGCTCTAATAGCTCTTCTGTCAGACGACACCAGAGAAAGCCCGACGTTAAATCGTGCTCACAAAAGTGGGCCAAGCCTATGTAGAGCCTACGGCAGGGCAAGGGCCCGGCTGCCCAAACACGACCTGTTCCCTGTCAGGTCCCGTTAGGCCCATGCATCTTTTGCAATACATCCTTTGTCAGACCCTTGTCAGACCCCTGTGTCCTGCGCAATACACTCCGTCAGCTCTCTTCACTAAACAACTTGTAAGGAAGAGTGGGGGTTTATCCCACATTGTTTGGAGTTGTGGGTGAATTGCTTTGGGTATAAGAAGGACCACTTGAAAGAGAAGAAACACACATTCAATTGCATTTCTCTCTAAGCAAAAATCTACACCAAGAGCAAGAATTACCAAGCACCACAATCTACAAAATTTTCACCCTTGCAAAGCTTCCCAAACTACTTGATAAAAATTTTAGCAAGTCTTCAAATTGTATGTATGCAATAATGTCACAAAAAGTGGAGATGTGATATTATAGAGGTCAAGATGTGATATTACAAAGGTCACTATGAATGTATCTACAATATCACACAAAGTGAAGATGTGATATTAAAGAGGTTACATTGTGGTTGTGATATTAAAGAGGTTAGAATGTGATATTAAAGAGACTAGGTTGTGGTACTACAGAAGTTAGTGAGATTTTAGTAGTATCCTTAGAAGCAACACTATGTTCTTTAACCCCTAAAGGACAAGGCAGCCGTTTGTGACCAATATAGTATGATGTGTTTTTCTTGTATTTAGAATGCATCCACACCTTTATTACATTTGAGATCAACAAAGAAGTTAGAACATAGATCAATGATGTTCTAACCTGAGGTAGTCAAGATCCCAAATTTAAAAAAATTGTTGGTAGCAAATGCTAGTTATACAGCAACGTCCATAGAATATATAATAGTCGCCCCATCTTTTAAGGGTTAATATCACAGCCTAGCCTTGTTAATATCACATCCTAACCTCTTTAATATCACAACCACAATGTAACCTCTTTAATATCACATCTTCACTTTGTGTGATATTGTAGATACATTCATAGTGACCTTTGTAATATCACATCTTGACCTCTATAATATCACATCTCCACTTTTTGTGACATTATTGCATACATACAATTTGAAGACTTGCTAAAATTTTTATCAAGTAGTTTGGGAAGCTTTGCAAGGGTGAAAATTTTGTAGATTGTGGTGCTTGGTAATTCTTGCTCTTGGTGTAGATTTTTGCTTAGAGAGAAATGCAATTGAATGTGTGTTTCTTCTCTTTCAAGTGGTCCTTATACCCAAAGCAATTCACCCACAACTCCAAACAATGTGGGATAAACCCCCACTCTTCCTTACAAATTGTTTATTGAAGAGAGCTGACGGAGTGTATTGCGCAGGACACAGGGGTCTGACAAGGGTCTGACAAAGGATGTACTGCAGAAGATGCATGGGCCTAACGGGACCTGACAGGGAACAGGTTGTGTTTGGGCAGCCAAGCCCTTGCCCTGCCGTAGGCTCTACATAGGCTTGGCCCACTTTTGTGAGCACGATTTAACGTCACCCCCTACAAATGCTAGTCGTCTATGCTATACTATTCACTATTGACAACATGTCAGGTTGATAATGCCTAAAAGATAAAAACCAACCCTTGAACACACATTTGAAGTCAATAATGAGGTGGAAGCACCCCGTATCCGATAACTTGAGCAATTCTGCAGAAAACTACAAAGAGTTTGAGGCAAAAACATAATTTTCCCATGTAGGAAGATAAGAAATATTGGGGTTGCAAATTTCATAATTTTATTTGCAAAACTAAAATTACCGTGAATATTGGGAGTCAAGAAGTGTTCCACACCCATTGCCAATGTCTAAATGTATGCAATTCCAAAACTAGCCAAACTACTTTCAACTCATTACTTCCTCCCTCACTTTAGGACATATGGCATGACTTAACCCTTGAAGGACCATGGCCTTTATTTTGTCAAAAGACACTCAAAACAGCCACCTCTATGGCAAAGCGTAAAAAAGTTTGAAAATCAGGCATTTTACATATCTAACCATAAGATCTTGTGCTAGACTACTATAGGAATGTGTCATAAAAAACTCAAGAACTTTGACTACACAGATTGGAAGATATTTGCATTTAAAGTGTAAAAAAAAACTTTTTATGCACCTTGCTTGACTAGATTTTAAACTTTGAACATTTTTAACTTAAAATTTTTGCACCATAGAGTTTGGAATTCTATTTTTGCATGGTGGGAAGTTGAGTTGGGAATTTTGGGAATTTAAAATTTTAAAAAAAAAAAAAAAAAAAAACTTCATTTTCATTCTTTAAAAAAACATTAGGCAAAAGAAGATATGAGATTGAACAAAACTTAAATTGCTAATAACCCTACAATGGAATTGAAGCACAATAATCCCAATGGTGAGATTGCTCTAGAAAGCAAACTTCAACCTCTCCAACAATTTTTTTTGACAAAATATTAAATCTGCATTCAAAAATGAAGTTTATAAGTTATTTTTTCAAGAAGATGCTTGAGTTGCCCAAAAAACAAGATTGTGTATAACTTTCTCATAACTAGTCCAAATGGAATGAATCAAAGCTTCAAATGTAGATAAAGTTATAATCTATAAAAAAAAAATCAAATTTTTTTTTCAAGTTTTTATAAGAATTTTTTTTGTTGCCCCTAGTCCCCAAATTTGTGCTTATTTGGGCATAACTTTTGCTCCTTGGCATCAATTGGAATAAAAATTAGATTCCCTAAAAGCTAATGTCCTTTTCTATTTTCAAAAAAAGTCTCAAAAAATTAAGACAAAAATTAAGGCCATAGGTACCTGACTGAAATCCCATTTGTCCCCCGTAGGGACAATGGTCCTTTAAGGGTTAAGTAGCCCCAACCTTGAAATAGACAGAAAAGCACATTACAAAGCACCTATCATTGCTCATGGTGGAAATAGCACACCCTACTGGTTAACCCCTAAAAGACCGAGCCATTTTTTCTTTTGGGTGGTTAGTACGAAGGTAATTTATTTTTTTTAATTTGGGAAATCCAACCGTAAGACCTTGCCCTAGACTGGATTAGGTACTTGTGGAAAAAAAAGCAGGTCATTCCAAATGGACATGAGTGAGATATTTACATCTAAAGTGAAAAGAAAAGATTTTTTTCATGTTGCCCCAAAATTTCAGAAGCCTTTGACCACTCTTATAACAAAAAATTTGCTCTATGCAACTTTGCACTTTATTTTTCCCATGTAGGAGATCAAGTTAGTTATGTGTGGGTGAATTTTCAAATCAATTGGAACTACACAACACATGGGAAAAAATAGTAAGTAAAAAGAAGTAGAGAATGAGTCAAAACACTAAATTGATAAAGTTTAAATTATGGAAATGAAAAATGCTAATCCCAACGGTAATAATGTTGTGATAAACAATTTACTTCCTTAGGTTTAATTGTTTTTCCAAAATATTGAAAATTGAGTAAAATAAAGGGCTTCAAAGTTTATTTTAGAGTAGAGATTCCATAATTGCCCGCAAACTAAAACATCTCATAACTTTCATCTCATTGATTGAAATTGAATGATTCAAGCTTCTCACTTATTAAAAAACCTGAAGAACCAATTTCAAATTTTGATTTTAAAAAAATTAAATTTTAAAGAAATTTTTGGGCTGCCCGAGCAAGCAATCCTCCCCAAAATTTCAGAAATTCTTGCATAACTTCTTCAATAATTGTCAGAATGAGGAAAACATTAGATGCCCACTTAGATCTTTGAATTCCCCACCTTCAATAACAGTTTCAGAAAATCACACAAAATAGCTTATCCAAAAGTACATGCCCAAACTCCCACCTGTCCCCGAAGGGACAACGGTCCTTTAGGGGTTGAGAATGGGGCTGTAGTGGCAAAGGGTGCTTCCACCTTACTCAGATTTCAAGGTAGAAACGGCTCCAATTTTCGGAAATAGACTGGCATTTAGAACTATGATAAAAATTGTGGGTTTTCTAGAAACGAAGGTAATAAAAATTAATAAAATTTAAGTAACTATAAAAACTAATTTTTTAATTTAGCAATTGGCAGAAAACCTTCTATCATCAGATAAGCAATGTTTTCATGGATAGCATATACGTGACATAAATTCACTCTCCTCTCCAACTGGACCTCAAGAATCATAATAGCTCCAGAAGTTAGGAAGGTATGACAAACGAACTTCCGGACATTCCGACTTCCGAAGTTTCAAATGCTGTACTAAAACAAATCTTAATATTGGACAAATTGGACAGTAACGTATTAAGCTCCATATGTACAAAGCAGAATTATATAATAAATGATACTAAACCTGCACTAGACGGCCTTGCCAGAACAAAGCTTACAATGACAACCCAGCCGAGTCCTACAATCCAGATAGGGTAGTCTCAAGTGACAGTGACGCAGCACAGATGGAAGGACAAACACAGGCTCAATACCACGTAACAGCATTACATTTGAGCAAATTGAAACATTGCTCATTGTTCACGAGAACATCGTGCGCTTGCTACACCTCTTCCAAAATGGTTTAGGATTAAGTCCATAAGATTAGAGGCAAATCATAAGCATAATTATTCATCAGACCAACACATCTAAGATAGGGCAGCAGCTTTGCAAATAGGACATTGGTTCTTTTGCACAAGCCATTGCTGAATGCAGTGTGAGTGATAACCATGCCCACATTCGATTCTTCCTAACTCATCACCTTCTTCGTACTCCTCCTGAGGAAGTACATTGAATCATCAGAATCAATAAAAGAATCTCAGCACTGTTCTGAGAATTGTCCAAACAACAACATCAAACAAGCCGTTACAACGGCTTCAGCAATTTTCAACACAACAAGGATTAAATACAAAGAAGATGCAATTTTCTAGGTTCAGTGTACGAATCATGTTACGTTCAATAACCCCAAGAAGCTTGCCTCTGAAATTATATGCTACAATACAACACGTCGAAGGTGGATAGAAAATATTAACCCCTAAACCTCCAAGGGGTCTTGACTCCAAAATTGTCAAAAGTTGTCAAAAACTGGCTGTTTTAGGAAAATAAGCCCAAAAACTTTCAAAATATTTTTTTCTGAAATTTAATCGTTGGATGTTGTGTAAATATTAGTTTCGTACATGCAGTAAAATTTGCAGGTCATTTGACCGTGCGGATCTAATGGAATTCAATTTACAAGTTAAATTTCACCCCATTTTAGTGAGATTTTTAGCCAGATAACATGTATTTGAAGGCCAATAACTTTTTAAATGTTCTGTAGAATGCTAGCATTTCTTGACTACTGATTCAAGCATAAAATTTACAAATTCAAAAAAAAAAAGGAAAGAAATTGACAAAATCTACTATTTATCATAGGGCCTGCAATTGCACTTCTTGCACCAGATGGGCAACATTATGAATATAGAACGTGGCCATTGAGTATTGGTTGGTTTTTGAATGCGGTTTTCAAAATTATCACAAATGAAACTGAAATTCCAAAAGTTGAAAAAATAAACCAAAAAGCACTCTTACAGTATTATCCATTATATATTCGTGGAAAAAAACTACCCTAAGAACCTGCCGCCACCTCAAAAATTATTAAGTAAAAAAAATCATTTTTTGACTTCGGGCAGCTTGATAAAGATGGGCAGCGATCAAAATATGGTCAACTGAGCGCTTAGGGGTTACGTACCTGACAAATGCTGCATTTTATGTCGCACTCTTCTGAATACCGAGCCACAACAGCATCAAGCGAAGAGTACCGGGTTTTCTTCAATTTTTGAGCCATCACCTCAGAAGACACACCTGTGTTCACGTTGCCTATTCTTTCCTCCAAAGCCAGTAGTTCCTGCAGACACCCATATTTTTGCTCACATCAGCGAACTCTTTGGAATGGCACTCAATACTAAAATTCCTAATAAAACCTCTAAAAACAGAAATTACGATTTTGGTGAGAACAGCAAATCAAATTAGTGACCACACTCAAGAGAGAAGCAGGTATAAGTATGCCAACCTCGTAAGACATATTGTCCACATCAAGTCGCAGATCACTATGCTGATCATGCAGGCCCATTCCTCCAAACAGTAGTGTTGCCTCCAGCATCAGAAGTTGCTGAAGAAAGCCAAACAGCCATTAGATCAAATAGAGAATTAGAAGCATCTCAAACACTACAGTACGTTACTGATGAAGAAGTAAGAGTAGACACAAATTCTACCAAGTGAAGGTTCTGAAACATACCTCATATGTGAGATCCTCATGTCTTTCCACGCGTTCAAGTGCCAAGAGAATCTGCAGACCCACAGAATCTCGTAATGATGAGTTTGAATAGTAACATCTCCATGAAAGAAGAAAATAAGCTCAAATTGCAAACCTTCGAAATAGGCCAGTTCAGTTCACTCCGTCATTGCAACCCACCGCATTAACTTTTCATATATTTCATCTCAAGAATAAGAGTGTTAAGAACCAAACCTCAGCAAGTCCCTCCGCCACAAGTCGTGGTTGTGAGCCTCCATCTCCTGCGGACATCTGCAACCCCCGAAAGGGCATTCCCAGCAGACTTTCTGCTGCTGAAACAAATCCCTGGTCACGAAGACCAGCAGCAGACGACCCATGCATCAAGGGGCCTCGGAACAGATTCGAGGGTGACGGTAGAGAGTCAATTGAAGGAGCAAATGACAGAGGGTTCAAAGGTGGAGATGGGGGCAGCCTTGAAGGTGCAGGCCCTGAAGGCGATGGCGGCGGCAGTAACGAATGTAAGCTGCTGCCCTGAAGTCTGCCACGAAGTGATGTTGGAGGATGAGGGGGCGGTCTTGATGGCGAAGGCGTTGATGGCGACGCAGCATGCAAAGCAGTCTGCATTATGAGAGACATGGGCTGTGATGGTGGAGATTGAGACGTCTGCTCTGAGTTATGACCAAGGGCACGGCTGCGCAGGCGGGGTTCGGAGGAGATCTGTCCTCCAAGCGGACTTCCACTAGATCCGCTGTTCAACAAACCTCGTGTGCTGTTCCCCATGTACCGGTGCATGACCCGGTCTCCTGCACTAGCTGAACCAAAAGCGGCCTCGCTACGTCGAGGTGATCCGCCAACTCTTCCTCCAGCAAGCAGAGGACTGTCACTTCTTCGCAGTTGGTTTCCACTCAGCATTTGCTCAAGCAAGCTGCTGCTAGACAAGCCCAAATCTGCGTCCATGGGCGAATTGGAAACAGAAGCACGTTGGGGAACATTGTCATGTGAAGGCATGGCTCGCCGTACGGTTCGGGGATAAGGGGGAGAATGGTTTGCTCCGGGGTTGTTTGTGAGTACTCCGCTTCGACTGGTTCTCTGAGAGTTTGAAACTGCACTGCTACTGCCTGCTACAGATTTCCCATAACGCCCTTCCCTGTCAGAGGATGATTCAGCTAATTCTCTCCCGCAGTTCATCCTCCTAGACAGAGGTTCCTCTAATCCAGCCAGAGGTTCGGCATATCGCGCTAGGAAGACGGAATCAGGAGAAAGGGATGAGCTCGACGCAAGAGCTTCAGGGCTCGAATTAGAACCACTCATCGTAGTACGCCTGCTAAGTCCATGACTGCCTCCTGACCGCCCATTGTAGGTGTCTCGATAGCCGGTTCTGTGAGGGGAGCCAGCCCGGCTGGACACGTTACCAGGAGCCACAGGCGTACAACTCTTTCTCTTGCACGCTGCGCTTCTGGAGCTGCTACCCACATGCCCACCTGAGGACGAACTATCCAGGGAAGAAGTACCTCCAGTCATACCAAACAAAGAATGTCTTTCGGCACTATAATGTCGGCCATCAGTGCCACAACCTACCGTATCATCAAACATGCCTTGACTCATACTTCCGCTTGGCAAGAAGACCTCGGTTGCACCCAAGAAGTTATTGCTACCCCCCTGTGCATCATCTCGATACTCTGAACGGTCCATAAAAAGAGAGTTCGACATAATACTTCCTGTGCCATTTTCACCTCGTCGCTCGTCCATGGCATTCCTGGCACCTTCTTGCCGATCCATGTACACAGGATTAAAAGCCATGTTCCCATCCAGGGGTCGCTCTTCCAGACCATTTCGGCCTCCAGCAAAACCGCCACCAGCGTTTGCTTGAACTTGTCTGTTTCCTAATGGAGGCAATCCAGATAATCCAATCCGAACATTAACATTCTCTCCTCCAAATCCTTCTGCTCTGCCCCCAAAGTACTCAGTCGCCTGCATTGAACTCCTCCCAGACAGAAAATCTAACGTGTTTGTCGCTGGTCGATTACGAAATTCAGAGCTGGAGAGCGACTGTACGTGAGCCGGGTGAACAATAATCTCCTCCGAGAGACCAAGGTGAGTACTGAGCCCCATTCCAAACTGTCCATCACCATCTATCCCCATCGACTCCGAACCCGCATCGCTTAGTCCGTCCACGAAACCATGCAATGCATTCCATTGTCCCGGAATGGGCCCCTGATGAGGTCTCTGTATTCTACGAGACCCGGACGATCGAGCTGCCACGAGCTTGGGCGACGGTTGGGAAGGCTTCCGGATAGGCGGCCTGCTGCTTTCAGGACCTTTTCCAGTTTCTTGAAGACCTATCCTCAGTGCCGTTGACGATTCTCCCGAATCCTCAAAACGAAGCCTTGTGCTCATATTGTTGCTTCCACCGTCTCCACTGCTACTGCCCAACTGGTAAATGTCACCAGGAGCCCACCGATTTCCTCCCATCAGTGGAGGTCCCCTTGGATCCATGCCCTCCTCCATCTTGATGATCGAACCGAACCGGCGGTAAGAGGCAGAGGAGGCGAGCCGGAGAAACTAGTCGCTGCCCAGCTCAAAGGTAGAAATACAGATTCCTTCTCCTTTCATCCCTTGGACACTTTCGTAGAAGGCATGTTGAAATACGTCAGGCTCGTTCAGACCTACCCCTACAAAGAGAGCTTCCAGAGGTAACCTGCCAACAATACATTAGAATATTAGACCCAGAGAACCATTCAAACAAAAAATGCACCTTCAGTTTAAAATAATGCCTTTCTCACTTCTCCAAAAGATAGAATCGTCTTCATGGAGCATATAAGGTTATATTTAATAGAAGCGTCACATGCATTGGCTAGTACTGCTGCACTGACTTGAGTGCCTTGTTCCCCGCCCAAAAGAAACAGCACAAAACAGCAGCTGGTTGCAACTATAGAGCACATTACACACGGAAGGTGAAAGAGAGAATCTGAGATTGACCCAACAGAAAACCAATGAAACCTAGTACCAACAAGATTACACTTGTGTATTGTACGACTTCTAATTTCCGACAAACAGAATCAAAACCATAGATGTACTAATGTTGTGCACAAAAGTCACAACGTGCAGTTCACAACGCAGAACTTCCTGAAAACACTACCACAACATAAAGTGTACGTGTCTGTGTCAGGCACAAAACGAATGATGAGCTAAGGAGATCGTGCCAATTCGATAAAGACGACAAAGAAGCAACAAAAGCCAGTTCACCACACCACTCCAAAATCCAATCGAGCCAACTCACGAGTCACTAATACACCTCTCTATATGACATTACTCGTCGACCATACAGCAAAAAATTAGTGTGCACATGGGCAGCAAAAGAGGATAGAAACGATTTAGCAGCAGAGACCATCAAAAGATTCGCTCAGAAAGGAATTACAGAAGGAGCTTCTAGGACTACCGTTGAAAAGGGATTACAGTTCGCATATTCTCTCCGTCTCAAGAAAATAGGTCTTTAAAATTATAGGTCGACAAACAGGGCCCTCCTATGTTGAAAACCTCTGATATCCGAGCCATATGACACACATGTTTACTAAGCAAGAAAGAACATGAATATGTATCGACGAATTAATTGACCTTCTCCATAAAGTAGACAAGTTCTTTAGAATCATCTTTAATCGTCACATAATATCTCGGTGATATCTTCAAACGGCTGCAACTCAGCCAGTTCATCCTGTTGAATCAATTATAGTCCAAAAAGCTAGCTCAACGACCTCGTCTGCATCTGCGGCATTGGCCTTAGAGCACCATATTATGCAGCAGGATTTTCAGCTTTTCGGCATATTGCGATAATCGACAGAAGAAGTGCATCAGAGCCACATCAGATCAGTACAGTAGTTCTTCCCCTCCAATAGAGTTTCGGATTCTATAAAGAAGACCTATTTTATGTAAACTACGCATCCCGAGTGAAGTCAGGCATTCCAATTCGATGAAGGATAGATAGGCGAAAGATAGAAAGCTGAATCAGATTACGATTCACATTTACAAAGCCACATGCGAACTTCCCCCTTCCCGAGAAAGAATACCGTAATCGGATGTTATCTTTCCCACAACAGATATCAAACGGGCAGCAGTCCTGAAAACTGTGTCGCTTAAGGTACGTCCACACCTGGTGGTGCTATGTGGGTACTGTCACAAAGGTGCTAAAGTTTCATGTCCACGTCTGAGAGGATACGGCACTCCGGATCTGACATGGAACATGACGTGGCGAGCGTAATTTAAAAAAAAACGAGCGTCCTACAAAGAAAGAGAAAGAAATAAAGAAACACAAGAACTTCAAACTATGATCGCAACCACGGCACATGCAAAGTCTTTTCTCCTGCACACAGCACCAGCTTCTGACCACGACAATCAGAGCACCAAACAACTCACACACACCACGCTAAGCAAAATTGCAAGAGACGACGCCCCTTGCCCCGAAAGCAGATCGCAGTAATAAACAACAGACTTAAAGAGAAGACTTGTCGCATGTTTCATTATCGCAGAACACGCACCACCTACCGACTGACAACCTGCAAGAGAAGACGCCACACAAACAAGATCCAGAGAATCACAAGCCACAAGGAAACCCTACCCAGGAAACCCCGTCACAGCTGATCACTAAGCCGCCTCACCGACGACGGCGAAGCCAGACAGGGATGCCGGCGCTCCTGATTCGCCAAAAAGAACCCTTACAGAGATGGCCGCCACTGCTTTTCAAAAGAAGACGGTACGAGACGAAAAGATTACGACATAATTCTGCACGTAACCCCGCGCCCGCCTCCCAAAGACTCCACAAGACGCAACCCTAGCCCACCCTCCGCCCCTTACGACGCACGCAACACGATAATTCCGCAACCCGCAACCTCCACGATTCCCCTTCAAAAAAGCAACGAAACACCCCCGGTTGCGGCTGCTTCTACGACTCCGCTATCCCATGGAACGCCTCGCAAACAAACTACCTCTCAAAGTAAAAGCTCCAGAGCAACCCTGAGCCACAGCATCGGTGACAAAAACAGAGCGCTCTCCTCGCCCTCGCCCTCTCGCTCGCTGGCTCCGAAGGAAAGGGTCACCGGCCACACTCGGCACGACAACAATCACAGGACCGCCATCGCCCTCTCTGAAGCCCAATTGCAGGCACGACCGTCGGTTATGGGCATCACTATTCATGGCATGTCCCCCATCACCATCGCCATCGCCATCGCTGCTGCCTTTCCCCACCACCAACCACAGCCATCGCTGGTAAGTCACCAAGACGGACCCTCTGGAAAACACCCACGACAAAGGAAAAGTATGTAAGCTTAAATCCCATTCGCATCGTCACATCTGCCCATTTCTCATCCCTGCATTCATCCATCTTCATCAACCTACCCCTGTACCGCTCGTTCCATTTAGTCTAGTTCCGGTATCGAGGTCGACTATCATTTGTCGGCTTTTGCGATGGCGTCAATGCCTTTCGTCGAAAGGGAATGATTCCGTCACAGTTTTCAGAGCTCCTTCGATCCTGTAGGCATTTGACATCCAGATTTTCATCCATTTCATCTTCTGCATGGAATTTTCGACAACTTTCATCCGTCATCCGCCTGTATCATATAGCGTTCGTCGCTTACAGGGTCCGCGTGGGATGGCGTCAGACGTGGACTTAGTGCGTCTTCGTTCATGAGGTTCGTCCGTTCTAATTCGGGACGGACGGAGGGCTGGCTTTTCGACAACGTGTTGGTAGGTGGGTGGAGTGTCGTCCCCATTAAATCAGGTTTTCAAAGATACATTCCTCATCCAGTCTTTGGCGTTCATTGGGTTTTGGGATGTGGCAGCACACCACCGCGTGGATGAATTGCAATGCCACGTCTGCATGAGGACGCGCCTTTTCTGTACTTCTGTAAGAATTCTTCCTCTAAAATTCACATGTGCTGGAGTCGCTGGCTCCGTCCACGGTCTAGGGGCCTTCGTTCTCATTTGTGACGGCTTCTTCGTTTTCGCTCTAGTCAATTGGATCATTCGTTCGCTGCTTCCGTTGGAAATTTGAACTCGTCCAGTCCTGGCGTCGACGCCCAGGAATAAAACGTGGATGCGCTACAAGGTATGTCTCCTCCATAAAGAAAATTTAAGCTTGGTAATAGAAAAGGTCTTCAAGTCGCACCCTATACCCACTCATTCAAAAATTTGTACTTACAGACAAGGAGAAGTTGTGCCAGAGTTTCTTGCACTTTCCCCTCGTGAAAGTGAAACATTCAAACAATATTTTGTATGAATATTTTGGGAGGATTTCCCCAAGCTTGAACTATGAGCCATTCTTTAATTCGGTGTTTTTTTTTTTTTTTGGCAATTACCAATTTGGCATGCTATAAGGATTCTTAAATTTGGTAACAAAACAAAGGCTTTGCCATTAATTTCAAATTAGTGATATAGTCTACTTTTAAATTCTATAGTTGTGCAAATAAAAAGAGGATTTCATTGGTGGTAGTACGGTAATAAAAAAACCTTAAAGCTGACAATCTTTGCATGCATTTAGGATTTGCCACATGCTTTCATATTCATGAGTACCATATTTTTTTCAAAATAGTACTTGTAATACCTTGGTAAGCAAAGTGGATTTAGAAGAAATGTCTCAAGCTTTACAAATGAAGCTACTAGAGAATAGGACCCAAAACAACCATTCCTTATGTGAGGCTTATTAATTGTGACCCAATTCCTTCTTGGTTTTGCACTTCCAAGTTGTCCCTAGTCCAAAGGCAACAAACTTTTGTACTTGCTATTGGACATTGTTATAACAAGACCCTCAAAATTCAATACATAAATGCAACATAAAATTCTACCATGATTTATTTTGCAAGGGAGTTATAACCCCTAAAGGCTCAAGTGTCCCCTTGGGGGACAAATGGACATCGGCCATGCACCTATGACTAAACCAAATTTTTAAAACTTTTTGAAAATTTTGAGGATGGTGGGAAATTCAAAGATGTACGTGTACATCTAATTTTTCTTCATTCCAACATTTATTGAAAAAGTTATGCAGGAATTTCTAAACATTCGGGGAGGGCAAGCAATCTGGGTAGCCCAAAAAACTTCTTTCAAATTTTCTTTTTTTAAAAATAAAAATATGAAATTGGTTCTTTGGATTTTTTTATATGTGGGAAGCTTTGAATCACTCAATTCTAAATGATGAGTGAGAAGTTTTAGTTTGCGAGCAGGTATGGAATTCCCAAGCCTCCATTCCTTTTGCCCCTTGTAAAATTTGGTGCTTTACTTTTTTTTTACATATTTTTCCAAATTGTAATAGACTAAGATTCCTTGGTTTTTACCATTTGGATCAAAGTAATTTAGATTTCTCATTTTTACATAAATACTCCAATTTGGCCTAGTGTACATGCAAATTTCATGGCCTTATGGCATTGCAAAATTTTACATAGTATGATCCACACCTCCAATTCATTTGAAAGTTCTCCCCACACTTACCTAACTTGGTCTTCTACATGGAAAAATTAAACCTCAACTTTGCGTAGAGCAATTTTTTTGATATAGGAGAGGCCAAAGGCTTCTGAAATTTTTGGGCAACAAGAAAAAAAACTTTTTTTTGCACTTCAAATATCATAATCTCACTCCTCTACATCTAGAATGAGCTGATTTTTTTCCACAAGTACCTCCCATAGTCTAGAATAGGATCCTACAGTTGGATTTCCAAAAAAACTTGTTTTACTACCTTTCTACTCATTCCCCTTAAAGTGGCAGTTTCAGTGACTTTCAATGGGAAAAGGGCTTGGGCCTTTAGGGGATACACAAAGGCACTAGTGAATTTCTAAATTACTAGATTGATGTTTCACTCTAATTTTATTGAATACCAAAATTTGAAGAAAAGAGGGACTTTTGTACTTACTCATATATCTTGCACTTTTAACTTTCACCCTCTTTGTTTACAATGGCAAAAAATTTACATGCACTAGAAGTCTACTTTAAATTAGTGCTATTAATATATTTGGGAGACAATTTCTATGATCATAATTGGGCTAAAACTTTTATTGTTATAATTAATAGAATACAATCTTTTCTAAATATAGGGGAACACAAACAAGAATAGAATACAACATTTTTTTATATCTCATCATCATATATACAAAAATATCTCATATTGGATGTAAAGTAAAATAGAGTAGAGTACAAGTTAAACTAAATTTAAAAATGGAATAAAATAAAATTTAGGGGCACAGGGATAGGGGACATGGGAATAGGGGCATGGAAATAGGGGCATGGGGATATGGGGCATGGGAATAGGGGCATGGGGATATGGGGCATGGGAATAAGGGGCACAGGGATAGAGGGCACATGGATAGGGGGCATGGGGATAGGGGATAGGAGGCCATGGGGAAAAGGGGCATGAGAATAGGACGCATGGGAATAGGGGGCATGGGAATAGGGAGCATGGGAATGGGGGGCATGGGAATAGGGGGCATGGGAATAGGGGGCATGGGAATAGGGGGCATGGGAATAAGGGGCATGAGAATAGGGGGTATATGAATATGAGGCACATGAATAGGGGGCACATGAATAGGGGGCACATGAATAGGGGGCACATGAATAGGGGGCACATGAATAGGGGGCACATGAATAGGGGGCACATGAATAGGGGGCACATGAATAGGGGGCACATGAATAGGGGGCACATGAATAGGGGGCACATGAATAGGGGGCACATGAATAGGGGGCACATGAATAGGGGGCACATGAATAGGGGGCACATGAATAGGGGGCACATGAATAGGGGGCACATGAATAGGGGGCACATGAATAGGGGGCACATGAATAGGGGGCACATGAATAGGGGGCACATGAATAGGGGGCACATGAATAGGGGGCACATGAATAGGGGGCACATGAATAGGGGGCACATGAATAGGGGGCACATGAATAGGGGGCACATGAATAGGGGGCATGGAGATACGGAGCATATGGATAGGGGGCAAAGGTGATGCGGCATATAATTGATGCATTGCCCTATTGACTCGTTGGTACAACGCATAGAGTATAAGTTTAACCAAAGTATCAATTTTGGACAAAAGTAAAAGTACAAAAATTATAAATGAATCGAGTTGCTAGCATTTGTGAGTTAACTAGATTGCATTTTTTTTACTTGTCCACATTTTGTGATAAGATTGCTATTGCACTTGTTGGTACAACAAGTGCATATACTAGTACTATAATGTTGCTTTGTATTGTTTTTTTAAATTTCACTATTTTGCAAAGTTGTAAAAGTTTGTTTTGGTAGAAAGACCCTAAATGCCCACAGTGCTAGATTGCAGTGTTAAAATCACCACATTCTGGTGTTGTGGGCATTTAGGGGTTACTGAGGCTTAATTTGTCTTCAAGCGCCACATTGCATTAGAACAACAAGAATTGAAACCACAATTACAAAAGCAACTAAATGTTATGTTTTTGAATTCTTCCTCCCCTAATTTTGTTATTGTTTGATAATGCATAAATCAAATGTTATTTTGTTGGCATCATAATACAACATTCAAAACAAAACTTAACATTTATCACAAAAATATTACTTCTACTCATGATCTTCATTTTTGTTTTTGCTACAAGCTCAGTAGTTAGTAGTACATTTAACAACAAAGTTTTGGATGGCAAGACACGTCTTAAAGGATTAGCATAAGAACATATGTGAAAATGAAATCACTAAAAGAAACCATAGAAGATCAAAAAAGGTTTCCACTTAATGTGCCCAACTTCCTTAATTGATTTAAACATATTGAATTTGGGATTCAACATTCTCTACAAGAAAATTTACTAGTGGATGTGGTCATCTTACACCACAAATACATCAAAGAACCACAAATACATCAAAGAGCCACAAATTGGTCACATGTCATTGCAAAAGTCCTCACATGTCATTGCAAAAGTCCTCTTTATTAAATAAGGATCCAACTCTCCAATGTAGTAATTGAAAATCTCCATGTCAGCAGTGGGTGAGAATGCAACTTCCGCTCTCTTCAATGCTCTACTAGTTGGTAACCTCTCTACATGCAGTCCCTTGTGATCTGCATCAAAGCCCAAAGAAACATCCTTTTACCTCCTTTAGCACCTATTACACCTTCCACATAATATCTTCTTACTTTATTTCTCAATACTACTTTCCATTTATATGTCTTCTCCTTGTACTTCAACAAAGAACATTTGTTGAATATGCATGAGAAACCCAAAATACTCTGAACCAAATGGCAGTGTTTGTGCAAAATTTGCCAATTTAATTCCCTAGTTATCTTTTTAGATTGTTACATTTTCACCTTAGTAATTTGCATTAGAAATGCTAAATTGTGAGCAAGAATCTATGAGCTGTGAGTTGTTAGCCTAGAATTTTTTGTCACAATATCAAATTTCACCAATAATTGTGTATATAGGGCCCCTTAATTGTGCATTAATTTTAAACTTTCATTTGTTGAAAAATTTAACATTTTTTTTAGTATTTCCATTGATTTTGAGCTCAAAATTAATTCTTGCTTATATAATCATGGCTCATAGCTCATGGCTTATAGGCTCACCATTTTACACTCACAAAATAGGGTTGTCCCTCTTGTAACCATGATCAAATTTTTTTCACTCCTGAATATTAAGACAAGACATTTTGACTGGTGTTTTCAAAGTGGTCCTCCAAATGTAGATATGCCCAAAGTTCTTTCCAATTTTAAATGCTCATTGATCTATACGATACGCTTCTACTATTCTGCAATTCAAAGCTGGTGTGCATTGGTAAAAGTAAGCTTTTACTTTTTGCATTTCTTACTTGTGAACAATTTCTTGACGGCTACATATTTCAATATGCATCTTTGTATAGTGCATGGCTCTTTGTTTAATAATATTTTGAAGGATTTTGAAATTCTTGTTGGTAATTATCACTAAACAAAATGCAATGATTATGTGGATTTTATATACTTACATGATCTTCATTGATTTGGGAAAAGGTCTTTCCCAAAATAGATTTTGAGGATATTGAATTAAATTTGCATTTGTGAAAATATTTTGGTGATTTATAGTGAATTTTTGATAACTCTTTCAAGATATGTCATCACTGTTGTAAGGTCTTAAATAAATTGTCATAAAATTCATTAAAAATCATCAAAAAACTCTTAAAAGTGAAAATTTAGAAGTTTCAAAATTGTTGTTTTTTTCCAAATTAATGAATATTGCATTACTAGGCTTCTCACATCTTTCTCACTAAACTTTGTAAGATGCCTTAAACTTTTAGAGCTTTTTTACTGTCTCTTTTTTCAACATCCAAAACACCTTGTAGATTATTTTTAATGACCTATGAGATGATTGGCAATTTTTGTACTCCACATGCTTGCATTCATCATTTTAACAATGTGCCATGCAGTGAAAGGCATATGATTACATTCTATGCCTTTTATTGAATTTTTTCTCTAAATGCCTTATTTAACTAAACCAAGACTATTCAAAATCCAAAAATAAAAATCCAAGTGCAAAACATCTAAAGATCTTTTAATGTTTAGCATGTATTAAATGATAATCAAGAAAGAATTGTGTAAATTATTAGGAGATTTGTACAAAATGTAAAAAGTTTTTGCAGAATCATCTGAAGATATGTGCAAAACATCAAGAAATACATTTCCTTGCTTATTGGGAGATTTCCCACTAATCTGCACATAAAGTTGATAAATATATAAGTAATGCAAACTTAATTGAATATAGCATATGGGTTTACAATAATGTAAAAAAGAAGGCAACTTTGATATTGCTAATGAGTTGGATGATGTGTGCTCATGCGCAATTTTTTTGTCCCCTTAATGTGCTACAAACTTGACACAATTTGTGATCAACCTTATGTAAAAATTGTAAGCAATATCATTTGTGGCGTTTTCATGTGTCAATTGACACTTTCATAAGCACAATGTTCAAATATGTATTGCAATCACCAAACTTGGTTCTTTCTTTAATAAGACTACTTCAATTGAACTTCACCCCCAAAGGCCAAAGGGATGTCAGTTTCATAGAAAATTGTCAAAAATTACTTGTTTTTGGTATGTTGATATAAGATGAAGATTGAAACATGGTTGTGAAAATTCAACTAAACATTGTAGTGCAACATTTATGTAATGTGTAAAAAAAGTCACCCCATTCAACCGTACAAACTCAAAGATTATATTGTTCAAAGTTTAAAAAGATGGTATACTTTGGGCCTCTTTGAATAAGTTTTTCTGATTGGCACAAATTAATAAAAAAATTCACCTACCTTTGAATCTTGTTAGGTACAATCATGAATAATTTCCAAAGCAAATTATGAGTCTAATGTACTCTAAACTACCTTGCAATACAATGAGGTTTAAAAACTTGGCAATACACTAGTAAATTCAAAATAATTTCTTGTGCATTGAGTTTTTTTTTCATGTGCAAATTCAATTGATGAAAAGATTGGTCCATCCACCTTCTACAACTCCTAAAGCTTTTGCAATAATTTATTTTTAATGCATACATTTCAAATTATTTTACCTTCCTTGGTGTCCATGGTCTTTATGAGTTTTACTAAGTGAATGCATGTTACTACTCAAAAACTGCTTCTATTTCTAATACATTTACCCCTAGTAAATCACAAAATTATATTCTATGAGTGTGCCTCTTAAGCTTTTGAATGGGAAATAAAACTTTACAGTAATATAAAGAAACTGAGACCTATTTCCTAGGACTTGACTTTTATTATTTCTATGTGTAGAACTCATCATGCAATAAATGTTTGTTTTTGAGCTTATAATGGACCTTCTCAAAAAGGAAAATTGGTTGTGTAGCTTTGGATGAAAAAGAACATATGTATCTAGTATGTGCTTATGAAAATGTGAGACTTGACTTTGAGCTTGAGAACTTATTTGTCTCTTTCTATGATCTTCAACTTACAATTCTATAATTTCTTGAAAAAATACTTTGATTTATTGGGAAGAATCACATTTTAATCCAAATTGCAAGACATCACTTAAGAAAAATCACAAATTATTATTTGTTAATTTGAAGCTGTAGGCAATAGTAGGGAGGTTCAAGCAACTAGAAGCCTTAGAAGCCCTAAGTGTAGTTGGGAAGCCTTGGTAGCTCAAAAGCTTTATCAATTAGGGGTTCTTGACCAGTTAAAGAGCCCCAACTAGTTGTGGACTCTAGCAAGCTAGGGCCCATACAAGGTAGCTCCAACTCAACTTTCTTTTATTTTTGCCCGCCTAGCTTCTACCCTCCAAGTCTCTCTAAGCTAAAACAATTGATTGTCTTAATTCTTAATGATGTAGAAGTTCAATCATAGGCAAAGTTTACCAATTTTTTTACCAATTCATATGCAGCATTTGGGTTGACATACAAATGTACATAGCTCATTTACAAAAATTTAGCTTGAGAAACAAAAAATAAAATTCGAAATAAACATTAAATTGATCTCAAAATTCAAAACTCCAAAAAATCCATCCCAATACATCCAATTGAAATTGCAAATAGTGTTCTCAAAATCACTTGGCACTATGTTGGAGTTAGTCACCCATCAAAACAAGAAACGCTACCACTTACACATCCAAGAATGAGAACGCTGAAAATTTTGGAGTACCCATATTGGATTTGAAAGGACAAATACAAATTTGCAAGATAGATGGAAGAGTTGCTAGCAACAAGGAGTATATTTCTTAAATACTATCACATAACCAATATTTTCTAATAATAAATTTACATTTTTAGACAAATGGTGTTTATGAAATATAGTGTTCAATAAAATTTGTTGTTACATTTCACTCACACTTTGCAAACCACAACCATATGTGATTCAAAAAGTAAAGTAAAAACAAAAAGTAAGTTAAAATAAAAATGTGAAGTAAAAGAAAAACAAGACAAGAAGAAAAAGTGCAGGTGGAGAAATGATAAAACGACCTTTGATCCTGGCAATTAGACATAACATATTTTGCCATGAACTATCGTGAATTGTGAAGGCATCTCCAAATTTGGCAAAGGGAGGTTGTCATCCTTCTTCCAATGGTAGTGAGCTTATTGAATATAGAATCTTGTGAGTGATCTTCTAATGCAAGGCATTTACCTTCTAATTTAGTGTAGAACTGAGATTAGTTTTGACCAAGGTTTTTTTTAGAGTTTTTAAAAGTCAGAAAGCTACAAAACAAAAGTTCAAGCTACGGCTTATACAAAAAAAAGAAGAAAAAATAGCTTCATGAAGGTAGATGTTGCTTAATAAAAGTTTTTATTGTTTGTAGCCAATCAATTAGGAACTCAAACAGAAAACAACATGATATTCATGTCTTGTACTTGGAGCCAAATTATTTGAAAATCAAGACACCCTTAAGTTCTTTGAGATAATGCATCTTTTTATATAATTTTGTGGGTTATGTATACCATGTTTTCATAAAATTCATTCTTGCAATGCTAGTTTTTGATTTTAGGAGAAATTAGTCCCAATCAACAAACTCAAAGTGTAAATAATTGCAACCTTAATTTTCACTTGTGTGGCCATATGTGCACCACTAAAAATTACCATATGGCCTGAGAAGCTGCTGGTCCAAAACCAAAAAGAATCCTGGTTTTGACCTCTGGGAGAGGGTACCACAAATGTCATTCCGTGAATAGCGCGCTTCTTCAGACGAAATTGAAGAGCTGGGCCACGGATGGAGAGTTGGGGAGGGACGGGAGAGATGAATCCGAGAGACCCTTTGAGACCATTTGAACAGCCTTCCCCGTCAGTAGGCCTTGGAAAGGGTGACGGTGCGCTTCTCGCAGCTCCGCTGCACTCCACTCCACCTCACTGCACTCCAGGAAGGAAGTGAGGCCACTCCAAAGGACCAGGATTGCCAGTTGCCGTGGAATGGCCGCATCCAGGCTTCGGGATTCTGTGCGCTCCCCTCTCCCTCTCCCCTGAGCCAGCGTGGTCGTGGCCGTCGTCGTCGAAGGGCCTACTTGGCCGCGGAGGGAGCGCACATGCTCCCCCGACATCGCCATCGCCAGCGCCATCGCTCCACTCTCGCTT
Organism: Ulota crispa; assembly: GCA_963920765.1. Classification (NCBI taxonomy): domain Eukaryota; kingdom Viridiplantae; phylum Streptophyta; class Bryopsida; order Orthotrichales; family Orthotrichaceae; genus Ulota; species Ulota crispa. The sequence goes on along the minus strand of OY987242.1, from coordinate 9,540,134 downwards.
CGGCGGACGACCGCGGCGACGACGCCCAGGGCGCTGGATTAGGGTTTGGAGGCCCGCGAGTCGATTTGGAACCCGGTTGTTGGTGGCTCATCCGTCGTTGGTTCTTGGGCGCGGGGGGAGCGACGCCGGGGGCTTGGGGTCGGGGTTAGGGTTCGAGCGCGCATGCCTTGCGCGTGAGTGGGTGGGAGGGGACGGGAGGGGGCGGGGCGGGATGGAGGGGCAGCATCGCTACATGGGCGTGACGGAGCCGATCTCCACGGCCGGTCCCACGGAGGCGGATTTCGCTGCAACGAAGCAGCTGGAGGATTGCGTGAGGGGGCTGGCGCTGCAGGGCAGCCGCGAGGAGGAGGTGCGGCGCGAGGAGGTGCTGGGGCGCCTGGACGAGCTGGTGAACGTGTGGGCGAAGCTGGTGAGCCGCAACAAGGGGCTGAACGAGGAGTACGTGCGCGAGGCGCGGTGCAAGATCTTCACGTTCGGGTCGTATCGGCTGGGCGTGCACGGGCCGGGCGCGGACATCGACACGCTGTGCGTGGGGCCGTGCTACGTGACGCGCGAGGAGGATTTCTTCGTGGAGCTGCACGAGCTGCTGGCCCGGACGGAGGGCGTGACGGAGCTGCACACGGTGCCGGACGCGCATGTGCCGGTGATGAGCTTCAAGTTCAACGGGATCCCGATCGACCTGCTGTACGCGCGGCTGCCGCTGTGGGTGGTGCCGGAGGAGCTGGACATTCTGCAGGACAGCATCCTGCAGAATGTGGACGAGCAGAGCGTGCGGAGCTTGAACGGGTGCCGCGTGACGGATCGCATCCTGCGGCTGGTGCCGAACATGGAGCACTTCCGGACCACGCTGAGGTACGTGAAGCTGTGGGCCAAGAGGCGAGGGGTTTATTCGAATATGATCGGGTTTCTGGGAGGTGTGAACTGGGCTTTGCTTGTGGCTCGCATTTGCCAATTGTACCCTAATGCGGTGCCGAGCGTGCTGTTGTCGAGGTTCTTCCGGGTGTACAAGCAGTGGCGGTGGCCTAACCCGGTGATGCTGTGTGCGATCGAGGAGGGGTCGCTGGGTCTGCCGGTGTGGGATCCGCGGAAGAATCCGCGGGACCGGTCGCACCTGATGCCCATCATAACGCCGACGTACCCGTGCACGAACTCCAGCTTCAACGTGTCGAGCAGCACGCTGCGCGTGATGACGGAGGAGTTCAAGCGCGGGGACGGCGTGTGCGACTCGCTGGACGCGAAGGCGGCGGAGTGGGGGAAGCTGTTCGACCCGTTCCCGTTCTTCGAGAGCTACAAGAACTACCTGCAGATCGACATCTCGGCGGGGGACGAGGAGGAGATGCGAATCTGGAAGGGGTGGGTGGAGTCGCGGCTGCGGCAGCTGATTCTGAAGGTGGAGAAGGACACGTTCGGGATGCTGCAGTGCCACCCGCACCCGAGCGGGTTCCACGACGCGAGCAAGAAGGTGCAGGTGTGCTCGTTCTTCGTGGCGCTGCACCGGAAGCAGGGGACGCAGACGCCGTCGGCGCCGTTCGACATGATCCACACGATCGCGGAGTTCAAGCACTCGGTGAACCAGTACATGCTGTGGAAGCCGAGCATGAAGCTGCACGTGTCGCACGTGAAGCCGAAGCAGATCCCGGCGTACGTGTTTCCGAACGGGATCCGGCCGGTTCGGGCCCCGAGGGCGGCGAGTTTGGGCGGGCG